>BSBK01000489.1:0-582276 GCA_027943335.1 Chamaecyparis obtusa | reverse complement strand
ATGAAAAACCTTGAGGGCCGAGGTCATTATTTACTAGACAATCCTGAGAAAACTCTTGAAGACAAAGTGGGGGAGGACTTGTTGGCTTTTGGAGATGTCTGACATTCTAATAGAACTTTGGGAAAATATATTTTTGATAATGCACACCATATTGACACTTTTGGATAAGTGGAAGTATAGATTGAGGAAGGATATGTAGAGAGAGGTGATATGGAAGGAGATATAGATATCTCATCTAGGCTTGAGTGTATTGGATTCAAAGAGATGTTGATGGAGAATAGCCAAGTATATTCATAGGATTTTCTTAGTCAGGCTCTAGAGACCAACTTTGAGAAGGAATATAAATAGGATCTCCTCAACCCCAATGGAATGGATCCACCAAAGGATATGCAAAGTTTGAGATATGATGAACTATGGAAGATACTATGGATACAATGGGGATCCTAGTTGAGTAGACCATTCAAATAGATATTCTGCATTCCCCTACGAAGAAGCAATCACCTTTGAATTGAGATACTAAGGGGTTAGAGGAGACCATACCAAGAATATTTGGGGTAAATGACTTAGCAAGGCTTCAGGTAACTCCAAGTTCCTCTCTTTTCTTGTCATGCTTTATTTAGTTCAGATACATTTATATATGATAATGATGAGCTGGTCCTAGACCAAATAGGAGAAATAAGGGGATATTTGAATTCTTATAGAGTCTTAAATAATCAATTTGTACCCTCCCTGGACTGAGGATGTGTGTTTTTCCTAGTCGGATGGGGATTTAAGTTTTGAGGAGGAGGATATATTGGATAAATGGATAGTAAGTTAGATGGAGATTAAGTCCCAAAAGATCAAGACTGGCCTGATAAGTGCAAACGGGGACAAAAAGTCAAAGAAGTTCAAGTTGGAATTGGTTGGTAGCACTAAGGGTTAGATGAAGTTTCATTCTGGGAAGGGTGTTACCCTTCCCGAGGAGCCATGAAGGCCCTTCCATGGAATGTTACGGGTTGTAATGCCCCTGACAAAATGTGACTAATTCAGTGTTGTTTTGATTAGGAGAAACTAGATATTATTCTTTTACAAAAAACCAAAATGAAAAGTATTGATTTTTTGCTATATCTCAGATCATGGAAAATGTGGAAGGAATACATGTTTGGATGCCACTATCACATCAGGAGGTTTGGAATTCCTCTGGACTCCACAAAGAGTCACTCTTTTAGAAAGAAGTAAAGATTCTAAATGGATGATGGTTCAAGTACACCTAATGGGAGAAAATAATAATTTGTTTTTGTTGAATGTGTATGGAGTGGTGGGGAAAAGTTAAAAGCATTTGGTGTGGAATTAGATCTCTTCCTACCTATAAAATGTGGCCCAAGAGCTAGTCATTTTGGGAGATGATTTTAATGCAACTAGATGGAACTTAGAGAAGAGTGGTGGTAAGAAGCATCTTGGATGAACCCAAGCTGATTTTCAATAATTAATTTTCAACAATCAAATTGAAGAAATCAAATCGAAGGATGGCTTGTTTACTTGGACAAATAGGAGGAAGGTATTTTCTAACATTACTAAATGACTTGATCATTTCTTTGTTAGTGGGAAATGGGAAGAGTGTAATTTCACCTATGAGTCTTTGATTATCCCATTCTATGGATTGAACCATTTCCCTATTAGTCTATATTGTCAGGGTGATTCCAAACCCATATGGTCACCTTTCAAATTTGAGTGTATGTAGTTCCTAGATCTAGAGCTCTTTACACAAATTGTTGCATGGTGGAAGGAGGTTCCAAAACATTAAGGATCCAAGGCTTTTCAATTTTCCAAAAAAATCTAATTCATCAAAGAAAAGTTAAAAGAGTCGAATATACAGGCTTTCAAGAATATTTTCATAGAAAAGGATAGGATAGGGAAGAAGTTGGAGGAGCTAAATGAGAAGATCATTAAGCAGGGTATAATGGAGTTTGAATTTGAACAAGAAAAGGTTTTGTTATAGAAAATGCATGAGTTTATTACAAGAGAAGAGATATTTTGGAAGAAAAAATCTAGGGAGTGTTGGCTTAAAGCTAGAGATAGGAATACAAAAATTTTCCACTTCTCAGTTAAAGCCCAAAGAATCACTAACAAAATTAGTGTCATCAAAGACATGAATTGAAACCTACCTTCTAATCATGATTGTATCAATGCTAAAACGGTTTGATATTTCTCTTCTCTAATGAATCAATACCATGCTAATGATAACTAGGTTGAGGACTTGGGAGGTATCATCCCCCACATTATCAAGGATGAACATAAAAAATCCTTGGTGAAGCCGGTTACATTAAAAGAGGTGAAGGAAACCTTATTTTTACTTGGCAGAGACAAATCCCCTGGGCCAGATAGCTTCCTGTCCATTTTCTTCTAGAAGACATGGGGTATTCTTCAGAAGGAGTTGTGGGATGTAGTTGAGGAGTCTCGGGCTAAAAAATACATGTGCAGAGATCTAAAGAACACATTTATCACACTTATTCCAAAGAAAGATGTTTTAGGAACTTTTGAGGATTTTTCAACCAATTTCACTTTGTAATATTGTATACAAAATTATTTCTAAGGTCATCGCTAATAGGATCAAGCCTCTACTAAACCTTATCATTTTAGAGTAGTAGAGTGGTTTTGTACCTAGAAGATCGATTATGGAAGGAATTATCATAGCACATGAGGCTATCCACTCGGTAGGGAAGGATCCGACAGATAAAATGTTAGTCAAAATTGACATAAGGAAAACATATGATATGTAAACCATTTGTTTTTGCTTTATATTTTGGGATGTTTCAACTTCTCAGAGAATTGTCAATGGCAACCCTCAAGGATTTTATGACTCATCTTGTGGATTAAGAAAAGAGGATCCACTTTCTTTAAGGCGGGAAGGAAAATGGAAGGGTATTCGAATTGCCCACGAGATGGAATCAACATTACAGTAGCAGTTTACGAATGAAAATCTATTAATGGGGGAGACATCACTAAGGTAAGATAGGTGTATGAAAGCCACTCTAGACAAATATTGTAAATTATTAGGTCAGGCTATCAACTAGTACAAATCTTTAAGGTAATATTTTTTAATACAACTCCAAGAAAAAAACAAACAATTTGCAGGATTCTCTAAGTCAATATAAGTAAACTACCTGGTAATTTTCTTCGTCTACCTCTATTTGGGGGATCTATTATAACTAATCTATGGACCAAGCTCATTGATAGTTGTGTTGGGAAAATTGAGGGGTGGGAAATTAGATGAATATCATCTACAAGGTACATACTTATGCTGAAATATGTTATTTTTGCCATCCCATTATACTCCATGATGTGTATGTAAATTTTGGCAAAAATGATCAAAACCATTGAGAGAAAAATGATGACGTTTTCTCAGATGGGAGTAAAGATAAGAAAAGTATTTCTCCATTGGCTTAGGAAAAAATATGCAAACGAAAGAGTATGGGAGGTGCAGGTCTAAGAAGGTGGAATTTGATGAATGAGATGATGGGAGTGGAATTAATCTGATGTATAGGAACCCCTAGGAAAAATGGGCAAGGATCTTATTAAAGAAGTACTTGGATTACCAGGAAGAGTGGACAATTCTTACTTTTGATAACCCCCATAGATTTTCATCAATTTGGTATTTCATGATGGCATGTAGCCATATCATCACAAATCACATTACTTGGAAATTAGGGAATAGAGAGAAATATATGTCTTGGGATTATTTCTTTGAGGGTCAACCAACATTAGAAGAAGGGGAATATAATACAGCACTGAGAGCCAAAGTTGAAGCCAATTGGGGTGACAAGGTAACAAAATTGTTGACCTAAATGTACGAGGGTGGAGTAATCAATTGGAAGTGTAAAGAGGATAGTGTGATGGATTTAAATGATGATGAGGCCATGGAATTTCAGAGAATTCGGGAGAGCAGGAAATTTTTATTGTCAGGTGAATAGAATGAAATCATATGGTATTGTACCAAAATAAATGAGTACATTGTTCGTGTGGGATACCAACTGGTGGAAGTAGTATAGGCATTACTAAGAAAGAACCAACACACCTATTCTAAAATATGTATTTCTTGTTGAAGGCGAGTGATTTCTCTTGGTTGGAAAGTAGAGGGCGTATTCTTAGTAGTGAAAGGCTTATGAGATATGATTTTCATGGGCCTTTCTTGTGCCCCTTATGTAAAAGTTTAGAAACTATTGATCACCTCCTCTTGTAGTTCAAGATTGTGGCTACATGTTGGTATTTTGTCTTGAGTAAGTCAAATATGCAAATAGATATCCATGCCACAATCAAGAAGATGTTACAATCCTAGTAGGGATTAAATCAATAGTTGGCCTTATCATGCATCTAGATAGTGTATACTTTGTCTATAATTTAGGATATTTGGAAGGAATGAAACATGCAAATATTTCAATGAAAAGAGGAATTTGTTTAGAGGATGTGTTTCAGGATTGAACAAAGAATGTTTGAATTAGTAAATGTGGCAATCTCATCTAAAAATATGAGTAAATACCCCTTTAGTTTTTTGGATTGCATTTTACAGAGATCTTGGACTATGCTCAAGTATAGTCCCATTAATGGGTGTATGAAGGTTGATCTTCAAAAGATACAAAGGGAAAAGGTGAAGTGGGAAGCCCATGATGAAGGATGAATAAAAGTCAATTTTGATGGAGCAACACAAGGTATTCTAGGGCCTTCTAGCACATGTTGTGTGGCCCGGGACTTCAATGGTCATATCATTTTGATATAGAATATAAGAGGCTAGGTATGGGAACTAACAATGAAGCTGAGGTACATGAAACATTGTTGGGGGTTGAAATGGCACAAAGACTATAGATAGACAACCCACATTTGGAAGATGATTCTCAAATTATTGTGAATGCCATTGCAACGGGTGAATCACATGCATGGAAATTGAAAAAGATATCTTGGAGGACAATGAAGGACATCATTTCTATTAAATTAAGAGGAAGGTGGTGTAATTTGGTGTTACTAATACTGTCTCTATACATTCTTTCATCTGATCATTCAATACAAAGGATGGAGTATTCAGTATACATTCTATTTTCACAAGCCCAAAGTTACAATTGATTGTGGGTGACAAAGAGGTGGTTGGTTTTAGAAGAGTGGAGAGGTAGAATGGAAGCAAATTTTTCCTTTGATGCCATCACATAACAAATGGATTTCAAAGGGCCAGTAATAGAGGAGGGACTAAAAAATGTTTTTTCTTCATCCCATCCTTTCTTCCTTAGTATCATTTGGGCATTCTTGGGGGTTGAGTTTGTAGTCTCAAAATTTTGATCTGGAAAATGAATATTGACATTATAACCCTCTTGTGTGCCTAGAGTTTATACTTTGGGACAAAGGAAGAGGTGAAATAATTTATGGAGTGATGTGTGCACCCATAATGTAGGGTAGGGTTGAACAAGATATTAGAGTATGCGGTACTTGGATGAGGATTTATAGTAGCACATGGTGAATGAATTGACATCATAGGATTTCATCCTTTGGCACACCCTTTCTTATTAAACATGGGCCTGAGAGACAACCTGGAGAGGAAATGGGAAACAAGAAAGGCCTGGGCCTTGCTGGTGGATTTCATCCATAATTGGGAGCTAGAGCTGATGGTAGGGATACTTAGAACCTAGATGAACCTAGCTTTGTTTTGGCTAAAGCTGACTAGGGCCTGGGAGGGTATAGAGCGATAGAGGAGTGAAAGGAGGATAATTGCAAGGGGTCATGGTTTTGGCAGTTCCAATGTGATTCAAGGTAGAAACCATGGGGGAGGTATTCAAGGAGGATGAAGGGGTGGTTATGCATCTTGTATATGACATGTTTGATCCAGTGGCAGATTTGATGGTGGAAGAGGGTTCTCATTCTAAAGAGGCTAGCACAATTGTGGGTGCCTCCTCTCGTGTGAGGTTGTGTGGTGGAATTCTCTTGGAGGGTGAGGCATCGAGTGGTGGTGGTGTTGATGACATGGGTGGTTCATCACCTCTTCTATTTTTTTCCCACCCAGTTTCTTGAATTTTGTCAATTTTTTAGTTGTTGTTTAAAAACAAATATATTCATGTAATACCAAGTCACGAGTCGCAAAATTTGTATAAGTTATATAGTGATGGTCTAGTATAGTGGTGATTTTGTAGTTTATACCCAACAAGTTGATTGTATATGGTCAACTATGTCTGCTATTGAGTGGTCAAATTTTTGGTGCTATCAAATAGTAAAGTGTTGATATTTTGAAGTGGTGTTATGCAATGATGAATTCCAAATTACTCTAATGATTACTTTATATATATATATATATATATATATATAGGAATCGATATACAACATTTATGAATATCGGTTCCTAAGAAATACTAGTGCAAGTAGCCAAAATGTTGTCTCTCTAAAAAAAAATAACATAAATATGTTAATAGCCAATAATCATTACCTTTTAGAAATAGTATCATAAAAAGCTAATAGATATAAAATAGTAACCAACATTTGTTAGCTTTCAGTAAGGCCGCCAATGAGATTGTTAGGGCTCTTTGTAAAAAGGTAACTAATACCCATTAATAACAAATATTGGTTACTAACGAATATAATTTATTACCGATATCTATTCCATAGGGAAAAAAAAAGAGGAAAACGAGTCATTTTGAGAATTCTAATGTCCCTACATTATTTTTGCAGGAAGAAAACATCATTTTTGAAATTGATACAGACAACATTCTATTTTTGGTGCACATTTCAACACATATTTGTCTTTAGCAATAATTCTTTATCATTTTTTTGGAGGTATAATGGGTCGAGCAAAAGTCGTTGTAAGCAAAAAAGTAAGAGAAAACTCACAAAAGACCAAATTGATGCATATATAGATAAAGACATAGAGAATGACATATGAAGATAAGACAAGTTATGTCAAATATTTGTGAAGATAAAGCCTCTACTCCACTCGTAAATTTTATTTCAGGAGAAGTTGAAATTAAATATTAAAATGTTGAGTATGATATTGAAAATGAAAATGTGCAAATTGATATTGTAATTGTCAAACATCATATTCAATTGGAAATGAAAATGTTAAATTTGATACTCAATATGTTCAAGATTAAGTTGAATTTGGAAATGAAAATGTGGGAATCAATATTCAAAATGTAGAATGTTATAATTGACAGTGAAAGTGAAAATGATGGAATTGAAATTGAAAATAAAGATGATGAACCAATTGAACATTATGTATTACAAAATTATTTGGGAAATGAAGATCCTAGTGTGGAAGAAAGAAAAATTCTAAATTTGAGATCTTCAAAAACTGAAAAATGGTTACCTGAAATTGATGATAACATTGTAGAAATTTATGAAGGAAAGAGGTTAACATGAACCATTTGGTTGTGGGCTATGTAACTTTTCAAGTAATATTTTAGCAATACAACATTAACCACTAAAGCCCAACTGTTTTGTGTAATTTCTAAAGATATAAAATATGAGACATTTTCTAGCCAAATTGAAGATTTGTGTGGACAAGAAGATAAAGAAAATTTCTATTATTATAAAAAATATTTTTAATGCTCTCAATTCAGTTAGAAAAAATAGAAAGGAAAGTAATAAGAGAGCTTCTTGGAGAGTGATTACAATGTCCTTAGTAAGCCATCATTTGAGAAAATATTATTTTATGAGATTAAATTTTGTTGATTTCAACATTAATTGTATGATGTTTTATAGAGAACTTGCAAGAAAAAAAAACTCAAGAATCCTCTTCAAAATGATACATGGGATTTTGGTGGGAGGTTTATGCATGTTGATAAGAAGCTAACTGATAATGTAAAGGAGGAAATTCAATAGTTTTGGCACTCCAACTCTAGCTCGTATCACCCAATGTCAATGATGTTTCAAAGTTAAGAATTAGCAATTGACACCACACACTGCATCCTAAACATATTTGGAATCAAGACAAATAATTTTGTTCATTTTTTTTTGTGAATCACATCCAACTTTACAAATCTCACAAAGGAACTTTGAATCTCTCAAGCATTTTTATTTTATACCTCTTGAAATTTGTAACACTTGTTATTGTAAATACCAAATGGAGTTTTCAATGTACCATTAACTATTACGCTATATTTGTTAGGAACTACTTTGCATACTAACAAAATTTTGTAGGAGCGTGGTGTAATGTAACTTTTGAAGACATAGAGGGACTCGCTAGATATATTTTTATGTCCTAGAGATGATGGTTTCTTTTTCTATAGAAATGATAAGTTTTCACAATGTGGTGGTTGGTTAAAGTTTGTTTCATATTTTCATGAGGTTAGAAAACATGAATTTGGAAAGAAAATTGTTGAGAAAAAAAAAAATTATATGGTGAAACTTACTTTGAAGAGTAGAGGTGGAGGTTCTAGATGTGAGTTGGTAAGAAAAGAATGCAATGTTGCTGATTTTATTTCAAATCTTAAGAAAAGTATTTTCTACAAGGGTGAAAAGCATAGCCATAGGTCTTACAGGTTGTATTAAAAATTGAGGATGTATAAGGACTCTTTCCCAATTGAAACTATTATATCAGTGGTTGATTTTGCCAAAAAATCTACACACTACAACCACAAAATTAGGTACAAGCTCAATATTGCAATTCCATTCATATTGTTATTTTTGTCTAGATAACATATAAACATTCCCCTAGTAGCATATCTAAGAGGATAGAAATATAATTAGGAAGTATAATTTTTATATGATTGAAGATATATTTTACTCGTCCAAGTATGTGCAAAATTGTATTAAGAATTTTTATGAGTTCTTGTAGGAAAAGGATTTCTTATTGGATCAACATCTTATTTTGTGAAATAATTGCAAGTGTCAATTTAAGAATGTTCGTATGTTTTATCCGGTGAGTAGAGTGCATGCAGAGATGGGTGTACCTCATATTTGGAGTTTTTTGAAGTTAGACATGGGAAAGGGGAGCATGATGGAGCAAATGTATGTGTGAAGAGAGGTTTTTTTAAGGAGTGACTGAAAATTTTGGGTGCTAAATTTTGTGATGCATATTTTATAATTTATTGGTGTAGCTCAACATTATCACGGGGAGAGACACATAATTTAGTAGTGTGTAGATTCCTTTGGTTAGTTGAGGAGGTGATGATAGGCAACATATTATATGATTAGAAAATCAAATATTCTTATGCATTCATTTTGAATCTCAGATGCAAGTGCATGGACCATTTGGATAGGAAAGTTGTCTTGTTTTTTGTTAGACTTATTTTCAGTCTAACTAGGATTGATGCAAGTCGAGTGAGTGGTTAGATACATGGATTAAATAGTATCTAACTCTTCAATCTAAAAAAAATCACTTTTTCATGATGACATGGATACTTTACTTGAATATGACCATGTTTCAAATCTTGTACAATTAAGATATATTTTTGTAGATGTTGCACTATAAGGGAACGAAGGGATATCAAAGTACTAGTTGGTATGATGTGTACATGCAAATACGAAATTGATGATAGATGATGATTTTTTCATGTATCCTAAAAGTGTAGTTATTGTTGAAGTAACTTGATTGTGGACATACATGATTAGAAAGAATGACATACTTTCATTTGAAGACTATGAGAAAAGAAAAACATTTTCACATGTATTTGCACCTTTCTATAGCAATAAATTTTAAGAGCTATTGGAGCATCCTTCCAATCCAAGGAAAACATAAATATTGAATGTTAGTAGTGTTGGTAATTTTAATTTTATATCTAGTAATCAATTTCCCTTATATCCCATGACTATGGTTTGATCCTAACTAGTGTGTACTATCTTTGAATCCTAATTCCTTCAAGATCGATCTTGAGTTTAAACACACACACACACACACACACAGATGTGTGTGTGTGTGTGTGTGTGTGTGTTCACCACTATCCTATAACATTAGTTTTACACTTATATAATAACTTTTACGTTACAAGGGAAAGACTCTTATCATTTGATAGAGTAAGAAAATTGGGAAAATATGTTTGAAGTTAGTAGGATTTTCCTATATACGTGTGTTGGGAGACAAATGTAGTCAATTATTGAGATGAATAACTAGACAAATTTATCTCTTTTAAAATCCTTTATAGAGAGTAGCAACCATTCTTTTTTTAATACGCCCCCTTTCTATTAGGGAGAATTATCCAAGTAATTATAGAGAATATATAATTATCAATTTACAAAAGTAGCGAACTATTGGCTACACAATATTGTTTTGTTCTCTATGATTATTTGGGTCTTTTACTATATGTGAATGGGCCTTTGGATGTGGGTAATTATGCATTGAAATGAATATATTTGATTCTTTGTTTATAGGTTCTCTCTCTCTCTCTCTCTCTCTCTCTCTCTCTCTCTCTCTCTCTCTCTCTCCTACCTTCCTTCTTGGGTTCCTATTTTAAAGAACCCATACAGTTTATGGAGAAGTAGAGTTGAACTTTGAACACTAACGATGTTTTTCAAGAATATGGTCTACAAGAACTTCCTAAGTCATTGAGAGAATTTTTTCAAGTCTACTATGTAGAAGAGATGATGTGTTTGAAAGGATTTTTTCCTACATGTGGTGGTTTGCAACAATTGCCTAGATTCCCACATCTAGATAGCACACATGAAATTGGTAAGACCACTAGTTTCTATTGGAAAATACAAGTTAGTCACATATGGTTTTAAAGATGGAAAATAATTAAATAGGTGTGAGTTAGTGAAAAGGGATATATGTGTAGCTGATTTTATGAAGACATTTCAAGATAAACTAGTTTATGAGTACATAGGTCACACACATAGAGATAGGTAGTTAGATGAGCAATTAAATTTGTGTAAGGACACTTTCTCCCTCAGTACTATTATGTTTCTCATTGATTTTTTTGAGAATTATACATTGAAACCTCAAAATGAAGTGAAACCTATGTATTACCAATCTATGCAAGTTACTATTTTTGTACACATAGCATTCATGCATGCACATGATAGCTTAGAGGAGGAAAGAAAGCTTATCAAAGAGTATCACTTCTATATCAGTGATGATCGTACTCATTCCTCAGAGTTTTTGTAAGAATTTTTTATAGTCTTCTATGATAGTTAAGGGAAAAAGGTATTTGATACAACCAACACTTAATATGGTTGGACAATTGCATTGCACAATTCAAGAATGCAAGGATGTTCTACTAGTTGATTAGGATGCATGTGAAAAGTGGTGTACAACATTTTTGGAATTTCACTAAGGTAGGGCATGGAAAGGGAGAGCATGATGGTGTGGGAGCATGTAACAATTGTGGTGTAGTGTTAATAGATGCAGAAATAATTATGAAATGGGGTAACTCTACGATAGGGCCAGGTAATGCATTAAACTTTATGGTTTCTAGATTTTTTTAGTTGATAAGTGAATCTAACATTGAAAACTATCTAGATTGTTGTACACTTACATGATCAAGTGACATGTGTTCATTTAGAAGTTAAAATGAAATATCATTAGCTATTTATACTAGAGAAATTGCTTGATTTTTCTCTTCATGTATGCATTTTGTGTGGGATGAATGTGAATCAAAAGAGTGGGTTGACCAATGGTCTTGCAGACCTTTGGAAACCCTAGATAAATATCAAATTATCAAAGAATTACAAATGAAACAATTTAAAGCATCAGTGGATTTTAACCATGTATCGGACCTAGTTGAACCAAGTAATTTCTCTAGATTTCAGAGGTTAAATCAATTTTAAATCTGGATTTTGGTATTAACTAATCCTTCTACTAAATGCAGGTCATGTATATGTAGTAATTATAAATGAGAACAATGAATAAGGAACAAATTAATTTTGTGTCATTGTATTAAGGCCAAAAAGAAATTGACAACTGTAGTCATTGGTGGAGAGGGTATTCAATACTCAATAGGATCTATAAATTGTTAGGTAACTGAGAGGGGGGTGAATCAGTTAAGTCCAGTTTCCTACAATCCCAAATACTCCCAGATGTAAATTAAAAAAATTTCAAACCATTTGATGAAGTCGATAAAATATCAATTGTACCTTTCTCTTCATATATCGATTGCTAGTAAATTAAATATTGTATTTACCGATCAATCTAGTTATGGTAATGTGTAAAGTAAAATAACAATTCAACACATCCATACACATATAACACAGATTTTTAATGTGGAAACTCTATTAGGAGAAAAACCACGGTCCACTTGGGACCCATAACGAAAAATAATTCACTCTTTTGAAGTGAGCTTGGTTAGGAGCCAACCTTGTTAAAGGTTACAAAAAACACTATGAGGTGTGACCTGGTTAGAGGATTTATCACTAATAGTTCTCCCTTGACCAAACATTCACTATGGGGTCAACAAGAAAAAAATCAACATTCATTGAATGTCATATTGAAATATAAATACTATTAAGTCCCACTTGAGATTTATTTGTAACAATGGTTAAACTGATATAGTAATGATCTGATTCAAATACAACTTGATTTGCATATTTTCAAATCTATGGTAAGCTCAAAAATACCTCTGATCAATAATCAATTCAATATCTTTGTTTCCTCCAACTTTGTTATACTTGGTAATTTCTTTCTCTGTCACTTGGTGTTGTCTGTAGATTTTCTCGGTTCTGTCTTCAACCAATTTGATTAGTGTTGCATGAAATCAATCTTTTCATGCGAATTATTCTACAACATATTTAATAATGAATCTCATGTCTATTTATATAGACAACATAAACTATTTTATTTCCATCCATAGATTTTGCCTCTTAATCTTCACTGTACATTTTTCCACTTGAACCTTCCATGGTAGTTGTGTTAATAACACATTTCATTCTCCTTCATTCGATCATCTTTGAATTTTTTCAGCCATTTGATCATCATAACAAATATTATCTTTTACATTGGAATCATAAACAATTGTCCAGCTCATCATCTTTAGTCGGCAGTCATAAGTTCCATTTATTTCTTTCACTCGGTCAATACCAAAATACGTTGGCGATAACTAGCTTAGTTAATACTATACTCGGTATACACTACACTTGCTTGGTGTATACAAAATTCTTCATTTACCGACCACAAAAACTTGTTCAGTCTTGATCTTCAATACATAATAGATTCATGTAATACTATAAAATAACTAACATAATGCCATAGACTCATCAATAAGTTACCCAATGTATACCATATCCATATATTTCTTATCCATATCATCTTCATGTAGCTATGTAACCATCATGATAAGTATAGTCAAAACTAGTTGACATCAATGACAATACATTAACTGATTTAATCTCTTACATACACTTTAGTAGCTCGATGATCATCAATCACTATCTTTCAAATATCCATTTCATTGTCTAACTTTCCTTTAAGATATTCAATCAGTTGTAGTTTATCAACCTCTCCCTTTGGCATTGATGACAACACAATATAAAATATGCCATAGAATACCAAACATCTGTTCTACAACTCTATAAGAAAATGTTGTAACTTAGTAAGCTCTCCCTAGCTTATACATTTAATATGTTTAATCACTATATAGCATTAATACTCTCCATGTACTCTCTCCCTACATATTTGATCTTCTCTCCCTATTTGTATATCTCTCTTTAGATAAATATTCTTCTCTCCCTTATAATATTTCATTGATTCATCTCTCCCTTTGATAGCAATGCCAAAAATAAAGTACAGTCAAAACTAGACTCTAGTTGACATCAATGACAATACATTAATTGATTTAATGTCTTACATATAGTTTAGTAGCTCGGTGATCATCAATCGTTATCTTTCAAATATCCATTTCATTGTCAAACTTTCCTTCAAGATATTCAATCAGTTGTAGTTTATCGAGCTCTCCCTTTGGCATTGATGCCAACACAATATGAAATATGCCATAGAATACCAAACATCTATTCTACAACTTTGTAAGAAAATTTTGTAACTCAGTAAGCTCTCCCTAGCTTGTACATTTAATATGTTTAATCACTACACAACATTAATACTCTCCATGCAGTCTCTCCCTACAGATTTGATCTTCTCTCCCTGTTTGTATATCTCTCTTCAGATAAATATTCTTCTCTCCCTTATAATATTTCATTGATTCCTCTCTCCCTTTGAGGAAGCAATAATAAGCATGATGATTACCTTTAAAACAGTTCTAGTTGAGTTTGCTAGCAGCATACCCAAAGAATTGTACAATAAAGTTTCTTCTAGATGGACCTATGCACTTACAATTGAGAAAAAAATGAGAGAAAGGTCACTCATTCTGGTAAGATCTAACTATTTTGTTGATCAAATAGATGCAACATTAACACAATATGTGCAAATAAACTCTTTATGAAGGCTACAGAATTTAAGATCCTATAAGGAAAATTGCAAGAGATAGATGATGAGAGTAGGAACATATGGACTAAACTCCTCAGGCCAACTGATAAATTTAATACCGAGGATCATCAACCGAGCATACAAGTAGAAGATACTATCAATGTTGTTGATGAGACTATTTACATCTGAGATACTGAACAACCAGAGGAAGAAACTAATGAAGAAGAATGTATAACTATTGTTGACAATGTAAGAAGGAATTTTAGAGATGCTGACTACTCTAGGGGATGATAAATATTGAAAGAAGACATAATAGGAGGTGACCCCAATGATGAGGCTAAAGAAGATTAAATGATCACTGGTGGTACCAAGAACCTTGGTGAAGAAGAAGCAACTGAGGTAGCTCAAGAAATAGTACTAGGTAATCTACCTATACTGGTACAAGCTATTGAGATGGCTAACAAACCACAAAAGGAGAACACTCCACCCGAGTAGGTAATAGATAAAAATGAAGACAAGGGTGAGGAAATAGGTAAAGAGACCAATGAATGGAAAAAAATGTACAAGTACAAACAGAGTCAATGGTAGACACTTCACCAACACAAGGTCACACAACCTTGCACCACAGATTGCAAAATCAATTACCAATAAAAATAAGGAAGAGATCAAATCCACCGAGACACCAAAGTTAGATCCTGAGCACAAGCCTCAACTTTCCATTGCACAATCTCCATCATCTAGTGTGCAAGAGAAGAAGAAGAAGAAGAGGAAGCAAGGCAATGAGGGTCTTCTCACACTTGATGAAATTATTAAAATGCCAACATGTGATCCAAGGACACTTGATCCTAAAGCTCTCAGGAAATATGAAGAGTTATGCACCCGAAAGGAAGCACAAGAAAAGCTAAGACAAGAAAATAAGAACACAAAGGTGCTAGAGGATGTCAAGGAGGTCCTCATGCAAGTTGCTCTAGATGTAACTATTGATGAATCTGCCCCCATTATCGATCAATTTTCACTACTCATAGAAACAATCAATGGCCCTAGTGCAGACATTGAGCAGATGATTGAAGAGAGCCAAAAAAAAGGTTCAGTATAAGTTAACAATTAGAAAGCAATATTGATAAAGTTATTACAATTCTGAAATACTTATGCACTTTAGATCACTTCACTATCGAGGTTAGTGAAAAGATAAGAAAATTAGATGCAGATATAAAAGATAGTGCTACTCATCTTACAGCTAAACAACATGCATTCCAAGTGCTTTATTCCAAAGTTAAACACATACAACAGTTAAGACTTGAGTTGAGAAAGTAAGAGGGTGGAATAAGAGAAGAGGTAACCGAGCTACAGGTCAAGTTACTACTGGATCTAGAAGTGATGCAAAAACATGTGACATGGGCAAATAAATTGATTGTCACCCCTAAGATTTATGTCATCGAGAACATTTTTGATATCCATGCTAAAGTGAGCTTAGACCAGTTGGCTCTACAAAATCTAAAGGAAGAATGGGAGAAGCTATGGATAATCTTAAGAAAACCCATCCTAATATTTTGACAAATTGTAAGTATATTCTTTGTCATTATTTTCAAAAAAGGGGGAAACATATGTATATCTACTGAGAGCATGTTCATAGGGTGAGTCACACTGAGTTTTGTGAATTTTTTTAGTATTCAAACCTTTATAGTCGACATACATATAAGTTTTTGATACTAATGCCAAAGGGGGGAATGTTAATCCTAAATGGATTAAGTATTGTCATGAATATTCATTTTTATAGTTGATAAAAATAGGAAGATAGTTCAGTCTGTTATCAATATGTAGTAGTCACTGAGCAAAGAGATTATCGAGCATAACAGTTACCAAGTACACAGGATAACTGGGCGCTAGTAAACACTGAGACTGAGAGATGAAATTTAACAAGTAATCTAGAGTTCACATAAAATTTTGGAATGACACATAGTTCAAGGTGAACAACTTTTTTCCAAGCAATAAAATGGTTTACCAAGATCGAGGTTAATATTTATTGCAGATGTAATCATTTAATGAATGATGATTCCTATGTAATGATGATCTCGGTTAATCTTATGAACCGTTGATCTTAGGTTTTCTAAGATAATGTAAAACCCTAATCAGGTCAAGATCAGCCTGATATAAATTTTTAAGGATGTCATTTTGACATATATCATCGAGAAGTAGCCGCACTCAAGGACATATGAAGTTTAGAAAAGGTTTTGACAAAAGGATTTCAACAGAAGCATCCAGTTTATCAGAATAATTATAAGGCTACTGATCAGTTTAGAAGGATATACTCATCACATCAAGGTGATATATTTATTATATTTAAAGGATCTGATATCAAAAATTTGAGTTATATTTCATTCGGGTCATATATCACTTTTACTCTCTAATAATTGTAGCAAACTTAAAATCTCCTAACATAGTGAACTTAACCATTCTTAGTTAAGTCTCTTAATAGAGTGCACACATGTATTGTGTTGCTAAAATCCTTTAAACAAGTAGATCTAGTTGATCTTATTGTTACTCCTAATAGGGTAAGATCACCAGAAGTGATCAATCTTTGTAAGTCTAAACTGGCAACTTTATTTATGCATAAGTGAAGCTTTGTGGGTTCCATCCCCACTGTAGTTTTTACCTTATAACAAGGGTTTCTGCGATACCAAAATACATGTGTCATATGTATTGAAGTTTCATGTATGTTTTATTTATTTTCTTACATGTATTTACATTTTAGTTATGGTATTGAATGTATGGTGAATGGAATCTACACAGTCGGTTAATGAAGTTGATGTTTACAAGGATTAGTTAGAAAAATTTAAGGATACCGATTCACCCCTCCCCTCTCAGTATACACCTTTCCTTAATTCAAATAGTTGTTATAGGGATATGGCTTATAAGGTACCATTGTTGTGTCCAGTTGTATTCATACCTATTAAACTCTTTTTATTACACTTTGCATTGATTTGGTTATTAAACTCTATAAAATGCAAGTATCGTATCAAGAATTCTAATGCCTGGTTGTTTGAGTACTTTGAGACGCAGACATATTCTTCATTACTCTAACCTTATTGTTGTAATAAATATTTAATTGATTAAGTATCATGGAAGATCTCTTAACAAGAATTTGTGGGCATTTTGTGAATCTGACCACAAGGTAATACTTGACACAATAAGGGTTAGAGCTGATCCAAAAGGTTCTCTTGACTAATTTAGGGAAATCTAGAAGAATGATTCTACAATATGGTAGAATAATTTTGATAATTTTGTGTATATCTTTGAGGTTCCCTATGTGCATATTTAGAGGCCAAATTTTGTACTTCAAAATGATAATGAGATGTAATGTTCATAAATAGATGCCAAATTATGTATAAAAAAGGGCTACCATGTGCATATTCGATGCTAATTTTTATGTAAAACATGGCAATTAGTTGTCCTGTACATGTTAGATACCAATTTTTGTATATATAAAAGGTGCAATGAGCTTCCATGTGCATATTAGACACCAATTTTTATGTAAAAAAAAGGCAATGAGCTATCATGTACATGTTTGATGCCAAATTTTGTATATAAAACATGCACTGGGCCTAATTTGCAAATATATTATTGAAATACATGTATTCAATCCTCTCAATCCCTACCTTTGAAGAATCTGGTATTTACTTTTAAAGTTTATCTTTTATTTTGTATGTTCAATAATAAATAACTGTGCAATCTATTTGAAAATTTCTTACTTAAATATTAAAATGACCATTAAGAACATGTTTAGACATATCCTTAAAAAAATATTCTTTAAACACCATAACATGGATGTGATTGCAAAAGACCATGTCATATGAGCAAAATTGGCTATCTTTCAATCTATTTTCTATGGGATCGATTCATCCACTCCATTAGCTCTAGTTGGCCGGGTAAATGATAGTGACAAATTCATCTTGCACACAAAGTCTCTCGAAAGTTCACTAGCACACTGAACCAGAGTGTTCCTAATGGTCACTAAGCAACATTGGGTAGCAATGATTCTTGGGGCATGTCTCAGAGCTCACACTAGTACATTTTGCACCATTTTTTGACACACTATTGGTCGAAGTTTCAACCCAACACAGTCGAATAGTCGACCAACTATTTCGTCGCTATTATTAGCGTCGAAATATCGACCCATTACTAAAACCGTCGACTAATCAATGTCAATATTGGTTGAAAATGAGGGCAATGTAGGCCGAAAATAACATTGGCTAGCATTGGTGTATTGGTCAATCTTTCAACCAATATAAATTAATATTTGTCAAAATCTTTGGTCACTCCGACCAGGATGCCAAACTCACGATGGTCATATTTCGACCACATTTGGTCGAAATATTTAGCAGCTCCGACTAGGATGCCAAACCCGTGATGCCACATTTCAACACAGAATGGTCAATTTTTGGCCAGACTTTCGACGCAGGTGGGTCAAAATTTCAATGCAACGCGGATTGTTTAAAAAAATTGAAGATAACTATCCAGACTAATCACCAATGACATCTTGATCGGTGATTAGTCTAGATATTTATCTTCAGGTGTCCACACTCATTCTGCTGCTTGTTGCCAGTGGGTCCCTGCTCGTTCTATTTTCTAGACTGCTTTGGGCTCTAGCAATCCATCTGCTCTGCATGAAACTATAGGTTTTTTCATTTTGTTTGAACTATTTGAGAGATAGGCTTTGACTGGTGATCCATGAATTGGTAGAGCTTCCTCTTAGATGCTCACAACTCTTCAAATCTATTGGTGTGAAGCCCCCAAAGGGTATTTTTCTCTGTGGGCCTCCTGGTTCTGGGAAAACTTTAATTGCTAGGGCAGTGGCAAATGAAACCGATGCCTTCTTTTTCTATATCAATGGACCTGAGATCATGTCAAAGTTGGCTAGAGAAAGTGAAAGTGATCTCCAGAATGCTTTTGAAGAGGCTGAGAAGAATTCCTTGTCCATTATATTTATTGATGAGATATTACAGAGATTTTTTAGTGGGCTTGCAAGTATGCTATTAGAGAAAATATTGAGAAGGTAAGTTTCAATTATGGAAGATTTTGCAAACTAGATTTGGTTATGAATTTCTTAATGGTTTTTTTTGAACTGGTTTGTTAGAATTTTACATTTTTTGATTCAATTTTCCTCAACTTGTATCTTATTATTTCAAATTTTCATGTTCTCTTTCCTTTGCACTTTTACAGGATAATATTGAATGTGAAAGAAAAAGAAGTGAGAACCCCGAGGCAATGGATGAGGATGATAGTGATGAGGTAGCTGAAATAAAGGCTGCTCATTTTGAGGAGTCAATGAAATATGCCTGAAGAAGTGTCAGTGATGTTGATATTTAGAAGTATCAAGCCTTTGCACAAACACTACAACAATCTCTAGGCTTTGGTTTTGAATTTTGATTTCCTAGTTCTTTTGTTGGTGCTTCAGATGTATTTACTACAACAAATAATAAAGATGATGATGACTTATATAGTTAGGAAACTTAGTACACAATTATCATCTTAATGAAGTGACAAATGTGTCTGTTCTAGCAGGGACCTTCCACTGACAAATAGCCAATGCTATTCAATTTGGCTTAGGCTTTTGCTTGTATGAGTTTTATTTGTTCATATGTTTGAAACTTTATTTAGTTTATCAGCCCTTTATATGTTTGAAAATATGGGGATTCTCTTTACCGTTGCAAATATTTGAAGGTTGCTGCACTTGGACGGATATGTACCATTGTTAAGAGAATTGGACCGAGTTTGGCTTACCTCGAACAGGTGAGGCAACATATGGTTATGTTGTTTTTTCTATCTATCTGGTTTTCACTACCTGTTGTTCCTTGGGATATCTTGCAAGGGTTCTATAAATTGATGGTCTATATTTTGGTGGGTGTCTTGTATGGGCCTATGAGCTTTTTTAGGGTACTTGTTCTAAATATTTCCTGAAAGCTTATAAGAGCAAATATATTATACAATAATACAAATCACATTAATCTAAAATACTACTACACCATTTCGAAGATCATATCAATCAAATTAATTTGAATCCTCACAAGGAAAACATAACATTCAGGCATCCAAAAATAATGGATGCAAATTCACAAACTAATTTTCTAAAATCAGCATTTCATCATATAAGAGGAACTGCCAATATTAATATATTATCTCACAAATAGATGCAAATTCACAAATTAATTTTCTAGATTCAGCATTTCATCATATAAGAAGAACTGCCAATATCAATATATTATCTCCCAATGTATATTACATACAAATTTTAAAATTATAAATATACAAATCTATAAAATATACATATATAACATAAAAGGAAGTGTTGATGCATATTGACAAATAAAAGGAAGTGTTGATGCATACTGATAGATAATTTGATTCTGCTTCCCCTTCTGCTCTCTTGATTTTTAAAATTTTCTCTGCCTCTGCTTTTTCTTGTGTTTCCACCCTCATTCTTGCAGCTAATATAAAATAATGAAATGAATGATGGTGAAATTGAGAGAAATTTTGGGTAAATAAACTAAACAGATATAGAAAAAAAATATGAACAAAGTTGAGGATAATGAGTTGGGTTTTCTTAAATAAATGAATACCATCAACCCATTTACAAAATGCAAAAGTATATGCTAGCAATCTCCAACAATATCATGGTAAAAAGGACATTTAGTATTGGATGTAAAAGTCTTGCCTGCATTTATTTCATTCATTGCTTTCTTGACATGCACATCAGCCTCTATATCCACAATAAGTGTTTGAACTATCTCATATCCATAGTTTGACATAGCCTGTAAGCATAGAAATGAACGATTGAATCATACTGCATTCAAATTTCATCTTGTTTGATATTTAAGAGATATTGTATAGTAATCAACTGACAATACACATCAATAAATAAATGAAACTGACATGAACATATCAACCTTTTCAAGTTCTTCAACAACTTTAGCAACCTTGTTCTTTTTCTCAAAGATATCATCCAGATTCATGTTTGGAACACTAGAATGAATAACTGTAAATCATACATGGAAACAAGGTAGTTTGTAAAATCAGAGATATTATACGGTAATACAAATCACATTAATCTAAAAGACTACTACACCATTTCAAAGATCATATCAATCAAATTAATTTGAATCCTTACAAGGCAAACATAACATTTAGGCATCCAAAAATAATGGATGCAAATTCACAAACTAATTTTCTAAAATCAGCATTTCATCATATAAGAGGAACTGGCAATATTAATATATTATCTCACAAATAGATGCAAATTCACAAATTAATTTTCTAGATTTATTATTTCATCATATAAGAAGAACTACCGCAGACCTTTTGTGAGGGTATCAAGCACATCGCTTGACTCCAAATATTTCCTGAAAGCTTCCTTCTTGGATTCATTTTCCTGCCATATAAGGATGACAAGAATTATCATAGAGCTTAAAAGTTACAAAAAAACTTATAAGAAATGTAAACCCTTTAACACTTCACCTACTCAAAAACACAAACCAATGAAATAATCCACATTAGGCCAAGAGAGGTTGACGCATTCAATACAAGAATACTTACAAGGAGGTGAAGCCAAATCATGCCAGACAATGACAATGAGAAGTTGACTATTGGCCCTTCTAGTTTTTTATTTGATATTTGCCTAACAATGACACATTCAAAATGCACTTATGAGCAAAGACCTAGAACAAATGAAATTGATTAAATAATGAAGGTATGTTAGTTTGAGCTTCACTTGGTTTCAAGAATACTTTAATATTCTCTACTTAACAAGGCCAACCACATGAAGGTGGAAGCTCATCTGGCCTCACCCCCCCTCCCCCTAACATCAATCTAAATTCCCCATTAACATCTAATTACACACTTCATTCATCCATTTATGAACTATAACATTCAATCAATACAATCACATAACATTCATTAATATGCAACACTAATCAAGAATTCATTAACACATAACAATATTCATTAACATGACATATAATTCAATATTAATACACAAAATTCATAGATGATTACTTAAAACAACATTCTTTCATTATCCAACAAAGTTAATCAAACAAGTTTTATCAAGGAGCATTTTTAAGAAATCATTTATTTTTTGGCTTTTTCTTAGATTTCTTATTTAGGTAAAGGCTGACAGGAGCATCAATATTATCTTCCTCCTCTTGTGGTTGTGATCTCAAATTATGATGCTTCCTCATGTCTCGAGGAGGATGACGTTGCTGCACTAAAGGGGGGTTTGCTGCAATAACAAGTAAATGGGTTAAATTCGCATACTTTTTTTTACTGTTACATGTATTTCATTAACCAAAAGAACATAACATGCATTTTTATTTACCTGAAAATGCCACATCATCATGTACAATAATATTTTGATCTTCTGCCACCTCAGCATGCTCAACATGCTCGAAAATATTCAAAAAAAGGTTACACGGCCAATTGCAATTAAAGATGTTAAATTCTATTAATAATTACATAATTTAATTCCACCAGAAAATTAACACCTCCAACACTGTGATGCACATCATGGCCTTCGTCACACCTAGGTTCTATGGTAGGATTTGAAGGTTGTAGTGAAATTTCATGCACATTGTTATCATGAAATAGTCAGTTTATGTTTGAAATTAACTATTCAATTTGATTTACTTTTCATTTGACCAATTTACCTGTGTCTCATCTGGTGCAACAAATTCTTCGTTATGGCTTTGGGATTCTTGGGATAGGCATGCAGCCATGACTGCATAGCCTTCCTTCAAGGCTATTCTCTTGTCTTCATCTATGGGCTCTACATTGAATTATGTGCCCTATATTTTTTATTTAATATCATCACTTTTACATGTATGATTTGATTAAATAGAATTGTTCGCAACCTTATATATAAAAATTTGATATTAATTTCCAATGCTGCTACTTACAAGTCAAGAGTGAAGTTTCATATAGCCACCAGAGCCAAGTTTGTGTTAGCCAACCTTTGTTAATCTCTCTTGTGTGGCTTTTGATGTGTCTTGCAGTCTATGAAAAGTTTGAAACATGTTAGATTATATATTTACAAAGATAACTAATTAGTGCATGATTACATTCTACTTAATACTATCATGACGTCCTTCTTTTTCCATCTTCTGGTTGAATTACACTACCCTTTAGCCTTTTCTCTTTTGCATCTTCCATTATTTCATTCCACTCCATCGGTGGAATCATAGGAGGATGCTCGTAATTTGGGTTATCCTTTAGAGCCCTTCTATATTGGTCCCTCATAGTCTTTATATGTTTGGCTACTCTTTTAAGAATCATGCCTCTGTCAAAAGTTTTAATTCTAATGAGGTCCTCTAAAGATTTAATGAGCTGATTTTTTAAGTTAGCATCCTGATCATTCCACCTTTTTTGAAAAAACAAAATTGTTAGATATCATAACTTTAATATAGTACAATAAATGGAAGATAAGAAAAATATTGTACCAATATTATGAAGCTACATACCTTTTACGTATGGTGGGCCCAAATAGCTTCAATGTCATTTCAAAAAGATGATCATAAAAAACATCATTTCCTACAAAAATATCATGGGATTATCAGTCCAAAATGAGTTATGTATAAGAAAACTATAATTACACTGTAAATAATAACAATTTTAAATCACCTGGAAGCTTTGGTACTTTTAATGGAACCATATTGTTCTTGTTCAACAACAATGTCCCCACAAACGAACTAGTACTAGTAACACAGGCTGATCCAGGAAATGGTTGATCTTCACTAGTACTGGTCTGATCTGTTCTTGTACCAGGGGTAGGTGTATCTATTAGTGCACAAAATAGGTCCATGCACTATATAAAATTCACACAAGAAAAATAATAAATGCATGATTAGCACATAACAAAATATAGAAAAATAAGGTTTTACCAGTTGTAGATGGTACAGAGGAAGATGTCTACAAGCACCTTGTTGCGGACAATGCAGTCGTTGAATGCAGAATTGTAATTGAAGGAGGTGTCTGCACTTCATCATGAGTTGAAGAATACATTGTTGGCAAAGAAATTTGCAATGGATAAAGATTAAATGGGGTACTAGAAGCATCCCAAACATAAGTTGAGTCAATAATGCATATAAAGGTTAAATCAATGGTTAAAGGTTTAAGAATTATTTACATGAAGCTAGTGTGGTGCTACAACCCTCACCATATTGGTGACATTTCACACATGTCAAAAAACACTGTAAGAAGAACACATCATATTTTAGATTGATCATGATCCATAAGATAGTATAAAATATAAACATCTATTGAACTTCAATTATTGCTTAAGATTAATTACTGCTTACATCAATAGAATTGAATCTACGTGTCAATTCTTCTTCGAGCTCCTTTGACTCCTTAGTTTTATCTGCTTCCATTAGAAGGTTAAAAATTTCTTTACCATATTTAGTTTTTATTTGAGTAGCCATGAACACATGGTTAGAGTTAGATTCTACGTCATCTATAAATGCCGCCTCAACTTGAGATAGGAATTGATCTGCTACCTTTTTTGCTTTTATCTATCAATAAGAATCAAGTTGTGACATCAATATCAGTAAAATTCTATTAAAATAACTCCAAAGCCATAAAGAAAAGAACATGATAATATGAAATTTTTTTCTATATAATTTGTAGAATTACACTAATTAAGGTTTACCTTTGATGAAGAAGGTGAACTGTGAAGAACATCCCCGCTTGTATCTTAAGGTGGAATATCCATGTTACCCTATGACAAAGATTAGTAATTCTTAGCAATCAAAAGCGATTGGAGTCAATATTAATTGGAGGTAATTGGTTTAAATGTTATACTTACCAATCACATGATAGGGAATTTTTTTGTATCTACACGATTCAAATTGTAATCTATTAGAAGCTCTTCCCCTACACTTATTGATTTTATCGCACATACAAATACATGATTTCCCTTCCATGCCTTGAATATACAATTCGACCTCTTATTAGTTGACACTGGTTGAGAACTATTTATAAAACCTACAATATTCCCTATTTCTTTTGGCCTTCCATAAATATAAGTAGCGAGCCTTTTAGTTTGATCATTTTCTTTGCATTGTATATAATTTGCTAATAATGCATACCTAGGCATACTTTTTTTATATTGCACAATCCACATCCAATTCTTGTAATTGTAACAAGGTCCTACATACTCCATCAATTCAACAACTTGATTATAACTAACCTTTATGCCATCCATGGAAAATAAGCCCAAACCATGTAATGAAGATGGAGCTATGTGATATATCCTTTTGCTAACAAAAAAATTAGTATTAACTGGAGGTAGTTCCCTGGGTACCCATTCTTTCTGAAGATGTGTGTACCTTAAGGGAACCTTCATGTCACCTTTGGTCTCATTATCATAAAAACATGACCCCCCCTCAGCAAGGAAAAATTACATTCATTTATCAAATTTTCTTCTAATCTTTTGACCTTTAGTTGATCTCTCTATTTTAGACCTACTAGATGTCTCACTTTTGTCTTCTATTCCCGCATTTTCCTCACTTGAGGAAGACAGATCAGACAAATACCTATTTGGTGATACCTGCAATCCATCAAATGAGAGACATAGTAGGATCTATATATTTTTCTGACTAAAGAGAAGGAAACCAAATAATAAATTATATCTATCGATCCATGTCAAAGGTGTTAAAATTCCTGCATATGTAAATCATTTATCTTAAGTTAGCCAAAAATTACATGATATGTAAGCTACAAATTACATAGAAGACAAAATTTACATGATGCAAAATATACTCCATGACTATAGAGTTCAACACATAATAACTTAATTCAAATTTCTATGAATAAATCAATACCTCATACATGACATTGATCATACCTTGACATACATTTTATTTATCATTCTCCTCATCCATGTCATCATCATGAGTATCATCATCATCATCATCATCATCATCACCATCATCATGACTATCATCATCATGACCATCATCACCTTGATCAACACCATCTTCATCACCATGATCATGATCGTCACCATCATCACCATCAATATAATCAGCATCACCGGAATCATCATCATTTTCTTCTTCTTCTTCTTCTTCATTGTGTAACAGTTGTTTGTGATCATCATTTACTTCATCTTCTGATTCTTCAATATCTTCTTCTTCCATCACATTATACTGTACCGGCCTTCCTCTTTGATCATGTCTAACAACAAATGACCAACCTGATTTTTGTGGAACGACAAAGTAAAACACTTGCTCACATTGGCTTGGAAGAACATAGGGCTCATATCCAATTGGCTCAAATGACCTTGTATTAATCATTGTAAATCCAAGTATCATGTTCAATAATAGTCCTATCATGATCATTTTGATTCAGCCGTAGCCTATACCATTTGACGACAAATAGAACTAATTTGAATGAATTAAAGTCACACTCAAGTATATCATCCAAAATGCCATAGTATTGATTTTTAGATTGTTGAGGATGTATGTCATTTCTAAATGAAATATTAGTGACCTCGAAGACTGCACTTATCCCAGAATCACAAGTTTTCTTCATGTCGTCTAACTTTTTTATGCAAAATTTACGGCCATGGTAGTACATAGCTTTGTGGTGTTTGATATGCAATTATTGAAACATGTCAAGATTATTTGCATTGATCCATGAGTTGATATTAAACTTACGGGTCATGGTTAGTAAACTTATACATACCTTTCTACCTCTTAAACCATATGCTAGATCAAGTACCATTGGCGTAACATTGAGATCTCCATTACAATGAGCTTCTTTAACCAATGTTGCAACACCATCCCATGTTAATGAGTGACCATTTTCTTGAGATTGTTGAATCCATACTGTCATCCAATCAAGATTATTTGCAATATACAAATGTAGTGCATCCCACTCACGACCAACTGTAAAGAAAACAAATAGACCGCTTAGAAACAACTTATATTGAAGATCTATAAGAATTAATAAACTACAATAACATCATATAATTTCCTCTCACTTTCCTCAATCTACCTTTTCCCATCAAGTACTCCCCTTCAAATTTTTTAATAGAGTTGGGATCCCAAATGCGATCTACATGGATATGTGCTACAAACTTAGGAAGATATTCACTAATATACACCATGGTCTAGTATACCATATATCCCTCCACCATAGAACCCTCAGGATGTGCTCTTTGTCGAACCAAGCCCTTCATAAATTTCAAGTGGCTCTCAACCATCCACATTGACCTAGTTTGTATAGGTCCACACAATTCAATTTCCTCAACTAGATGTATGAGGTAGTGTTCTTGAGCATTAAAAAAAGTTGGAGGTAGACACTTTTGCATTTCACACATAAGCTGGGGAATTTTTCTCTTCCAATATTTAATATCTTTTTTATCAATTTTTTTAGATGGTAACCACCTAAAAGAGATTCAGCTCGCAAGAACATATAAACAAGATTTTAGATAAAAATATACAATAAATTACATAAAAAGTAAAGCGAGTCATAAATATAATAACACTTCTAACCTCATGAATTCTCCAAGATAGTATATAACTTGTTTAACAATGTTGTCAAACTAGTTTGGGAGGGATAGAGGTAGGACGTACTGCAATGATTAAAAAATGATCTTTTCAATATATTGTAAAATAATACAATAAAAAGTACATGCAATTTTACAAATATATTGTAAATAGAGAACATGACTTACCTTGACGAAGGTATGCCAATCATGTATTTTCAACCCTGGCCCAAAATCACCTTTCTTTGATACAAGAATTCTTATATTTGCAGAAAATCCTATTGGAAAATTTGTTTTTTTTATGACTTCTTTTAATACATCACTTTGTTGCTCAGTTGATAACCAAGGAAGGGCACTCGTATTTATGCGGTCTCCATTACTATTTGATTCAATAAAAAATTTCAGTGCATGATTGGATTGATGAATGTCATTACAAATTTTGGCCATTTTTTCTTTGTCATGCCTTCCATCCAATATTTTCCATAGCGTCTCTGTTACATTCTTTCCAATATGCATAGCATCAAACAAATGCACGATTGGGAGACCCTTGTAGTACAACAACCTACTAAATTAACTAGGATAACTTTTTATTCCTCTAGGAAGTTGGTCATTGATGCCTTGACGACCTTCACGAGCATCAATAACATCATTAGTAAATAAAAGACAATATCAAAATCTAAATTTTTAAAAAAAATCATCAAATGGAATGACATTACCTCGGTGATTTAGTCTATTGTATTTCAACTTCCATAGATGAGGTGTCATTCTTCATGGCCTTGATGTTGTCTCTTCTTTCCTATTAAAAAGATGTTTTTGGATAGTTCGATACTTATGATTATTGTGGAGAAAGTACCTAAACTCATCGAACACCTGATTTCCTAAACTTCTTGAATGACGAGATTTCGTCTTCGGACCACAAACTAGACATTGAAATTTACCCTTTGTTTGAAGACCTAATAGATATCGTACAATTGGATCATGTAAAATTATCATGCACAACTTAAACATACAACAATAATGTGTAAGCACTATAACATACCGAAAATACGTGACCTTAACATGAATATATAACAAACCGCAAAAATGAGTTAGCCTAGGGGCATCATGTATTGTCCATACAAGCATTGCATGGAATTGAAATTTTTTTTATCCTATTGGTCTAGGGATGTCATACATAGTGATCCCATTCCATAAAATCAACAACTCGTCAATAAGGGGCTCAATATACACGTTCATATCTTTAACTTGGTACTTACCTAGTTGAATGAATAAAAACATTACATAATTATTATGACCATCTTGATGTGGTGTTTATAAATTAATTTACACAACTATTAAATGAAAAAATACCTAGTACAATCATTGACAACATTATGTGCTCCCTCTTTATGGACATCCAAGTAGGAATGTTATTTTTAATAACAAAAACATTCCATATTGAGTAAGTAGATCTCATATCTCCAAATGGATTGACACCGTCCGTTGCCACTGAAATCTTGAGATTATGAGGTTCTTCTTTAAAGTGTGACCATGTTGTTTCTATGTCTTTAAATGCAGAACCATCCGCAGAAATTCACATAATGTCATCTTGACTTCTATTGTGTGCATGGTAATCCATAAATTGTGCCAAGCTAGTGCACCTGAATAATCGTTGAAGACGTGGAATAAGGGGAATGTACCGAAGACTCTTGTGAGGCACCTTTTTTGTTATTTGATCTAACCAATATCTACTAGTATGACAAATAGGGCATTCTGTTGAAAATTCATGTTGTTTATGATATAGAATGTGATCATTGGGACATGTATATATTGTCTGATACTACATTCCAATTTGATTCATAATGGTAGATAATTCTTGGTACGAATGAGGCAAAATGTTTGATGGTGGTAAGAAAAACTCACCTATCAACCTACAACAACAAATATGAATTGTAATGGTAAGCTAACATTGAAGATGACAAAAATGGAATACCTTAGCATACGTGACATTTCTACATTGGATAAACCATTCATAACCTTGAAGTTCACCAACAAAACTATAGTGGAGAGAAGAGTTGTTTGGGAGCCTTGGTATAGGGGCTGGTATGCCTTCTAAATTATAGCTATATCAAGACCATCATCATCATCATTATCAGATGCGCTAGTACCATCATCATGATGATCTTGATCAGCTACGCCAATACCATATTCTTCAATCATGTCCTGTGGCACATTATCAGCTACGCTAATACCATTGTCTTCAATTGTGTTCTCTTCCACAGGATCATCTTCTTCCATGGAGCGTTATCGTCAGCTCAGATATTCACACCTCCATGTTCCTCCAATTGGAAATCCACATTCACCAATCAACAAAAATTGTTCCCCCCTTCAATGTGACGATATTGCCTACAATGAATCTAGGCTATTTTGATTATAATTCTTTGATTCTTTAAGCCCTTACACTTTTTGCAAGGATAATTACATTTTTCAATGTCTTTTCTTTGGAACTAAGACCACAATCTAGCAAGTGTCTCATTATTTTGTTCTGGGTTCATATTGCCAGGTGTGGACTTTCTTCATAGGATATAAATATACAAAATGTAAACATACAAACATTAGTAGTATCTTGTATATAATAAAATATTATAAGATTATACAAGATTTACAAATACACACACAAATCATGCTCACTAGACCATGAAATATTCAAAAGGATAAGTATTTTGGGAGTTATTATTATTTTGGGAGTTACACAAATCTCCTCACTAGATTACTGAATCTGTGGATATTATTCTTGATGCTGAATTAAATCAAGAATGTGAAGTTGAAGCAATTACATCTAATTCATTGCTACCTATATATAGTCCGCTACTGTCTCGATATAATTCATAGATGTTTGTGTTGAATTTTATTTGTTTTCATTGGATGAAGAGTTTCATCTTTCATTTTTATGAGTCTTTACCTCCCAAAAGACATGTCTCCTAGTTGGCTGACTAGGCATAGTTGGCTAACTAGCATATAACAAATTTATTTTAGTCACTAGTGAATTTTAGCTTGTTTTTTGACGAGGTTTAGTTGATTATTAGATGCACATTGGTTGGCTAAATGACTATAACAATCATCAGAGTTTTTTCATCGATAATTTGACAAATAGAATGTCTGTCGCAATTGCGACGTCCACAGTGGTTGAATTATCGACGGAGATGATATCAAAATCATTGCTTCAACCTGGAAGAATTGTTTGTTATATCATTTACCTCTGCAACCAATGTTGGTCGAAAGTGCGACGTACAATCATCAGAATAAATGTTGATTGTATAGCTTTCTTGTTGATATGTCTATGCTTTATTGGTTGAAAAAGCGATAGAAAATTTAATTTTAAATATATATATATATATATATATATATATATATATATATATATATATATATATATATATATATATATATATATATATATATATATATATATATATATATATATATATATATATATATATATATATATATATATATATATATTGTCAAATTAAGCACACCAATATTATTTCGCACAAACATGTCGGGTGATGAGAAAGAGGGGGATGCTTTGAGGATTGAATGGCTTGTGGGAGAGTTTGAGAAAGGCTTTCTTGGACTGCCAGTCTCCACCACCCGTCATTTCCACCTTAGCATTCCCATTTCTTGGGGATACTTCTCACTGCATATGACAAGGTAATTCTCTCATTTACTGGTGTAATTCCTCTTTGAGTATCCCCTTTCTCTTTTGCATCCAAAATGAACTCATTCCAATCCCTCACTGGAATAAAGGGAGGACAGTCAAACTTCAGTGAGACTTCATACCATGTCACGTTCGTAGATTACGTTCAATGCATTAATTACATTCGTAAATCAGCATTGCATACAAATATACGGATGGTGCGTGGTACGAAGCCTCACTCAAGCTTGAAAATGATAGTCAATCCATAATCACGGTCAAGGAACAAATAGAATAACCAAGAAAACACTATATGTTAAATCATGTGATTGATAGTAGATTGGGGCTCACTTGAGCCATAAACATGAAGAATTATTCTAAAAAAAGATGTAAACCATATATATGTGCACTTGAGGCAAAGAGAAGTTACATCATATCCATATTGAAATATTAGTTACAATATGAAAATACTAAACTAACTAATTCCTGAGTTCGTCTCTGCATATGGTCACAACAAAGATATGCGATTACAATACAAAGAAGGCATTGCAAAAATATAATTTCAGAATTTTCCCTAGCCTGACATGTTTTGCACTCAAATCCTTCATCGCGGATAAGTGGAGATGGGCGAATAGATGCAGAGGAGTTGTCATCGACCCAACTAAAGTATCCGTAGCCATTATTTCCCTGTGATGCCCAATCTACATTAGTTCTTATATTATAACAAATAGTATTTACATTAGAAACATTAAATATATACACATTAGCAACCGTTTTTCTATTTGGGCAGCACCAAAATTATCGTCCAAGGTTGTTCGGTGTCCTGAAGTCTTCAACACATTGCCCACCATCACATTGACAAGAGTCATCGAGGCTATATATCAATAATGCACCGCCCCATCGTTACTACATTTATTATTTTTATATGAAATACACCACGGAGTACCATTAGAAATATTAACCATTTACAATAATGAAAAGTAAACCTAAATCAAATAGCTCATTTTTTTATCAGCATGTGTAGTCTCTGTGCATATGAAAAATGAAAGAAATATGAAGCTGAAATAAAATAGTGAACAAAATAGTATTCCACATAGACTGAATGAAATATACCATCAAAAGAAGGTGACAAAATCCTGTCATGAAGCACAAACATAGGAAATAAAAAAGGGACAAAAGACAAGAAATAATAAATTTCATTACAACTATAGAAAAATCATTTATACTATAATCAAAAAAAGAAAAATCATTACGACTATAGAAAAATCATTAGGACTATAGAAAGATAATTAAGACTATACAAAATCAAATTTTAGAAATGGACGGTTCTGGTGCTTTGCCATTACAACAATTGAACATTCATCATTTGGTATTGTGTATTCCATTTAAGTATGTCAACAATGTTCAAAATCTTATCACCAAGCATAGACAAGAAATAAGAAAAATCATTACGACTATAGAAAAATCAAGTTCTAGAAATGGACAGTTCTGATATTGCTTTGCCATTACAACAATTGAGCATTCATCATTTGGTACTTCTTGGTGTATTCCATTTAAGTTTACTAACAGAGACTTAGTAGATTGCTTCAAGATTTGATGTCGTAGGTAGATACTTTCCATGTTAAATGGGTCATATGGGGGTTATAGGTTAGATTGGAATAAACAGGTTGTCTTTATACCTTTTATAAGTCTTTAAGTATGGGAATTAGATGTTATGTTGTCGAGTGGATAACTTTTATTGTCTACTTGACAAAAATCTTTGGTTTATTTTGTTGATAGTCAGTTTAGACTGTTTAGGAACAGTTAAAAAAATAGTTATTTGGTGGTTGTCAGGTTATTTGGGGAGAATGGAGTCTATTTTGAGGGGGGATCCATGTGAGGAAGGGTGTGAAGAAAGGTGGTGTGAAAAACTATGAAGATGTAGCAAGGTTATCATCAATAAAATCTATTTCTCTGCATTTTTGTATCTCACTGTCCTGAAGGAAAAATCAGGGAATCCATAACTCCAATGGTTGATGAAACATGTGTCTATATACATATGTATATATACACACATGTGTGTATATATACAAATGTTTGTAACAATTAGGGAATCCATAACTCCACTAGTTGATGAAACATGTGTATACACACACACACATATATATACACATATACATGTGTGTATATATACACACATACACATATATATACATACATGTGTGTATATACACACATGTATACACATATACACACATGTGTATATATATACACACATGTGTATATATATACACACATGTGTATATATATACACACATGTGTATATATATACACACATTTGTATATATATACACACATATACACACGTGTGTGTATATACACATATGTATATTGGTGCAGGGGCACCTAAATAGCATAGGGCCCTCACCATTTGAAATTTTGTTGTGTCATGCTCTTAATGAGATTTGTAAATGCAATAAGGGTCTAGGGACCAGTTTGAGTGAATGAAAATGTTAATTAGGAGGTTAGAGGACCTAGAAGTCCTTTTGGATGGGTCTTAGGCTAGGTGGTTACCTCATTGAGAAGAAGTCATACTATACCAGAAGAGGTTGTTCAAGGTCTTTTTGAAGTTGTTTTGTGTTGATATTAGGAATTCAACACCTAGGAGTCACCTAGAAGGTTTCATAAGCCTTAGGAAGCCAAGAAATAGCCTACTTGGCAAAAGTTGTAAAAAGATGTAAAAGTTGCAAAGAGCAACTTTACATCTTTTCAAATGTTGTTGGACACAATTCTGCAACCACCTCCTAATATGGTGGAATTGATGTTTAGTCCGATGCCAAACCTAATCATGATGCCTAAAGACCTAAGAGACCAAATATAAGCCTACCAAAACCCTAATATTGCCATAAGTGTGATTTTTCTGTACGGATAGTGTGCTGGAGAAGTAAATTTGTGTGTGTAAAGTTTGACAGAGAGCTAATGAAAGCTTCATTGTGTTAGATGGGTCATATGGGGGTTATAGGTTAGATTGGAATAAAAATGTTGTCTTAAACCTTTTATAAGTCTTTAAGTATGGGAATTAGATGTTATGTTGTCGAGTGGATAACTTTTGTTGTCTACTTGACAATAATCTTTGGTTTATTTTGTTGATAGTCAGTTTAGACTATTTAGGAAAAGTTTAAAAAATAGTTATTTGGTGGCTGTTGGGTTATTTGGGGAGAATAGTGTCTATTTTGGGGGGATCCATGTGAGGAAGGGTGTGAAGAAAGGTGGTGTGAAAAACCATGAAGATGTAGCAAGGTTATCATCAATAAAATCTATTTCTCTACATTTTTGTATCTCACTATCCTGAAGGAACAATCAGGAAATCCATAACTCCAATGGTTGATGAAACATGATTGAGACTTGGTTAAGTAATATAAAAAACTCCATTTCTTATTTTCATGTTTATGTATTTACCTTAGCATTTGGTTTGATCTCAAGGAAGAAAAATTGACAGGCGTGACTGTGACTGGCTTTTAGAGGGTACAGTCAATAGTTTAAGGTTGTATTCCTTAATACAATATGGCTAAGGTTAGCCACCCCACTAAACCATGGTACCAACAATATGACTAAGGTCCTAGATATCTTCCATAGACTTGTCCGTGTACACAACATGGGTGTCACACATCTTTATGTCGAGGGATATTCTCTGATTATAATTGAAGCATGCAAGAAAAGAGTTTTCCAAAATTGGTGAATCCATTATGTTTAGCAACAATCCTGGATGCTCCTTCATAAATTTGATAACTTTACATTATATCAAATACATATAGAGAGGGAAATAGGTTATTCGATCTACTTGCAAATTGGGCATGTGATAGGGATAAAATGGTGTTTTCTAATGACATTAACCCATTATAAATTTACCTATAGCTAGAAGATATACTACTCAAGGACTGAGGTTACATTGGGAATTAAGGCCTCGTTTGGGTGCTGGAATACCAAATGCTAGATATAGTCAATTCTGGAAAATGCTGTAATTTTGGAAGATACAAATCCTGAAAATGATTTCCAAAATATGGGATGACCTATTTGGTTCACCCGGAAGATGACTAAGAAGATGCATAAGGAATTTTAATTTCTTTAAATATCATGTGTATACATCTGTATATACACACATACATGTGTGTGTATATACATATATGCACATGTGTATATATATGCATGCACACATGTATATATATACACATACACACATGTGTGTATATGTGTATACATGTGTGTATATACACACATATATACACATATGCACACATGTATATATACACACACATACACACATGTGTGCACATGTGTGTGTATACACACACATACACACATATACACACACATGCATTTATATATTTAATACATATCATTTCGCCTTCATTTTTAATTTAATTCATATCAATTCCCCTTAATATTGGTTCATTTTCCTTTTTTAATGTTTAGATCGTAGAGGCTGAATGTGATCTTTGGTTTATATTTATGTGAGATCTACATTTAGTCTCTTATGCATGCAATATCACTTCAAGATTATTCTCTTATGTCTCATCTATTATATATAATTAAATCTATGTTTGTCATTTAATAGCTTTTGCATGTGTAATATTTCCTTTCACCTTTTATGCTCTATTTATTACAAGTTCAGGTGATGCAACCCTTCCTTTTATGATGGGGCTTGCATGAGTTAGACTTTACATCACTTGTATGGATCCTGCCGATTATTGATTTCTTATGTATGAAAAATAAAAGTTGGTACTTGTTTTATTCATGTCTTCGAATGGGGAAGTGCATTTCATGATGGTTTTTGTGAGGTTATAACTGGTCTCGGCTCCATTTCTATCATTTTAATCCCTTTCTTACAGCATAGCCTCTTTTACTTTTGTTTTGATATCATGGCATTACATAGATATGTCGATGAGTTTAAACCATTGATTCTTCATGTCCGTTTCTCAAGCTCTGCTCTAGAAGTGCCTTTCGAAGGTAATATTACTAATGAAGCCCTTGCTTCCATGTTTATTATTCATTGCTCCAAATGTGCTCAATGTATTCAGAGAATGATTGGGGATTCGATTTTGTCTCCACGCTTTAAAAGAATTATTTTTCCATCTCAAGTTGTTTCAGTCTTCTGCTCTAACATTTTGGATTTATCTCAATCTTGGAATTTGTTGATTTCCATTGAAAATTTGTCTATTTTACCACATTTCATTCAAGAAAATGGTTTTCTTTTAGCAGCTCAGAAGTATAACTTCTGGTTAGAAGATGCTCATATCAGAGGTGTATTCTCATATCACCTTCTTTTTAATTCAGACAAGTATATTATGTTTCTTGTTGTTGTTAAAGATTGTATCACCTCTTCCTCCATTATGCCTCTTGATCATCTTCTTAATAGTACTCCTTTTGATGTGGGTCATAGAGGAAAGGCATTTGCAAAAATGTATGCTCTGCGTGGTTTATTGACACATGCTCGTACCTGAAATTTGGGTTCGGTTCCTCTATGATGAATGATAATCCACTTGGCAGTAATTCAAGTTCTTTAGCAGTCCCTGGTATTTCTTTAGTTCCATTTTTAGTTGGATCATGTTCTTCCCCTACTTGTGTCCCAGATTCACCTCCTTATGCTCGCGCTTTGGTGTCACCTCATGTATCTTTGGGTTCGGGAGATCCACTTGTCTCTCAAGTTGACCGTCTTTGGAGCTCTTTGTTCTTATCTCCACCCTCACAATTTGGTTGTGGTAGTTATGTTCTATGATGTTTTAAGATTCTTTGTTGTATAAGTCTCTTTTGTCTCCGCCAAAATCTTTTTGTGCAGGTTTTCTTGGTGCAGTTTTTCTTTCACAGGGGTGTTCATTACTATGTTTACTAGAGAAGCCTCTCTATCAATTTTATAATGTAGATGAGATGATAGGATGACTATTCACTTGGTTTCATACCCACTTTCACAGGGGTCCACTTCATTGTAAAGGGGTTTTGGGGGATTGGAATTGTAATTCAACATCCTTATTGGCCGGGGTTTCATCAGGTAGTCTTATAAATTATTATGTTGGACTTGTTGTAATGTAGAGACAAAGAGATAATGAAAGCTTCATTGTGTTAATTTTGTTACTGTAATCATTTGGCATTGTCTTTTGGTTTTTGTAGAGTAGATTAGATTCACTAGTTTAGGTGTGTGTGAGTTTTCATTTCATAGTTTGTAAATACTTTTGTTTTGCCAGTTTTTAGTCCTGAATATTCTTATGTATTAAGTAATGTGTAATATTCTAGAGGATTTGAATAATGTTACATGATAGTCATTAATATCTCTTACCCTATTCTAACTTGTATGTGAGCAGTGCCTTCCAGTAACTATTGATGTTTCTTGATGTGTTTAGGGATCATCTCGTCCTTAAATATTTTGTGTCAGTTACAAATTGTCCATAGAAACATAGTAATAACGTTAGATATAATAAATTTTATTAGAGATAACATTATATCATTCATGTCAAATGATCATAATCCAAGCACCATACATCTATCAAAGGTTAGCTATGAACAATAACTTGGTCATCCCTTTTAACTTCAACCCAAATCCTAAATCATTTCTATAAAGTGAGATAATGACCCATTCACATATCCATCTTAATGGCCATTAGTAACTTGATAAAAGATAGATGACACAGATCATTATAATGCAAGAATCATAGCCTAAAAGTTCACTTAAATGGAATACACAATACCAAACTCATCATTTGGAGTTTGGTGAATAATAGCCTAAAGGTTCATTATTTGGAATCATAGCTTAAAAGTTCACTTAAATGGAATTCAACTCTATTGACATTTCATAGGGAAACCAAAACACAAACTTGGTCTTATCACACCCAAAATTCAGAACTGTCCTCTTAGACAGCTGGTATTCACCAGTTAATTCTGGCCACTGTTTTAATCTTTCTCACCAATTTTCCCAAAGGACCAATAGGGATAGTAAGGTAGTCTTGGTTATAATAGTTGGGCAGTAAGTCTCCCAAATGGATCGGTTCTGAATCTCCTCCAAACTCCCAATATTCACCAATCTTCTCCAAAGGGTAGGAGGCCTAAATGGTTTGTTTAGTGAAGGAGGTGCAACTTAGATATGGTATTTGGCCAATCTAACTATAGGAACATTTAGAGTAACTTGAAACAAGTCCAAACCTCCAATATTAGCCTCTAACTCGAAGCCCACCAGAAGTTATGGGATCTACAACTTCTAGTTATCCCACTCTGCCAGTCACATAGAGATGCCCATATTTGAATTATGTTACATGATAGTCATTAATATATCTTACTCTATTCTAACTTTTATAGAGATCATCTTGTCCTTAAATATTTTGTGTCAGTTACAAATTGTCCATAGAAACATAGTAATCACATTAGATATAATAAATTTTAGTAGAGATAACATTATATCATTCATGTAAAATGATCATTATCCAAGCACCATACATCTGTCAAAGGTTAACTATGAACAATAACTTGGTCATCCCTTTCAACTTCAACCCAAATCCTAAATCATTTCTATAAAGTGAGGTAATGGCCCATTCACATATCCATCTTAATGGCCATTAGTAACTTAATAAAAGATAGATGACATAGATCATTATAATGCAAGAATCATAGCCTAAAAGTTCACTTAAATGGAATACACAATACCAAACTCATTATTTGGAGTTTGGTGAATAATAGCCTAAAGGTTCATCATTTGGAATCATAGCTTAAAAGTTCACTTAAATGGAATTCAACTCTATTGAAATTTCATAGGGAAACCAAAACACAAACTTGGTCTTATCACACCCAAAATTTAGAACTGTCCTCTTAGACAAGGTATTCACCAGTTAATTCTGGCCACTATTTTAATCTTTCTCACCAAGTTTCCCAAAGGACCAATAGGGATAGTAAGGTAGTCTTGGTTATAATAGTTGGGCAGTAAGTCTCCCAAATGGATCAGTTCTGAATCTCCTCCAAACTATCAATATTCACCAATCTTCTCCAAAGGCTAGGAGGCCTAAATGGTTTGTTTAGTGAAGGAGGTGCAAATTAAACATGGTCTCTAGCCAATCTAACTATAGGAACATTTAGAGGAACTTGAAAAAAGTCCAAACCTCCAATATTAGCCTCTAACTCAAAGCCCATCAAAAGTTATGCGATCTACAACTTCTGGTTATCCCACTCTGCCAGTCACATAGAGATGCCCGGCTAGGTTTTTAGTCCTATCTCCTTGGAATCACCACCATTCGGTTAGGAAATAACTACAAAAGAAAATAGATCCTCATATCTCTCGTTTAAACCTAGAATTATAATTTTCCCATGGTTGAATCGAGAGATACAATTCAACAAAGTTGACAACCCTAGTTTATGTGCAAAAACAACCTGTTATTGACTGTCACCTGATTTATCTTCAATTTCTCAACCAAATAACCTCAAATTTGTTACAACAAGAACCCAAGACATCTAAAAAACTTCCTATGAAGTTATTTTTTCCATACTAATCCGCACGGGTTCAGGAGAAATCAAACACCACTCAAAAAATGTTAAAAATCACAATTTTTTCCAAGAGAAATAAACTAAAAGAGCTCAAATCGAATATTTTGGGCACTAATGGTGATGCCCAAAAAATTGATAATCTAGACTTCCTCTAAGTCTTCCAATGCCATTATCCACTGAATGTTCAAAGATACAGTCAAACAACCACACTTATTTTCCCAATGGTTTTAATAAGCATTTGTAAGGTTAGGGTTAAGAGATGAAACCAGTGAAGATGATTGATCCAAGAAACTAGGGTTAAGCGCTAATGATTGAATTTTGGTGTTGAAAGATTCCCTCCTTCTCTCCTTCACCTCTTCTTCATGCGCAAATTAATTGCAAGGTTAGGGTTATAAAATGAAAATGTGCGAAGTAATTGCAAGGTTAGGTTTATAAAATGAAACCGTGTATTTTTTTTAAAGTTATATTCCCATGTTGGTCAAAATTATGACCCATGGTTGTAATTTTGACAAACATGGGAATAGATTAAAAAAAAATCAAATTTTTCCTTCTATAAACCGACCAAGGAAAATCATTTTAATGCTTGGTCGGAAATGTTGGTCTAAAAAGTGGGTCAAATGTACTAGTGAGTTCTAACAGATCCCTAGGGAATTCACGTGAACTATAAAGCTAAGTATTGTAATTAGTAGACAAGGGTTGGAATTTTATCCAAGGAAGACTTTACTTCAATTTACACTTCAGTTTGTAATTAGAGATTATAGAGAATATATTCTGGAGTTGTACAGTCACATTGTCTAGTTTGTAAAGATATACAATATATTTTTGTAAAAGAAACTTGCAATTGAAGATAATAACACATCAGAATTTGGCATTGTAGTGGAGGTGATTCCATACCTAGTACAAATTATTTCCTCTAAAGCTTCCATATGGCCTTTCCCTAGGAGCTGCATTAAGGCATTCAATTGAGCATTAATGCATTAATGCCCATCTATATCTAGGTTTGCATCACACATGCTTAAGGAAAAAGTTCCTAATACAACTGAAGAGAGTAATTAATATGGAAATTGAATCAAATGTAAGCAACATATGGCATTAATTTTCAAAGATAGCGACAATTTAAAAGAATTGGAAAAACACAGTGTACAAGCAATGATAATGTGCCATGGGAAGTCACAATAAGTATGAACCCATAGAGGATTTTCATTGTTTCCTAAAAGAAGATCATTTTCAGAGTGAGATTTAGCTACATAGAGGTGAAGCCATGACATACAAAAGGTAAGAGAACCTCAAAGTTTCTGACATATAATGCTATCATGTCAAAAGGACAACAAAGTATAGTTTTTAGAACAATGGAACAACCATCTCTCTTAAAAGGAACAACCCTCATGTTATAGAGTTATTGAATATGGCCATTATCATGAGATCATAGGGAAAAACACATCTATCTACTATTAATGAACAATTTCTTCTATAGAGGCAATTTTGAATTCTATGCTCATGTGAAAAAGAAATGTCACTCAGTTTGAAGTCCTAATAGAATAAATACAATAAGAAGACATTGACATATCATGCCTTAAATCGGCAACAATCACAATAAGAAGATGGAACAACCACAAGGTACAAGCATGTGCAAGTCATTGTAATCATTGGAGATATGTTAAAGGTTAAGTACAAATAGTAGAGCACAACCATGATATACAATTAATGAAAGTGCCATAAAACACCATGATATTTATAATCAATCATAGAGAAAAGAGATAATGTAGCAAATGTTTACATATTCCGCTTAGTTTGTTCAAGATTATAGTTTTTTCAACCTCTTCCCATAAAACCGCATGTATACTTTACTTAAAATAGTTTAGTTTTACAACATGAAAAATAACTAATTTCTGATTTGCCAATAAATTTTTTATTAATAACAAGTTAACAACAATGCATTTCCTTTAGTTCTACTTCAAAAGTTAATATGTGAAAGTTTGTCAAAAATTTAATAGTACGTAAAGTACATCATATTCTTGCACGAATTGAATTGAGAATACAAATCCACTTAACAATGCTTATACTTGTATTGATATTATTGATTTTTAAATTAAATTTACATAACATCATAATAAATACACTCTAGAAACTAGAAATTAAAAACTCCATTATTCCAGATTATAGAGATCATAATAGTGAATGTAAACTAAGTTAATGAGTATTAGGAATGGACCAAGTTAATGATCGATTCCAGATCATAACAGTGAATGTAAACTATGTTAAAGCAATGAAAATGTTAATTCATTTGAAATCTACCAGTCACTACCCGTGAGGGTATAGTCTGACTATATTGTTAACAAACGTTTATTTTTATGGTTGATATGGATTCAAATGATTGCTAGGTTATGGTGTTACATTTCATTGGAGTTTTGAATAGTTTTGTGCACGTTTGGAAGGCGTAATATTTTCACTTTTATTGCGCAATCTGACTTCAACATTATTTAATGAGATGTAATATGAATTTTTTTAATGAATTTAGACATATTTTCATATCTTGAGTTGGCTGATTTTTTTTGAAATTTTTGGTTTAGACTCAGACATCCAATGCTAGGACTGATTCTTGGGACAAGAATCCTTTCAAAGGTGGTGAACATGGTGCAGGGGCATCTAGAACATCCAAAGACTACCAGGAGTCCATAATGACAACCATGCACCTAATGACATCTAAAGACATTAATTGGAATTTATTTCCAACTATAATGGCCTATAAGGTCATTCCATGCAATGCAAATGGAAAATATGTAATAAGTCTTAAAAGGCCTAATAGGCCTTAGGACCAAAATAAGAGCCTAGGATGGTATTTGGTGTTACAAGTTTATAATAGTTTAGATTTGATTTTAATAATGCTTAATAAGTTCATTTGGGTCACATTTCAAAGTCTTAAGGTTTCATTATCTTTAAAAGTTTCAAAAACTCCAAAATTGTAATGTTGCAAATTAAAAAATTTGAAATGCAACGGTTATTAGAAAATAGAGTGAATTGGATTTTGTTATGTTTTAGTGAAAACTAATCCATCCTACCGATTGGGATTGGTTGGGGTAGTTTCTAGGAGTCCATCAAATATTCCAAAGTTTCATTGTATGACAGAAGAGGCCTGGTGTATGGATTGTACTGAGTTTTTGATAAATAAACTTCTTTCAAATGCAATTTTCTTGAGTTCTTAGAGTGATTTTGGATTTATTTTGTCATTGTCTTACATTTCAATGCATTTGGAATAGTTAGATATTGATCCTAGTGCACATCTATGCATTTGTGAGGTCTATATTTGTGTATTCCAAACTAAGCCAAACAATTAATAACTAACTGTTACCGGTTACATGGAGGTTGTAAACCGGTTGGAGAGGCTTATTAGAGCATAGATGTGTATGTTTGAGACACAGGGGAGCAAGGGAAGATAGAAGAATCAATAAATGCCAAAGAAACAATGTAACATACTCGGGTTTTTAATGAAATGTAAATTATTCTCCAATAAACCCTGTCACTACCCGTGAGGGTACAGTCAAAATCCTTATTGATTTATTTCTTCTTTCATAAATGGTATGAATAGAGATGGATTGGTGTAGTATGGTTATATATTTATACTGAGTTTTTGATAAATAAAATTCTTTCAAATGCAATTTCCTTGAGTTCTTAGAGTGATTTTGGATTCATTTTGTCATTGTCTTAGATTTCAATGAATTTGGAATAATTAGATATTGATCCTAGACCACATCTATGCATTTGTGATGTCTGTATTTGTATTTTTACTCAATTAATTCTGACTGGCAAAGTAGTTTCAGCCATTCCTTTGACAGTTTTATGAGTTTCCAATTGAATATGGTCATTCTATGACCTCTAACCACTATAACACATGGAATGACTAAGTATTAACATGTACTATAGTTCTCTAATACATTAATATAATGAGAAGGAAGAATGTTTGGGTGATCACCATAATTTATAGAGGAAACTTAATGAATTTTCTTGGTATGCTACAACAGTAGCCATTTGGTTTGAAGGAGGAACATAGATTATGATTTGGATCATCTTATAATGATCATCTAATGGTGAAACAACTACCTATTGGACCTAGAAGTGATCAGAGATAGGAGATTTAAGAAACCCTTGGATTGAGGGTTTAAAAGTGCTAAATTTGGGGATTTTGGGGTTCTCGATGGACTGAGCCCTATTCCTTTGAGGTTTGTTCATTTTTAGACATTATTAAAGATTGATGAAGGTTTGGAGTCTTGGGAGTGCAAGGAGTCTATGGTTGCTTTGTTATTTAGGGTCTTTCTAAGCACTTCTGAAGCCATAGTGTGTAGATAGTTACACCTGGTCTAAAAGAGTCCATAGAAAGCCGACTGTAGAAAACCGACCACCCTAGTTTTATGTCAAAAATGGTCTATAGATGATTGTCACATTATTTCTTTTGGATTTCTCCACCAAATGATCTCAGACCGGTCATAATTGAAAGCTATGACTCTAGGTAGACTCCTATGGAGTTAGATTTGACATTCCAATCCACACGAAGTCGGTAGAAAATAAATACCAGTAAAAAAAAATGTTAAAAACATAGTTTTCTCAATCTTGTTTGCAATATTTCCTCTTCCAACCTTACAATCATAAACCTAACACTAGTACATTTATAGTGTAACATGATGCAGTGATTCAAAAATTTAGGGTTTTGCAAGTTCATCTCTGAATCAAATGTATATAAACAATGATAAAAAATGTGCCAACAAATACCAAATACATGATGCCCTAGCACATGGCTCATGGGCCCTAAGCAGGTAACCAATAAAACAATGCCAGAAAAATGCAGAGTAAGGAAATCCTTACAGGCAGTTCTCCTTTTACACCAAATCATAGGCAGGAGGTCCTCCTTTTACACCAAATCATAGTGGAAACCCTCACAGGTAGGCAGTCCTCCTTTTACTCTCACCAAATAACATTTCAAACAATCGCAGGCTCCAGCTCCTTTGCACGCTCGAAATTAAAACTAAACAATGAAATGAGATACAAAATCTTTTTTTCTTTTTAAAGTTATGCCTGTGTTGGTTGAAATTTTGACTAACACGTGCATGGATTAAAAAAAAGAGGAAGTTTTCCTTCTATAATTCGACCAACCTAAACCTTTTTAATTTATTGTCAAAAATTTTGGTAGAAAAATGAGGTCAAATGTAGTAGTGTCATGTGACATATCTACAAATAATTAGGTTCTATAGGACTGTGTTATGGAAGCCTACAATTACCTATCTCAGTTTGGGAGATTCCCCTTCATTTTAATTTGGCATCCCTATCTCGGTTTATGTCAAAAGTTGCAATGTTGCTCAATTGAAATGAGCAACATTGGATATCTTTCAATCCATTCATTATGGGATTGAATCATCTACTCCATTAGCTCTGTTTTGCTCGGTAAATTCTATGGAAAAACCTGTCTCACACATAGAGTCCCTCGAACATTCCCGAGCACACCAGACCAGAGTGTTCCTAAGGGTCACTAAGAAAAATTGGGCAGTGATCTTTCTTGGGGCATATCTTGGAGATCATGCAAGGTATCAATGAATCATTAGGTGCAACAAGACCATTTTATAGAGGCCTACATTTACCTATCTTATTTTTTGGAAATTCCTCTTTGTTTTAATTTGGCATCGCTATCTCGGTTTATGTCAAAAGTTGCAATGCTGCTCAATTGAAATGAGCAACATTGGCTATCTTTCAATCTGTTCATTTTGGGATCAAATAGTTTGTTCCATTAGCTTCAGTTTTTTGGGTAAACGGTAGTGACAACCCCATCTTACACATGGAGTCCCTTGAACTTTCATGAGAACATCGAACTAGAGTGTCCCTAAGGGTCACTAAGCAACATTGGGAAGTGATCTTTCTTTGGGCATATCTCGGAGCTCGTGCGAGGTATCAATGAATTTCCAAGTGCTACATGATTGTATTTGATGTAGGATCATCTCAGTTCCTTGGAAATCCCGTGTCACCAAAAACAAGTTTGAGTTGTTCAGTTTTCTCAGTTCCTTCATTGATCGGGTTGGCTCTATAGTTGCTCGATTCCATCTTTGATTGAGTTTTTTGGTTGGTTTTCCAAGTTATTTCCTATCACTTGGTAACCTTGGTCGAGTATTTTATTTTGATTTCCTGTTGAGTCTAACTTATGCATTGAATTTTGGTCATGGAGTTAATTTTGGTATCAATCGTTGGGAAGCATGTGGACCTAGATCTGGTCGTTTCTTTCTCCAATGATGGATCTGAAGGCTGACTTGTTTTGGTAGCCTCTTGTATAAATAGAGTATTTGGTTATAATTTTAAGCATCAATTTGTAGGAGATAGAAGATAGTTCTAGAAGATTGAATCCTTGCATGTTGGAGGACTGTTGTAATCAAATTAAATATATTTGGCCATAACTGAGAAGGTCTTACAACCCAACATGTATGAGTTTATTCGATAAATTTATATGATTTGTTTCACATTCTCTCTCTCTCTCTCTCTCTCTCTCTCTCTCTCTGTTGTGTATTTTCTTCCACGTGTGTGATCTCTACAAGGGGGGTTGTGATTAAGGTGTTCCTTTGGCCCTTCATCCTATCATGTCTTGCATCAGTGTTATGGAGGCCTACATTTACCTATCTCAGTTTTGGGATATTCCCCTTCATTTTAATTTGGCATCCCTATCTCGATTTGTGTCAAAAGTTGTAATGTTGCTCAGTTAAATGAGCAATATTTTCTATCTTTCAATCCATTTGTCATGGGATCAAATTGTCTACGCCATTAGCTCTAGTTGGTTCGGTAAATGCTAGTGACAATATTATCTCGTACATGGAGTCCCTTGAGTATTCTTGAGCACATTGGACCAGAGTATCCATAAGGGTCACTAAGCAACATTGGGTAGCAATCTTTCTTGGGGCATATCTCAAAGCTTGTGCAAGGTATCGATGAATCATTAGGTGCTACAGAACCATGTTATGGAGTTATACATTTACCTATCTCAATTTTGGGAGATTCCCCTTTATTTTAATTTTCTATCCCTATCTCGGTTTATGTCAAAAGTTACAATGTTGTTAAATTGAAATGAGCAATATTGGCTATCTTTCAATCCACTCATTGTGGGATCAAATCTTCTACTCCATTAGCTCTGGTTGGCTAGGTAAACGCTAGTGACAACCCCATCTTGCACATGGAGTGGCTTGAATGTTCGTGAGCACACTGGACCAGAGTGTCCCTGAGGGTCACTAAGAAACATTGGGAAATGATATTTCTTGGGACATATCTTGGAGCTCGTGTGAGGTATCAATGAATCATCAGGTGCTACAAGACTATGTTATGGATGCCTACATTTACCTATCCTATTTTTTGGAGATTCCCCTTCATTTTAATTTGGCATCCCTATCTCAGTTTATATAAAAAGTTACAATGTTGCTCAATTGAAATGAGCAACAGTGGCTATCTTTCAATCCATTCACAGTGGGATCTAATCTTCTGCTCCATTAGCTCCAGTTGGTAGGGTAAACTCTAATGACAACCCTGTCTTGCCCACGGTGTCCCTCCAACATTCACAAGCATATCAGACTAGAGTGTCCCTAAGGGTCACTAAGTACTATTCATAAAATAAGGTATTTCACACTTTTCACCAACTTGTTCCAAAACACAATCCACAAGAAATAGAAACCATATAAACCACCCATTAATATACATCTTCCTATGACCCTTATTTGGTGAATTAGGATAATTTGACACAATAGTCAAAATCATACATATTTTGGCTTTTCATGTCATATTACATCAAATAAAGTCACATATGATTTTCATTACATTATTCATGCCACTATAGACACCCAAACATGGCTCAAGTCTGCTAGCCTTGGTGTTATTCTTTTCTACATTACAATTGAAATATCATTTTACATTTTAATTATTCTTCCCTGTGTTACGCATATGGTTTTTACTGTATGCTAGCACTTTGTCCTTTTCTATTGATTAAACATTGAAAATTGTTTAATTCATTACTAACACTTCTTACATCTTGTATCATTCCTATTTTTCCCTAAACCGTTCCTAATTGTTCCTAATCTTTCCTAAATCATTCCTAATCTTTTCTAAACCATTCCTAATCATTCCTAAACTGATCCTAATCATTCTTAAACCAATCCTAATTGATCTTTAACCATGCCACACATTCCTAAATCAGTTCAAATCAATCCCAATCAGTCCTAATCAGTTCAAGACCATTCCATTCGCATTCAAATAAATTCAATCCCAAATCAATCCAAGGCATTGTCAAAGTTCATCGATGCCTCATCATCATCAATCAATCCCTGATTTCATTGTCAAATTTCATCAATGCCTCGTTGTCATTAATCCAAGCCTGAGCACATTATCAAAGTTCATTAATGCCTCGTTAGCCAATACATGTCAATTTCGAATAGAATTTTCTAAGATCATCAATGCTATTGAACATCATCATCAGTCTAGTCCAATAACATTGTCAAATTTCATCGATGCTATCCTATCATGTCATCTTCAATCTTGCACATTGTCAAAGTTCATCAATGTTGTGTTGATCCCTAATCGGTTTTTAATCATCAAGATCGATTCAATCCCTAATAAAATAATTCAAGACTAATTCCCTTTCGATCATACATCATCAATTTGGCCAATCATTTTACTAATTTATTTCCCTTGGGATAGATAACACATAATTTATCTCTTTTCTATTAATCTATTTTATGGATTAATTCACCCTTATCCTAAGTCTCCCACAATTAATTAATCTTAAATTAATTAATTATTTCCCTTTTTTGAATTATGGGATTTTGTAAATTCCTAAATTCCTAATTATCCTTTTTGAGGGAATATTGATTTTTTAAATATTCAAAATTGTGACTCTTACACATTCCCTTAAATCATGCTTCATGACATCCTACTAATTAGCCTTCATGTTTCTTCCACTTTGCCTTTCTCATTTTCCCTTTCTCATTTTCCACTAATTTGGCCTCCTAAATTCCTATTAATTTGCGTCCACCTTCCTTCATCACTTTGTCCTTAATTTGTGTATTTCCTTTTGTGCTCCCAATTTGTCATAATTATGACAAATTTCCATGTTGCACACTAATTTGCCTTTTCTTGCATTTTGGCTCTCAACTCTATAAATTGAGCCTTTTTGCACTAATGTGGTTAATCACTTTGAATGATCATTTACTCCTAGTATTCTGAATTTTTCTTTCAAGATATCATAGTGCATTTCAAGAGCTATATCCATCTATGCTTTGGAGAAGAAAGGAGAACACGGGAACCAAAACTTGAAGGGGGCTTTAGATAAGTTGTTTTCATGATGAGATTGAGTTAGGTTTTGTATATTGTTGAATTTTTTTGGTTTCTTTTGATATTCTCTCTAACACTAATTTTAATCTTACATTTGGTCAACCCAACGTGAATACCTAATTATGAATTTTTTTAATGTTTTTATGCATTTTTAGGGTCCCAAAAGGCTGTTTAGGACCTCGGGAGTGAATTTGTGTAGTTGGTAGCCAAAGTTGCATAGTTGGTAGCTGGAGCTGCATAGTTGGTAGCTAGAACTACACACTTGGGGCCCATAACTATGCAGTTGGTCATGGGAACTGCGCAACTGGATTATTAACTTTTTATTTCTAGTTTTTATTACTTTCTGCATTCTATGTTTTCTTTTAGCTATTTATAATCAATTTTAAGGGCCTAAAATGAATTTCATTTGCTTCAATTCCATTTTTTAAAAGATTAAATGTACCTTCACACTTTATTTTGGAGCACTTAAAATGAACTTCACAACTCAATTTCTTTAAGGTAAATGAACTTCATCTAGTTAGGACTCAAACAAGCAAGTCAATTTTAGCTAATTAAAAAAACATTCTAATGCTTTTTCAAAATTCTACAAATTAGCTTAATTAGGGCTTAAATTGATCAAACCTAATTCAAATCTATAAGTTAAAAGAATAATAAACCCTGTTTCTTCAAGTTTAGATGTTTTTAGGGTTAATTAGGCATTTACATTAAAGAAGAGGTCTTAAATTTTTTTTGTTTTGTCCTCTGAAGCTACGCAGTTGGTAAAGATGTGCAGTTGGTAAGAGAAAATGTGTAGTTGGTTAAGCTGCGCAGTTGGTTTACTGAACTATGCAGTTGGTAAGTGTAGTTTATTTTCATTGAAAGTCTAGTTCATTTACTGTCATCTCTCAATTCCAGGACTTAGGGTATAAGATTTTCTATTACTAATGCTCTATTTTTAGCTGATGGAATTCATTGGATGAAGACATAATTAAAAAATACTAACACATGTTGATGCAGGACGTTGTTGAAGACTTGTATGTCTTCCTAAAACAATCTTATGTGTGTTTGGTAGATAGAAAACACTTAGTTTGGTGCACTAGAATGAAATTTTTATTTTGAGTGTTTGGCATGTCTTCCTATTTGTAATCCCAAAGAATTATATGGATGTATCCTCTCCCCTCACCTTCACGGATCTTGGGTGAAGAGAAATTCATATAATTCTTTTAGAGAGGCTTGCGTTGGACCAAGGTGTTCACTTTGAATACCGCAAGGGATGACCTCAAGTGGTAACAGGCCAAAGCCAGGTCTCCATCCAAAGTGCTATATAAATATGCGATTATGACTAATAATCCAATCAATAGTGTGGTTGGGTGATAGCTCTCCTCCAATACCCTTGTGGTGTGTAAAACCTTAGTTCTCAAGGTTGGGAGACCTCCTGAGGGAGTTTATCACACACCCATTGAACTGGATGTCCTAAACTAAAAATAGTTGGCCAAAATCCTTCTATTCATTGATGCAAGGGGTCACCTATGCTTGTGAAGACATCCCACACTTTCACAGCTCTTGGTAGAGACAACGGTTCCTTGGGAAGTAACGACCCTTGGAATTTGAAGCTTGGTGTGCCTGAGAAGTGAGTGCATTGTAAGGGGGATCCCTTGCCTCCAAGATTCTAAGTTTTCTACCCTAAGTAGGCGTGGCTGAACCTAGTTCAAGTTGCAATTCAGTGAATATTGTCTTCCAAGCCTAGGTTTTAGCATGTTTATTCATTTTACAATGACCATTCTTGTTTGATGTGTCTTGTGTGAGTGAATCAAAAACATTAAGAACACTTCAAAAACACTCACCCTTAAATTTAACTAAAACTTTGCACACATTCTTAAAGCATACCTTGGTCACACATATCCTCATTTTGTAAAATCCTTGTTGACATAATAAAAATCTCATGAACCTAAGTTGGGAACCTTATGGCATGATTAGGAGTCCTAATTTTTCATAGGTCCTTCATTTTTGCATGTCCTTGATCCTTCATATTTCATAGCATAAGCCTCATTTTGAATATCCTTAGTCCTCATTTTGTATATCCTTAGTCCTCATTTTGCATGTCCTAATCTTCATTTTCCATATCCTAGTTTACATTAATCATTTTCAAATCCTTCCATTTAAATCCTCCTTCCAAATATTCATAATAATCCTTGCATATAGAACCCTTTAAAAACCTTTTTTGCAAAATCCAAAAATCTAAACAAAATGCAAATCTTAGAGTCTTACCTTATGTTGATGGATAAGGGATCTTGACTTTGTTGGTCCTCTTCCAAATATTTTTTTGTTTTTATCCTTTTTTAAATCAACCCTACCTATGTCTTGGAGGGTTTGATTTGGTCCTTTTGTCTTTTCAATCTTTTGTTACTTTTTCAAAGTCAAGATCCAATATCCAACTTTATAAGGTTATACTCCTAGGTTTATATTTTCCAATATTTTTTTTCATTTCAAGAAATTCCAAAATTCCAAGTCCTAAATTGCATCCAAATTCCTAAGTCAAGTTACATAAACCTTAGTTTTTCATATCATATCCTAAAGCTCAAAAAATCCAAAAACATAATTACACTTTGCATATCATATCCTAAGTTCAAAACAATCCAAAAAAAAACATTATTGCATTTTGCATTATCATTTCTTAATTTTCCAAAAATCCAAAAAAATATTGCATTTGGATATCCCATAAGTCCTTGCATATTAAAATTTAATTAATATTTCCCTATATTCCAAAAAAGACAAAAACATATCACATTTTCATATAGATATCATGCTAGTCTTCGCAAGGTCCCAAATGTCTATAAAATAATAAGATAATTACACACCCATGTTCATGTCACGAGGTGAGACTCAACCTCTATTTGATCCAAGACAAGGTATGACATTCCAACAAGTGGACCTAATTAATATGCAACCTCCAAGAGAAATGACACATATACCTTTTGACTCAAGACATGTCACATTTTCACAAGTCCCTATAAACACTCAAGCATTTCCTAATGTGAACCAAAGTGAATACATATGTAATATGGATACCCCTCAACTAATTCACCAAGTCATGGTATGATTCAATGGGGTCCCCCTCCTAATTTTGAACCTATCTTTGTACCATTGCAACCAGGATATGGAAGTGTCCCAAGCACACCTCGAGAAGAACAACATGAGACATTTGGTCAAGTACCTCAAGAATCCTTTCAATCTAGATTTTTTATAGAATAAATATATAATCCTAAAAATACTTATGATCCTGAACACTCATTAGATACCTCATTTGAATCAGAAGATTCTCGTGCAAGTCAAATTTCATTTAAGGATTTACCAACAGAACAAATTTACAAGGCAGTTAAAAACAAGAAATTCCAAAAGGTAGTGGATTACATTGTAATACAAAATCCAATGCATTATTTGGAAGTATTGAAGAAGATAAACCCTCAATTAATGTTGGAATAAAAAAAGAAAGAAAAACCTATCTTGGAAGAACTCCAACCTTTAATTAATTGTGATCAACAAAAGGGGAAGCAAACTTTGGAAGATCCAAATACAAAGGTAATACAAAGAAGATCATGACAAGAATTAACTATTGAAATTCCTCAACACCACACCTTTCAACAAAGTAATAACCCTTTGTTTGATACAACATCCTCTCTTTGGATAGTTGGTATTGATAATGCTCTAAGGATGTACTCACGAAGGACATTAAGGCTAGATTTCAAGAACCAAATGCAAAAGAATCAACAAGTAAAAGATCTATTGTATTTTCCATTGGGGATGCCAAATATACCTTCTTTGGAAGAAATAAATAATATACAAAGTGGTCCTCTACTATTGACTTATCTAGAAATACAAGAGAAATTTTCAAATACAACACAAGGACCAAATGTTGATACATCAAATGTATCAAAATTTCAAATGACAGATGCATCTTGTGTAACAACTACAAGCACATCAAATGAACCCAAGAAAAAGAGCATCATTGATATCACTCCTATTCCACCAAAAGTGATACAACATACAAGAACAAAACAACAAATGAATGTTTCTACATCACAACAAGTACCAGTAATACAACAAGTGCCTACATTGCAGCAAGTACTTGTATCACAACAAGCTTCAATGCCATATCAAGTACTTGTATCACATCAAGCTTCAATGCCATATCAAGTACCTGTGTCATAGCAAGCTTCAATGCCATATGAAGTACCTAAGTCACAACAAGCTTAAATATCATATCAAGCACCTACATCACAACAAGGACATGTATGGAAGTGGGAGAAAGCATAGATTAATATGATATCTCATAAAAATAAAAGAAAGTCCAAGAAGAAAGTTTTAAATCTTAGTGAGATACTTGATCCACTAGGATGCTATCAAGAATCCAAGAAATAGAAAAAATAGGTACAAAAAGAGCTACAATGTCAAGTGGGTCAAGGATCTTATCCTTCACATAATGCTCAATACCCACCTAAAGTGAAACAACAGTTCCATCAACAATAATTTGTGCCACAAATTCAACAATAATAGTTTATACCGCAAGCTCAACACCACCAATTTGTGCATCAAGGTTCACAACAATAGATTCCACTACAAGCACAACAAACACAATTCCCGCAATATTCTCAACAACATTTTGTTCTAGGGCCTCAACAACAATAGTTTGTGCAAAGGTCTCACCAACAAAAAATTTATCCAGGATCTCAACAACACTTTGCGCAAAGATCTCACAAATAGTAAGTTGTTCCAGAATCATCGTAGCAACAGTTTGTACAAAGACCGCAAAAATAGTTTACTCAAAGATTTCAGCAACAACCATTTACGCAGCAATATCAACATGTGCCACAGATACCTCAACCATATGAATAACCCTATCAACATCAAGTAGAAGATCGACAACCAAAAACATAATATTAGTCTCACCAGATCGGGCTCAAAGACCTCTTTAGATCCAATTGGTAAATAAGTCAGAGCTTCTAATACTACAACATGATATGAAATCTATTGCATCTTCAGAAGTAGAGACTCCCAGAATTAAAAAACAAACAAAGCAAGATCCTCCTCCTAATGATGAGACGGCTCAAGAAATAAAGAATTTGCAAAAACAAATAGAAACATTTGAAATGAAGCGCAAAATTATATACTATACATAGAGGGATTTATGTCCAAATCTATTTTCCAAGGATTTATATATGCCTCCTTTCCCAATGAATTTTGAAGTACCCAAATTCGAGAAATACAGAGGGAAAGGCAATCCAATTGATCACATTCAATAATTCTCCACATCTTGTATAGAATTGTGTAATGATAAAATATATCTCATGCGTCTTTTTCCTCGTAGCCTTGGTGGAAAAGAAATGAAATGGTATTCTAAGTTGTCGGGGAATATAAGGTCCTGGAATGAATTGGCAGGAAAATTCATATCTCACTTCTCTTTCAATATCTCTCATGAGGTTACATTATCGGATATATGTGCAACAAAACAAAAGGCAAGAGAATCCTTCATGACATTCTTGCTATGTTGGAGAAGCTTGATTAGTCAATGTCCTTTTGATATTCTAGAAGAGTAGTAGGTGAACCTCTTCATTGAGAATTTGGTGCCTAAATTAATGTATGAGCTAAAGATCAAAAGTCCAAGCACCATTGAAAAAATCATGAGAAAAGGAGTCAATATTGAAGATGCTCTTATCCACAAAGGAGTCCTCAAGATTAATAAGGAAAATAATAATACAAGCATGTCAGGTGAAAAGACAAAATTTTGGTCTCAAAATAAAAATGTTACAAATGATGGAGTTGTTGATGCACACATGGTAAACATAGCATAAGGAAAGATCAGCCTTAAAGGTCCCATCCATACAAATACACAGACATCAACTCAGGAAATAGCTCAAGCATCAACTCAACCACAGAAGACTAATGATGCACAACAAAACTGATAGTGTCGACCTCCATGGAATAGAGGTGGACCATAGAGGAAGTTCACACCATTGAGTGAACCAATTGATTTACTATTGCAAAAATTACTTCAGAATAATTTTATTCAATTACTTGATATTAGAATTGGACCTATAGAGAAACGCGCATGGTGGGATGATAATAAATATTGTGAATATCATCGATCTAAAGGTCACAAGACAACTTCATGCTTCCAATTAAAACATTTGGTACAAAAACTTATTGATCAAGGCTTAATTGAAGTAGAGCCTCCTACTAGCTCTTCTAATGCCAATCACACTATTTTCAAATATCCTTTGATTGACCATGAAAAATACAAGGCATCTAGCTCAAATTCAAATTCAAGGTCCAATGTCAATTACACCCGAACTGGTCATGATTACACCCTAAATTCTTTCTCTGAGTCAGATTCGAGTGTTTCAACCATTACCTTCAAGAATACAAATCCTCAATATTCGATTACCACTCACCATACTAATATTACTGTACCTACATCCCCTTACAAACCTTGAGCTCCTTCTGAGTATAACCTTGTTGACCAAGTTGGAAAAACCCCTTCCCAAATTTCAATCCTTGAGCTATTACGTATATCCCCACAACATAAAGAGATCTAACATAAATCCTTGAAAGAGTCTGTTGTCCAAAATGACATCAATGTTTCCCAATTTCAGGCCATGGTCGGTCACTTTTCCATATCCCAACATGTCACTTTTTCCCTTGATGATATACCCAAAGATAGACTCGGTCATAATGATCATTTGCACCTTGAAGTTTTAATCCATAATTGTAAGGCTAGATGAGTCATGGTAGATGGTGGAGCAGGACTTAATATTTGTTCCTTGAAATTTGTGATTGGTCTTGCTTACACAGTAGATGACATTGATTATTCTATAAGAATTACAATCAAAACATATGATGACATTGAATGTCCTTCTAAAGGAGTCATCGTGTTTCCCATCAGAATTGGTCTAGCAACTCAAGACAATTTGTTACAAGTTTTGGATCTGGATCTTCCATATAACATGATTTTGGGACATACCTAGATCCATGCTATGAAATAATTCCCTTCTACTTATAATCAGTGCTTGAAATTTTCCCATGATGGCATGGAAATTACTATCCCAGGAGATCCAAATCCTTTCCAATTCTATGCTAATTTGAGAGATGTCCATGCACAACAAGTCCCTCTCAACAGTGAAGCTACACCAAGAAATTCATCTAAATATGTTGATGCATCTTCTCTCGCAAAATTAAATCAAGGAAAGTTGAAAATTGAAGACAAAGGTTGTGGAGAATACTCTATGTCTCAGGATTTTCACATTGAGAATTGCCTCTTTCCCCCAAATCATATAGAAAGCCACACATGTTACAAAAATCACAACCTAAGAGCACATTACAAATTGACCCCTCTCCTACATTCACTAGTTGGGGTGTCTTGCAAGATGAGCATGTTTATGAGAATATATCCACATGGGCTCATAAAGATAATTCAGTGCAGGAACCTGGTCACATTCCTACTGAAAAGTATGGTCTTGGATTTACAATTATGTAGAAAAAAGGCTATGATGGTAGTAGTGGCCTTGGAGTACAGAAACAAGGAATTGTTGAGCCTGTTTTAGAAAAATGATGACCTCCTAATCTTGGACTTGGATTTAGACCTTTGAATATTGGCTCTTCATGTACCAAGTTACCCTTGTGTGAAAATGTGAATGTTTTTAGCGATAAAGAGGCATCTGAGGATACCCGACTTGAAACAACTGATTCTAATGAATGGGAATGTGCCTCTTGTTCTTCCAGCCCATATGCACTTGATTGTATCTTTACCAATCCCAATGACCTACCACTTGAAAACAAACATGTCAATGATACCCCTCGACCAAAAACTTGTCCTCAAACCTGGATTGAAACTTTTTGGGATCCTTGTCCTTATAATTCTGAAGATGAATATGAGGAAACTATTGACACTGATACTTATCTCCTAACACTTACACTTGGTTCCCAATACATTTTCAACACTGAGAATGACATCCCTTTAGTATACCCTAAACTAATAGATTGGGATCAACATGGACCACCAAGATTAGATTGCTTCAAAAATGATGAAGCTATAGCGGAATTTTTTAAGCTCAAGGAAGGTATGCTATCAGGAGATCATAAAGAAGGATTCTCCATTGATCTAGACACTACATCTTATTTTGGGGAGTAAACTCCCTCTTCCAGTCACAAAAGTGAAAAACAAATAAAAAATTAAAAAATTAGGTCTTCTAGTGAAAATCGAAAGGCACCATTAGACCATAAAAAAGTAAAAATGAAGGACGTATCCAAAGGTGAAAACCTCTATGAGGCACCTGAGGATGGAAGAGTGGACCTTGCAAAAAGAGAAATCATCTCTATTGATAGAAAATATAGAAGAGATAAATTTGGGGACTTCCAATTATCCAAAAATTATACACTTTGCAGCATCACTATCTCAAGAAGAAAAATATCAGTTCATTCAATTCTTCATAACAAGACAAATTAACTTTGCATGGTATTACATAGATATGCTTGGACTAGATCCGAAATTGGCTCTTCATCATTTTCCACTGCAACTAGGAGCTAAACCAGTCAAAGAGAAATTAAGAAAGATGCATCCACAAATAGCTCTTCTAGTCAAAGAAGAACTCAAGAAATTTTTGGATGTTGGATTTATCATAACTATTGATTATGCAGACTAGATTTCTAACTTAGTTCTTTTCATTAAACACACTGCGGGCATCAGAATATGCACATATTTTTGTGATCTAAACAAAGCATGTCCCAAAGATGATTTTTCATTACCAAACATTGATATCATAGTATACATGACAACTAGATACGAGATGTTTTCATTGATTGATGGTTTCTCTAAATATAACCAAGTCATAATTTCTCCTGAAGATCAACCCAAGATGGATTTCACATGTTCTTAGGGAACTTACTGTTGGAACGACATGCCCTTTGGCCTCAAAAAAACTAGAGCCACATATCAGCGAGCAATGACTACCATTTTTCAATACTTCATGCATATATTAATGGAAGACTATGTAAATGATCTACTATGCAATTCTATCACAAGGAGAGATCACTTGAATACTCTGAGCCCAATATTTGATAAAATGGAAAATTACAAGCTCCGTCTGAATCCTAAGAAGTATGTATTTGGAGTAGTTTTTGGTAAACTCCTGGGCTACATTATTTCTCACCGAGGCATTGAAGTAGATCTTGAAAAGGTACAAGAAATATTAGAAATGCCTCCACCAACTACTCTGAGATAGTTAAGGAGCTTACAAGGAAAGTTTCAATCCATTAGAAGATTCATTACACAACTAGCAGATAAATGTCAATCATTCCAGAACTTTCTTCACAAAGGAGTTACTTTTAAATGGAATGAAAAGTGTCAAGAATCTTTTCAATAGTTGAAAAATTACTTGCTTAATCCACCCATTCTAATGCCTCCTATCCCAAGGAAGCCCTTTCTGTTATACATTTCAGCTACTGACACAACATTGGGAGTTCTTCTAGCCCAACATGATGAACAAGGAAAAGAACGAGCTATATATTATATTAGCAGAACACTTGTAGGATATGAGCTTAACTATTCACTCATTGAGAGAGCCTTGTCTTGCTGCGGTCTTCACAGCTCAAAAATTGAGACACTATGTGCTCCATCAAAAAATAATGCTCATCTCAAGAATTGACCCTCTAAAGTATCTCCTCAACAAAGCAGCTCTCACAAGGTGCCTGGAAAATTGGGTCATGATCCTATCAGAGTTTGATATTGAATATGTTGACCAAAATGAAATTAAAGGCCAAGTAATAGTAGATCAACTTGTAGAAGCTCTAGTTCAAGCTGACCATCATCTATTATTTGAATTTCCATATGATTCCATCTTTGCTTTCGAAGAATCCAACCAGTGGTTGTTATATTTTGATGGATCACATACTAGAAATGGCTCAAGAGCTGAAATTATGTTTGTCACTCCCCAAGGGGATGTCATTCCAAAATCCTTCAGGATAGCTTTTGAATATACCAACAATATTTCTAAGTATGAAGCATTGGTCACCGGAATAAAACTAGCAATACAATAGAAAATTCAGCACTTAAAAGTGTATGGTGATTCCCAATTAGTCATCTGGAAAGTCAATGATGACTATGACACTAAATATGAGAAGTTAATCCTCTATAAGAAACTTGCATATTTCCTCAAATATCAGCTCATCATGATCGCGTTCCAATAGATTCCCATGATACACAATAAGAAAGCAGATGCCATGGATACCATTGCTTCCATGATTAACATGCCATGAAATGAAGAGAATTGTGAGTTTTTGGTTGAGCAATTATTGATCCCAGCATTTGATATTCTGCAATCTGAGCTCGTGTGTGACATTGTTGGTCATGATTCCCCATGGTATCAAGATATCTACAACTACCTTCATGCCCATATTTTATTCCCTGACCTTTCCAAGAACCAATAATGAGCCCTTATTCACCAATCCTCTAGATATGTCATTTTCGGTGATACCTTACAAATGATCCTTTAATCAAACCCTCCTTAGATGCCTTGATTTGTGAGAAGTTGAAACTGCTTTACATGAGGTGCATGATGGTATATGTGGGGGTGATTTTAATGGTTTAAGTCTAGCCAAGAAGCTGGTAAGAGATGGATATTATTTTCCCACCATGGAAGAGTATTCCTATAATTTTGCAAAGAAATGTCATAAGTTCCAGATACATAGCAATTTGATTCATGCCCTTGCTCAAGATTTGCAACCAGTTATTCCTCTGTGGCATTTTTCACAATGGGCATTTGATCTCACAGGGAAAATTACTCCTCTGTCTTCTAATGGCCATAAGTATATTATTACAACTACTGAATATTTCACCAAATGGGTTGAGGCCATCCCGATGACATATGTCACTGGAAAACAAATTACCAAGTTTATCTTGAATTATATCATATGTTGTTATGGAGTTACTATGGATATTGTTACTGATCATAGTAGCCCCTTCTAGAATCAAGATGTTAAAGAAATTTGTAAGAAATTCAAGATTCATCATGGATTTTCTAGCATATACTATCCACAGGGAAACAACCAAGCAGAGGCATCTAATAAAACAAAAGTCAGGGTTCTACAAAAGGTTGTCAATGATGTTGGCTGAGATTGGCACTTACAATTAAATCTAGGTCTTTGGGCCTATAGAACTAGCATTCACACTCATGTCGGTGCAATACCATACTCTCTAGTATATGGCACTAAGGCCATACTACCCCTTGAAGTTGAAATTCCTTCACTGAGAGTATCTCTACAACATATCATAGATGAATAATAATATAGCTCGTTTATAGACTCCATGAGCTAGAAATGCTAGATGAGTAGAGACGGGCTGCATTAGTTCATTTGCAAGCTTACCAGAACCATCTCACAAGAAGCTACAAAAAGAAAGTCATAGGTTGTCACTTTGAAATTGGAGACTTGGTTTTGAAGATGAACTACAAAACTCATCCAAACAAAGACAAACCAGGAAAATTTGAGCCCAATTGGGAAGGCCCATATGTAGTTACTACAACATATGGATCTGGAGTATATCATCTTACAACTCTAGAGGGAGACCCGTTACAAGAGGCAATCAACAACATGAATCTCTAGAAGTATTATACATAATTTTTTGAAAAAATACAAAAAAAATGTAAAAAGTTTTTGAAAAAATACAAAAATAGTTGAAAAAGTGAAAAAGAAAAAAGAAAAAAAATGGCATCTTGATGAAAACCTAGCAAATAGGCATCTTGACACGAAAAAGAACAATAAAGAGAAAAAATTCATCTAATAGTGAAAACCTAGAAAATAGGCGCTTTGGGCAAGTACCGTGGTGAAAACCCTAGAAACAGGCGCCATGGGTAGTAAGTCGTTGCTCTTCCATCTATCATGGTTCCATTTGGCTTTCTTATATTTTCTGATCATATATTTTCCCTGATGATTTTCTTCTAGTTCCCTTTTCATAGCCTATTACAGGTTAATATTGCCTGTCACTTCCTTGAGATAACTAGTTTGAATGCACCTTGTCCTCGGTCTTCTGTATATAATATGTTTTGTCTAGGGGCATGAACACTTGTTGGTCTAACTTTGAATTTGAGTTGGAAGCATGGTTTTAAGAATGGTTGATCTTTGTGATCATCGCTTTATCGCATTGAAGGAAATGATCTGTAAATACTCTTTATGAACCTGAAAAAATCCTAAAAAATCAAATATGATCCTGAAAAAATCCTAAAAATTAAAATATGATCCTAAAAAAATCCTAAAATTCAAATATGATCCTAAAAAAATCACTAAAAATCACATAATGTCCTGAAAAAATTGGTAAAAAGCATAGAATGACCTAAAAAAATTCTAAAAAATCATAAAAAGACTGGAAATAACAAAATAAAAATTGCAAAATGCCCTGAAAAAAGAGACTAAAACATCAAATATCTCTCAAAATAAATTTTTTTTTTATAAAATCTTAAAAACCAACCTACAATAAAATCTTGTACATAATCTTTCCTTTTGTGTTCCAACAACCATGTATACAAACACAACCTATGTGCTTCAACATAATCATATTTTCACAAACAACATCACTAAGACAATTAATCTGACACCTATCAATCAATCAACCAATCAGCCTATCATTCAGTCAATTTCCTTGATTTGACCTAATTAATCATAACAATCATCCAATAACAAAATCCTCAAAACAAATAGCAAAAAAATAAGAATGGTTGTTGGGTCACATTGTTTATGTGAGTTGTTTTATCTTTTATTGGTTTTTCTATCAATCAAGTTCCTATTGCATTCAATGATATTAATGAAACATATGAGAATGGTGAGGATGGATCATGATTTTTTTCTTTGTTCTTTCGATTTATGTCTATTGGATGATCTCATGACGTTCTAGGGAATTCTTGAATGTGAGTCAGGAAGGATGAGCTCATCTTCTCTGCATTGTGTTTGTTTTACGCAAATGGATCACCTTTTTCTCTGGCTCTTCATATCATGACGTGTCGCCTTCCTTTGCAACATTAAAATAAAGCTCTAATAACATGAAGAGCACTTATGAAAGAAATCTTGTCATCTCCTACTAACTTTTCCTATCTAATTTCCATCCCCTGCTAACTCTCCTTTGTCAGTCCTCGCAGTCACTTTGGTCTAGTACTCTGGTACACAAAAACAAGTGCATCATGCATCTTGCATTTCATATTAATCTCAAAACAAATAAAATAATATTGCATTGCATATTCATCATAGAAAATATATAACAAAAATATGGCATTCATATCATTTATACATTACATTTCTGAAAAAAGAAAAAAACAAAAGCATATAAAGCATGTTGCATTCATATCTTGCAAATAAAAATATGTGGCATCACATAGATGTCATCATATGAGAAGCATAAAATAAATGAACACATCCAATAAATATCTATCATAAAGGTACCAAAAAGAATCATAACATAGTTGCATCTCATGCATACATATAAATAAAAAATAGTATCAGAGTACGAACATCAAAGAGTCTGTATACACTAAGGCCCGCAGGATCAAATCATATCATGTATTCCCCTCTATGTAAGAGAAAGTCTCCTATCAACCTATTCTATCTCTGTCATCCTGGTATCTACTCGGCCTCGATGATGAATCCCCCTCAGTCTGATCTGGTCTAGGTAGCCTCCTTGGTCCCATAGCACCCCCACTACTCAGTGTCCTCTAGGAGTCTGTCCTCCTTGTGTCGCTCCTCACGCTCGATAGACATCGCTCTTGTGGTACATCTCTCATATACATGTCCTTCTAATACTATATGTTTATCCGAGCATCTCCCAGCATGCTAGCTACCTCACATCCTGCATCTTCCATGTGACCAATGAACCGATGTGCACTATCCTCATCCCTTTGTACTTGATCCTCTTACCTGTGAGCCCTAGAGAGTGTTGTGTCTCAAGAAGATATAGTTGCATCTCTCTCTACTGTCAATTTTTCCTACTCTAGCTACCATGCAGCCCGCTCTGCATCCCAAGAAACCCTATCTGCATCCCTCTTAGCAATCAAGCTTTCAAACTGACCTCTCAACTATGCTATGTACTAGCGACCCTGCCTCTCTGCTTCATCATCTTCTGCCTCACCTTGTATGTCAAGAGCCTGTACATCCTAATAATATGGTACATCATCTCTATCCTCTCCTACCTCCATCAACATACCCTCTAGAAGATCCTCGTCCTCGCTCTTCTCCCTTCTGCTAGACCTAGTCCTATCTCCCTCCTCATCCTCATCCTCATCCTCCTCGCCTTCATCTCCCTCCTCATCCTCATCTCCCTCCTCCCCATCCTCATCATCTGAGCCTCCAACCAATCCTGCCTCCTCTCCCTCATCCTCCTCACTGCTATCCTTTGTCTTTGATCCTAGAACTTGAATCCTTGACACTAGCACATCTAGATCTGTCAATGGTATCGACCTATGTTGAGAAAACCACCTGTCATACTCCCATGTCATCCCTTCATCCCTGACATTTGCACTAGCTCCCTACTGTCAAGTTTGTAACTACTTGAACTCTACATAAGAAACCTTTAACCGAGGATCAATGCACCCCAAGCTACTATCTCTGCCCATGACCGTGCAAATAGTGCCATCCCTATCGGCACTTCCTGTCTCTCACCAAACTACCTATGTACCCTCTTTGGAAATGATACCTCAATAACTACATTCTTTATAGTCACCTGCCCAATCAAGTATCTTTGATGTTTGCAATAAGGCAGGTGTTCATCGGCATCCTCCCAACCAAGGCAATATCTATATGGCTGCCACGTGAAAGCCCTCAATGTATCCAACTCATGTCTAAAGTGCAGTATGTATCCCATCAGTCCATGTGATAAAGCGCTAGCATAACAATATACATATGGCATGTCTGGAACCCCTACCCACTTTGCTACAGGCCGAAATACTGTTATATGTTCATATGCCCATATCTACAATAAAGTCACCCATGTGCTCATCGACAAATCTCCTTTGTATGCTATCTGACAAAGGTGATAGTATGTCATAGACAACATGCATGGACCCTATGCAAACACTCTCCCATCTATGATCATCCACTCTAGTACCCTACCCCATCCGACTGGGAATCTGTGTCCTCTCCCATCAGGCACCACTAGACCTGCAATCACACATCATATCACTGTGATCAACATCCCGTGCTGACTCACCATAGTATCTCATGAAATCTCATAGTCTCTGATGTCTAGATCATTGTCATCACATTCAAACAATCAGTGAAGTGCTTCTCTCCCCGTCGTTAGGTCATACTTTGAAATCTCCCCTTGAATAGGTATTCAGAGGATATGCAAGACATCCTCCAAAGTCACTATAGCCTTCCCAGTTGGAAAATGAAATGAGCTAGTCTATGAGTGCCATCGCTCTACCAACGTTGTAATCAATCCTTTGTTCACCCTCATCTCTGGCATGAACTTGATATAGTACAATCCTAAACTGGCTAGGATGTCCCTCTCATAACCACTCAGTCGATGATGGAATGCTAGGCACCTTGGTCTTCCCCTGTGTGTCTACAAGAGTGGTAACTCCTGTTAGAGTAATATTTAGTTTGCTTACTAATTAAATCATATTGATTTAATTCATTAAGTTATTACTCTTTAGTGCTTAAGTTTTCTCTTAGGTGCATTAATAATTAATTGTTTCATTAATTATTAATGTGCAACCTAGCTTTTTTAGGGTTTAGGGTTTTGTTCACCTTTATAGGTTGAACCTTGTAAATACTTTTTCATTATCTTGGAATACATTTTTCTCTCACACCGCTGAGATTTCCAAGCTCTTACTTTTTTGTCTTCTTGGTTTCCTTTCAACAACAGGTTATTTGCATGTAGGTGTTCTTGGCATTCTATGAAGTTGGATTTCTCAACTTCTACATGGTATCAGAGCTGACCTGCTGCTACCTGGTCTGAGATTTTTGAAGCCGTCATTCAAAGAAGAAAGTCATAGCTTCTCTGGGGTTTTTTCTTTGTTGTTTTTTATTGGATCTAGGGGTCTCTTTTTTTTGGAGCACTTTGGGCAAAAACCAACCTCACAGTTGCATCTAGAAGGCCCAAAAACCCCTATTTCCATATAAAACTTGACCTATTCGGCCTCCAGGGCTTCTGGGTGAATTTTGTAGCCTATTTGGGCCATACAACACGCAAATTAAAAAAAAAAAAAACTTGAAAAATGTGCATTTTTCAGCTTTCTTTGGGCACAGGTAGCGCATCGCCATCGCGCCACCGCCGCGCCACCCCCGCTCGGCCTCCATGCCGCCCACGGCCTTCGCGCTGGTCGCCGACCGCCGTGCCACCTGCCAGCCGCCGCACCACCCACAGACCGCTGTCGCGCCACCCTCCAGTCACCACGCCACTTGCTAGCCATCGCCGCACCACTCGTCGACCACCTCCTCGTCCGACTGTCACAGCAGGTGATGTCACTTGTCGACAAATTTTTCTGGCAGGTTTTTCTAGCTAATTTTTTAATTTTTTTGGCATCTCCTTTTTTTTGGTGATGATGTCAGCTCTGGTCATGATGACATCATCAACAGGCTTGTGACATGCAGTCGGGCATCAATTTTTTTCCCAGGACTGGTTTTTTCCAAAGAGTTCATTTTTCGAAGGTGCAATTGCTTTTTTGGCCGTAACTTGTGCATACGGTGTCCATTTTCGGCAAATGAAATATCATCAGAAAGCTCTTTCCAAGCTGGAGACAATGGTGCTAGTTTTATTTGTTGATTTGGAAATTTGAGTTCATGTTTTTGGCATCAAAGTAGAGGCTTCTGTTTCCTCCATTTCTGCATCTGGCGTCTAGGTTTTCTCCTTTTTTTTTGGGCTTTCAGTAATTGTTTCTTTGTTGTATGGGGGATAGAATTATATATTGTGGGGGGGTGCAATTCCCTTTCTATAATTTACTTCAGAAAAGACCCTTCTACTTCCATCTTCTTCTCTAAATGTCGGACCTGTCTGTGGCCTAGCTGACACCACACAATTATCACACTTGGAAAGCACACATGACCAAGCTTCTTATGTCACGTGGCTTATGGTCATGTTTGGATGAGAACCAACTTGTCCTGCAATGTCCCTTTGAGATTCTTCAGCATAAAAACAAAATGGATGAAGCTATGGGTTTGATTGCATTGAACATCTCCGACAGTCTCCTGTTTCACCTGGAAGGTTTGACCACTCGAGCTATTTGGGGCATGTTTTCAACCTTGTTTGGTATAGTGAACGAATTTCAGAAGCTTCAGCTTGATGTAGAGTTGACCTCTTTGACTCCTTCTGATTTACCCACTATAGAGTACTTCTTGATGAATTTCAAGTCTCTGCATATAGTTTTGCAAGGATGTGGGAAAATCAAGACAGATGATGAGTGTATCTATTTGATACTCTCAAAGTTACGAGGACAATATCAGATCTTTTCTTCCACTTTCTACTCCACCATGGAGGCTTTGGGTACCAGACATGTTATGCCCTCTTTTGAGACTTTCTGTGACAGGTTGACTCGTGAGCAGTCCAAGATCACTCAGATGGATTCACTTGCAGGTTCACAGTCATAGGCATTGCTTGCCAAGACACCTCAGGATTCTCAGAAGCAGATATCTGATTCCTCTTCTCAACACTCTACTGGCCCACCATCTTCTTCTAAGAAGGAGAAATAGAAGACTGAGAGCCCTACCTATTCCTATTGTCAGAAGGGACCTCATGATGAGTCACATTGTTTTAAGAAGAGATTTGATGGCTATGAGAAATAGATTGCAGATTTGTAAGCTCTCCTTTAGAAGAGCACTATTTCCTCTCCATCCTCTTCCACCTCACAGGGGTCTACTTTTCAGTCTTCTACCTCATCTTTGACATCTGGATAGGATTTTGGACAGGGTCATGCATTACGGGCTTCCGTTGCATCCCCTTCATAGGTCCCTTAGATACTGGATTCTGGTGCTTCTCACCACATGGCATCTTCTTTGGAGATCTTCTCGTCTATTGAGGCTTCTCCTATTCCTCACATTCTCATGGGGAATAACACTCTTATGACAGTCTGTGGGAAAGGTTCAGTACGAATTTAGGATGACACATTCAATGATGTATTGTATGTTCCATCTTTGTCTGCAAACCTTCTCTCCATTTAACAGATTACACACAGTGGATCAGGAAAGATAGTTGAGTTCATGCCAGATTCAGTCTTCATTCAGGATAGTGTGACAGATGTCATTGTTGCTATAGGGACAGTTGATCATTCCACTCATCTCTACACCTTCTCACACTTTGGTCCACCAGCTCCATTATCAACGCACAACTCTCCTCTTACGCGAGAGCATCATGTGGGATAGTCAGGTCACTTGAACCTCTATGTTGTTGGGGTTTCTTCTCTTCAGCAGGACTCTTCTTCAGCACTGCCAGACCCTCCAGCTCCATTCATTAAGCCACCAGGTGCAGTTGTTGAGGATTCTATTGAGGACACTCATCTCCTCTCTCCTAACAGTATCAGCACACCTGTCATACCCCCTACATTGGGGATTCCCTTTCAGGATCCTCGTGTCTACTCCTTTGAGCATCAGCTCAGCCTTCCAGTGACACCTCAACTTTTGAGGGTACCTCTTCAGTGTTCACTATCTTTCACTCCTTTGTATTGGAGTCACAGTGGTCCATTCATTGTTCCAAGGGTTCTTTCATTCTGGGGGGGCTTTGGAGCCCTGACCCTCTCTCACGGGGGGGTTGGTAGCATGCATTGTACTTATGGCTTTGAGAGAGTCTCTTGAAGTCATTTTTTGTCTTTTGCTTGCTTTTATATCTCTTTTTGGAGAGGAGTTTTTCCCACTGGGTTTTCTCCTTTGTCTCCAGTTTACAAAGATTTCCTTGTACTGGGTACCTGATCAGGCCTTGTTGTCGAGACCCATTTCCTGCTTTCATAGCTGTGCTAGGTAAGCTTCCCCCTGTGCTTAGCTTAAGGGGGGGTGTTAGAGTAATATTTATTTTGCTTACTAATTAAATCATATTGATTTAATTGGTTAATTTATTACTCTTTAGTGCTTAAGCTTTCCCTTAGGTGCATTAATAATTAATTCTTTTATTAATTATTAATGTGCAACCTAGCCTTTTTAGGCTTTAGGGTTTTGTTCACCTTTATAGGTTGAACCTTGTAAATACTTTTTCATTATCTTGGAATACATTTTTCTCTCACACTTCTAAGATTTCCAAGCTCTTGCTTTTTTGTCTTCTTGGTTTCCTTTCAGCAATAGGTTATTTACATGCAGGTGTTCTTGGCGTTCTGTGAAGTTGGATTTCTCAACTTCTACAACTCCTCATGTATTTATAATGCAACTTGTGTCAGCATTCTATTACTTTGTTGTTGTTGTTGACCAAGTTTGACCTAGGTTTCATCCAAGTTTGACCTAGGTTTCACCCAAGTTTGACCTTGATTTGACCATGTTGACCACATTTTGACCTACTATCGGGTTTTGACTCTATTTTGCCTTGGTTTGACCTTGTTTGCAATTTTTTTGACCAATTACATAGTTCAGCTTATGAACTACACAGTTTCCCTTACCAACTGCATAAGTTGGGCAGTTGGCACACTTGGTCCCTAGAACTACACAATTGGGTGTGCAAGCTACGCAGTTGGGGTAGTGAAACTGACAAAACCACTCCCAGACCCCTTTCCTGACCTGATGCACTAACCTATGCTACTTGGAAATGCGTGAAATCAACTAAAACACTAAGAGGCCTTGATGTACTCACCTATGGTCCTACACCAACTGGTCATCAGAAGCTCCACACTCGTTCCCCGTGATGTTTCTCCACTAGCAGTCAATCCATTCTCCTTTCTCTAGAGCTCAAATTATTCCAAATGAGAGAGTGAAAATGAGCTTTCCACACCTCTCCTACCCCTTTTTTAGTCTCTTTTTTGCCTATATGGACGTGCACCCTTTGCCTTTTGCCTTGGTCATGATGCTTTTTGCACTCTGCAACCCATATCTTTTTCATATGATGTCCAATTTGCAAACTGTTCATTGCGTTAGATTCCTCTCATCATTATTGACAAATTAACCTATCATTTGCATTTTTTGATCAATTTCTCGAGGGGGTACCTATATATCACCTTTGTATCTCATTGTCATTGGGGCATGATTTATAAGATTCCTTTCAATATTCTTTGACACAAAGCTCATAATCGTATTGTATCAAAGAGGGACAAATGTAGACACCCAAAAATGGCTCAAGCCTACTAGTCTTGGTGTTATTCATTTCTACATTACAATTAAAATATTATTTTTCATTCTAATTATTCTTCCCTATGTTCCACATATGGTTTTTACTGTATGCCAAAACTTTTTCCTTTTATATCAATTAAACATTGAAAACTATTTAAATGATTACTACACTTCTTGCGTCTTGTATCATTCCTAATTTTCCCTAAACTGTTCCTAATTGTTCCTAATCATTCCTAATCTTTCCTAAATCATTCCTAATCTTTCCTAAACTATTCCTAATCATTCCTAAACTAATCCTAATCATTCCTAAATGTTCCTAAACCAATCCTAATTGATCTTAAACTATTTGAAACCTTCCTAAACTAGTTCAAATCAATCCCAATCAATCCTAATCAGTTCAAGACCATTCCAATCGCATTCAAATCAATTCAATCCCAAATCAATCCAAGGCATTGTCAAAGTTGATCGATGCCTCATCATCATCAATCAATCAGTCCCTGAGTGCATCATCAAAGTTCACCAATGCATCATTGTCATTAATCCAATCCCGAGCACATTGTCAAAGTTCATCGATGCCTCGTTATCTAATCCAAGTCAATTTCAAAGAGCATTGTCCAAGATCATTGATGCTATTTCATCATAATAGGTCTAGCCCAATTTAGCATTGTCAATGTTCATCGATACTATCCTATCATGTTATCTTCAATGGCGCATATTGTCAAATTTCATCAATGTTGCCTTGATCCCTAATCGGTTTTTAATCATCAAGATCGATTCAATCCCTAATAAAATAATTCAAGATGAATTCCCTTTCGATCATACATCATCAATTTCGCCAATCATTTTACTAATTTATTTCCCTTGGGATAGATAATCCATAATTTATCCCTTTTCTATTAATCTATTTTATGGATTAATTCACCCTTATCCTAAGTCTCCCACAATTAATTAATCTTGAATTAATTAATTGTTTCCCTTTTTTGAATTATGGGATTTTCTAAATTCCTAAATTCCTAATTATCCTTTTTGAGGCAATACTGATTTTTTAAATATTCAAAACTATGACTCTTACACATTCCCTTAAATCATGCTTCATGACATCCTACTAATTAGCCTTCACGTTTCTTCCACTTTCCTTTTCTCATTTTCCACTAATTTGGCCTCCTAAATTCCTATTAATTTGCCTCCACCTTCCTTCATCACTTTGTCCTTAATTTGTGCATTTCCTTTTGTGCTCCCAATTTGTCAAAATTATGAGAAATTTCCATGTCGCACACTAATTTTCCTTTTCTTGCATTTTGGCTCTCAACTCTATAAATTGAGCCGTTTTGCACTAATGTGGTTAACCACTTTGAATGATCATTTACTCCTAGTATTCTCAATTTTTCTTTCAAGATGTCATAGTGCATTTCAAAATCTTTTCAAGAGCTACATCCATCTACACTTTGGAGAAGAAAGGAGAACATGGGAACCAAAACTTGAAGGGGGTTTTAGATATTGTTTTAATTCCTTTATTTCAAGTTGTTTTCATGATGAGATTGAGTTAGGTTTTGCATATCGTTGAAATTTTGCTCTCTAACCCTTATTTTAATCTTACAACCACAATGACTTTCAATAACATGTTTCAATTCTATTATATTAAATAACGAATGTAAACATGTTTGATTAATTGCATAAAATTAAGTTTTGAAGTACAATGATATGCACACAATGAACAAATTGGATTGAATATCAATTTTCATATATATCAAAATGAACAATAATCGTGTACATATAAAAAAAATGACATATATGGAAAATCAATAATAGTTACAAAAATGTGGCATGTGCCATGTCAAGGTCGATATATATAATAAAAATGTTAAATTTATATAAAAATTGGTCATTCAATGACAACAACTAGATCTATATATCTCTATCAATATCTATGACTGTGTTGGATCATCAACATTGGGCCTCTTCAAAGTAGTACGTGGCCATCTAGATGTCTGCACAAGAACAAGTCAAATGGTAAATCAGATATCTTATCTCCTAATACTATCAAAATAACTAAATACTAGACTATAATTTATTCACAATTGAATTGTTGATTACCTCATCTCTTTCTTTTGCACTTGGGCTATGTAGTAATGCTGATGGGCTCCTTCATGGGGGAGGAATCCTAACAAAATGGAATGGTAAAGGGTTTGTAGGTATTCACAAAGGGATTTGTAATAGGTAAAAGAAAATTAACACAAGTGTGTGTGTGTGTGTGTGTGTGTGTGTATGCATACTGTCCAGATTTAGATAGCTCTCATGTACTGTTAGGAGGGATTGTTGTTGATGAGGCTACTATGACCATTTCCTTCTTGAAAATAATAACATATATATCATAGTCATAGAGGAAGGATTTCTAAAAGATTTTGAACAAACACTTGAATGCAATCGAAAGTGAATATAAAAATGTTACCTCTTCTCGCTCCTAAACATAAGCAACATTTGGTGCATTCATTAATTTTGTAAAACTCATTTTTTTTTGTGTATAGAACAAATAAGACATGTTCATTGATTAGTATACATGTACATCTTTAATCATAATACATTTCAATAATTATATTGTACTAAATTACCTTTCATACTTTGGGTGTCCTTGAGGCTTTATTTTTTCATCTCAGTGTCTTGGAGCTAGGTGGGGTAACTAGCAGAAACCAAATTGACATAAGAGAGATGAATATGATAACACATAGGTTTAATTAAAATTATAAGTTCAAGAGGTGTGAAAAATATGATACCGCAAATCTCTCTAGGCCAAAGTCAATCATAGAAATCATCACATCATCAACTTTGGACATCTCAACCTTAGACAAGCCCTATAAAACATCAAATAAATATACATATTAAGAAAAGATATATTGACACCAAGAAATTATTATTTTTTTATGAATATTTAAAAACTATACAAGTCAAGTGTCACCTTTTGCACCTTGTAATGCATAATATTCATATATCAATTTAATTTGTTCTCTAAATAAACATTTATTTACTTTTATAAGATTTTGATTAAAATTAATAACATGTCAAAACACAAATAAACATATTGCACATGTCTCGTAGAAAACACCATCGCCAATAGGTCATTTGTGAGGGCCACATCCTCATTAGTAGATGTCCAACATCTACTCCCACAATGTGTACATGAATGGGATGTTGAACCATCCTAATTTGCGTCGGTATCTACCCTGACACATATACCCTGATAGCTGGGGCACCTATGCTCAATGGGATGGGCTGAGCCAAATGGAGCATCTGATGATGATGGAGGTGGTGTAGGTGTTGATCCATCCTCTGCATTGACTAACTGTGTGCCATGCTCAATAATGACATTAGTCATTGATTTAGCTACCTGAAGGGTCTGTAAATAAATATACTCCTTCACTACTACCAGGACCGCAACATGAACTATGGGTTTTCTAGCTAGATGTCTCCTATGGTGTGGCTCTACCACCCTATGGCCCCCAACTCTATCATGCACATAGCCTCTCCCTCTACCTTGGAAATTTGTCGGATGTTAAAGTAATTTGGCTTCTCATTGAGGATAAACTCACAATATAGCTTTCTCAAAAAATATAAAGGCACCTCCGAGTTATTACAGGGTGTTTGGTCAAAGACCATATACCACCTATCCCAAAATGCATCTCTCATCCTATTATGAACACACTAATGTATGGGAAACTGATTCGTAGTAACTTCTAGGGAATTACTACTAATAGGATCAGTGAAAAGAGCACATATGTCTTATTTAATTATCCTCTTTTTTTCACTTGATCATATGGCAATCCATCAGCATAAAATGCACGACATCTATCCTTCCATGAACCCCATGTTGTAACCTTTTTAGACACCTCATTCGCACTATTGGCCATTTTTATAAGGAAGTGGCGAGGGATGGGTGGTGCTCAAAACTAGAGGACCTCAACCTATTAACTAATAGAGATATTCGGGCACTATTTTGTTGAAGACGATTGTTAAGGTCCTCTCGTGTGGCATCAACACGAGCTATTGGAGGACACGAGGGGGGTTTGGATTTAGGTTTGGTGGTGGATTTGGGTTTAGTGATGGGTTTTCTTATTGCGGGGCTACATTTTGAGGGTTCTCTTATTTCTCTGTTCCATCATTATCAATATTTTTAGGTGTTTGAAGAGGTCGGTGTTGTCTCTTTCATAGTCAGGGATTGTTCTCTAAATCTAACATAAAAATAATTTAAAAACTTAAATCAATTCAACAAACCCTACTCTATCAAAATCGAAACAAAAATAATTAAAAAAACAAATGCTTACATGTTCGACGATGTGGCATGGTTGCAAAATGAACAATATGGCAAGGAAATTCAATTACAACAAGAACCCGCTTGGGTTTTCTCGATTTCTCTTCCTCCTCTCTTCTCCAAACTCAGTTTTGGCTTGAAGAGAATGAGTCAAAATGCGATTTAAAAAAAAACAAACTATGATAGCATTTTGAATTACATAAGTTTTTTTTAATTATTTGTTGTGACTTGGCAAAGGCTCGACTTTTCTAAGCCTATTTTTTCAAATTTTGGATAACCCGAGAGGGTTATGAAGTTTTTTTGTTTTTTTTGAGGTGGCCACTTTTTTGTACACCATCTTGGTGCACTTACCCAACTATATTTTTTTTTAAAATAATATTTTTAACATATAATATAATTCTTTAAAATATATTATAATTAACATGGTGCTTTTATTGCAATACTAATAAAGATTTCTTGTTATTATAGGAATTTCTATGAAAATGTACTTTTAAATAGGAAACATAAGAAATATCAAAGATAAATATAAGACACATCAATCAATATGACTTAATCTTTTAAATCTTAGTAACACGTCAATACTTATAAAACCTACAAAATAACCTATGCATCTCCTAACTCTAGGCATCAATTTATACGAAAATAAAAAAAGAGAAAATATCACATGGTTTTGAAAGACTGCCAACAAGACCAAAAAGATATATGGTGTTGAAATGATCAAGGTGCAAAACCTAAATCCCTTTTTGGTCTTTGATTTATCAATATATATTTAATATCTTCCTTATAGGTTAATATATATCATAAATAAGAATGTTTGACAACCTATTAAGGGGCACCCTAGGTTGTCTTTGTTCTTTTAAGCATTAGACACTTCATCATGAGAAACCAACTTTATCACAAAATTATTCAGGATTTTAGTGCAATCATCTCATTTTGTGTTCTTATGTGTCATTTTAATCCAACATATGCACCCTCATAAAGATTAGTCAATATGCTCTTACATACCTTTCAGGATGGCAACATATACAAAACACAACAACTTAATGTTAGATACCTAAATCTTTGCAGTCCTCATTGATAGCAAAATTCACTAAAGAACAAATAATGTCACTTCAAAATAGAATGCCAAATTATTTTAGTGAAGCAAAAAAATTAAAGATAACAATACATACAAAAATTAAATATGAACATGATGCTTACAAAATTGGAGAACTTATCCTAACACCTTCCTATAATCATTTTTATAACTACATTTTAATAATATTTTTTAACATCAAATTATTTTTTTACTACAATAATAATTTTATTCAGATTGATTTATTATTATTTTCAGAATTCTAATAGAAGCATCTAGTATCTACTAGTATATTTAGTAATTAGCATTATTTATTATTTTTAATATTATTTTGTATTGTTTTGCAAATCTTACTTTGAGATTATTAATATAGCATTGTTTTGAATTGTATTTTTCTTCTCTCTTTTTATTATTTTATTCAATTTCAATTTTTTTCCTCTTTATTTATCTTCCATTTATTTATCAAGAAATTACAACTTCTTTCTTCTAATAATAGACCATAAATATGATTGAAAATCTACAAGAACTCCCACACAAAAATATTTAAAATCATTATCATCATTCAAATAAACTTTTTTATTATAAGCTCTAACTAAAAAATACTCTATAATAAACAACTAACTTTGAAAGTGAAAGAAAGATATAGATACTTATCTCCACCATTATACCCAGCTTGCAATTACTGGAATCAAATTTATGAAGAGTAGCCAAAGCCTCCAAACAAGTGAATCTCTCCATAAATTCAATATACGTTCATGTATGGTACGCATACATTTAATGCTCGCCTTTCATTTGGAAGGCATTACAGAATAATTTGTTGAGGTAGAGTGCACCAGTACTGATACAATTTAATGTGATTTCATTTTCATACGGAATTGATTATCATTTCAGACAGCTTCTGCAGGTACTATAAATAAATAGGTCATGCCAATCATATCTTCATAAATAGGAATTGACGCCTGCATTATCTACTTCATTTAGACACAAATTTGTCTTGAGCTTTATATGTTACCTACTTGGCCACGAATCACGCTTAGAAAATGTGGACGCTGAATCAAACTTAACATTCATGTACCTTCTCATTTGTCATCTCAATCGCCCTTTCACAAAATGTATATATCATGGAAGTAACTTGTGAAAGCAGTTCTTTTTAATAAATTTACTTCAATCCAAATCCTACTCAGTAAAAAAGTAACATGTAAATGAACATGGTCGTATGCTCAGAGTTTTGGTTTGCCGTTTAGACGTTTCCCGCGATAATTTTCACCACTCTGTTCACGTAGTAGGGATCGATGACAACAAGTTGATCGTCTTGAAAAGAACGTGCAGGTACAAAATATGGTACTATTATAACTTTTAGGGCCAAATGAAACTCAAACTCTTGGATTTGATTTTAATGGACTACAGACTCTCACCAGTCTCCACAGTGAAAACGTAGTTTGTGCACGTTCAAAGAATTTGAGCCGATTGATAATTATTTACACCGATTGAAACAAAATGCACATTATTTGTGAGATGATGGAAACTAATAGTTTGTGGAAATTTCTCACAGGCACAATGTGTTATCATGGTTGTTTGATAGGGGGTTGGAGTTTGATGTAGGATTTGATATTTCTTTTTGTGGTGATTAGTGATTGAGTTAGGTGTTTTTGGAGGGGATGGCATATTTGAGGGGAAGGGATGGGTATGGGTGAGATATTTTTAGTTGTTCTTACATACATGCGGATCGTGTCTAATTAGGTGGTTTAAGTGCCACAGGAAAGGATCTGTTTGAGGCATGTTTGTATTTAGGTAGGACTAGTTCAAAGAAATATTAAGAGAAGAAAGAAATATACAATTGAGTGTCAAGGTTGTTGTTTTGTGTGCATATGAGGCAAGGTTATGAATAATTAGAATCTTAAGAAATAAAATTAATAATCCAAGATAAATAAATAAGTTTTCATCCTATAATTTTTCAAGATGTCATAATAGTTTTTACTACAGGGAAATCTCTCTCTGTGCAATATTCATTGGCACTTCCAATTCCAAATTCTTTGATTTAGGAAGATTATATGAAATTTATCCATATTCCCTAGTTTTTATTTTCTGATGATGCATGGTTTTTTATTTGGATGTCTAATGACTTAGGGCCTGTTGATCCTAAAATTTATATTCAAGAAGAAACTAACCCTTATGGGAATTTTAATGACTAGGGGACATAATGTTGGTCTTTAAATAACCTCGGAGATTGAGAAGCTGACTATTCACAAATGTTTTCAAGAAAAGGGGAAGGGAAGCTAGAAATAAATCTAAATCTAAGGCAATGTGGTAGGCTTTGAAAAAATCTAAATAACTTCTAGTAATTCCAGATTCAATGTAATATATAAAATAATCTTGATAAGATGAGCATAGAGTACCACTATCCCTTCATTGTTGAAATGATAACAAAATAATAAGATCTCAAATATAGACTACAATATCTACAAAAGCTCAAGGGCAATGCAAATTTCCTACCATACCTCTCATACATCTATCAATATTCAATAGTGACATGATATAATTTTAAGCATTCAACTCCCTTTAAACTAGAAGAGTCAAAAACATGATTCACCCTATGAAAGTTCCTTCTTAAAATAATAAGAGTAAGAAGCAAGACAAGAAATTAACTCACTTGACATAAAACCTCCATATATTTAATGATAAAAATAGTATAAAAAAGGCTTCAAAAGCATAGGCGAACATAAAATGGCATGAACTTAATTGAAAATTATAATCTAAGAAAATTATAGTCTTATACTAAAGAACATTGAAATGGCACGATCTTTATGAAAAAAAAAGGCTTCAAAAGCATAGTCGAACATAAAATGGCATGAAATTAATGGAAAATTATAATCTAAGAAAATTATAGTCTTATACTAAAGAACTTTGAAATGACATGGTCTTTCTAAATTTTAGAACCCCATATTGCTAAACCCACTTTTTTCTTTTAGAGAACTAGTCCATACTAAGAATATTCTATTTTCTTCGAAAATCAAGAGCCTATCGGTACCCAAAAAGATATCCACAATGTAATTACAACTAAAATAGTTGTAACTACATGGTTGCATGCCACCCATCTATGATTGATTCCCTAGATGCGTGAAAATAATGGATTCCCTTGACCTAATCTTTTTATCACTGTCCAATATCTTGGCATTGACATTTTAGTTCACAAGACTTGTTCCAAGACATGTGTCTCACAAGAAAGTGTTTTCATTAATCTCTTTTTTTCTTTCTTTCAAAAAAATTTGCAAGCATGACACTTGGCACTATTGCTTGAAAATGGGCTTGTATAAAAGAAAAAGAGCACCTATTGGTAGATGTCAACCAAGGATTACTTCAAAAATAATTTGAAACCATGGAAATAAAAAAAAAACTCGCTATCTAGTATAAAATGGTACTCAAATTATAATATCCTTGGACTACGTGTAGAGTTTTCTATAGGACCCTTTTCTCACATAATAAAAAACACAAGGTACCAACCAATTTGGTTCAAAATTTCTCCTCTTGTCATAATCCTAGTTTGTATTCATCTAATTTTATTTAAGTGTGAGATAAATGTAGAGTAAAAAATTGCATACCCCCTTTTTGCAATCTTCCCTACACTTTTGTAGCCACTTTAGTGTCGATGACCCTAGCATTTGTGTAGGTCCATCTCAGCCCTTGCATCAACCTTTTCCCTCTCAAGATGATCAAATTACTTGTCAACAACTATCTTTCGATGTCACCTTTGCATTAAATACTTGTTTCTCTTACCATCTATCATTTTTTTACCATGATTCAACTACATGCTAGCATGTCATGCAGACATAGATGCATGCTCCACATTTTTCTTGCGAAATCTTAATGTTCAATTTTTTTTTATGAGTGTTTTGACACTAGTCACCTACAATTGGCTAGTGGAAATGGCTCATAATATTCTAGAATGGCTCAAAAATCTCTTTTTCCTGCCTCTTCTCTCTTTTAAATCCATCTTCTTGTTTTCTAGAAACTATCTTGATTCCTCTCATCTCTCGCTTATCATATCTTTCATTTTTTTATCTCTCACTTTCTACAACAATCTCTTATTTCTTACAACAATATATATAGCTCTCTTTGATTTTTCAAGCCTATTTGGTAATATCTTCCTATTTCTCATGTCTTTGAGCATCTTGGGATTTATCAAATCCCTTATCATTTATTTTTATCTAGCGTAATAGGGATTTCCCTCCATCATGTAGGGGTTTATTTCTATTTCTATTACATTATCATTTATCTATCTATCTATCTATCTATTTGGTTTTTGTAGAGGTGGAAGCACCAAAATAGGGAATTGACTGAAGCAAGACTCCAAACATCTCCAAAAACAAATTCTTCTCTTAAATGTGTGTGCAGGTTTATTAGAGATTTTCAAACGCATGACGGTTTGATTTTATGTTTTGTTTATTTTATTTATGTTTATTTATGTTATTTAATTTATCTTTCACTATGTTTCTAACTTTTAGGTTTTGCAAATTATCTAAAACATAGACCTCAATTTTTTGTTGTTCTAGGCATTTTCTATTTCGATCCATACATGACTATACCACACTGCATAGGCGTATGCATCCGTCCTTGGTCGACACTCTTAGATTTGGGCCAAAAACTCCCTACCATCTATACTTTTCATTTATGTAGAAAAAATATTCTTTTCCTTTATCAATAACTAGATATCTTCACTAGTTTAGCTAGTTGGAGGTATTTGAATGTGTATTGTGAAACTAACTCTAAAATAAAACATAGTTTCCCTTTTCTAGGGTAATATTTATTCCACTACAATAACCAAAGTTTCAAACTCTTCATTCTTGATTATCTTGTTCTAGTTATAGTGAAATCCAATTTTGATATGATTTGAGGTGGTAGAATGCCTTAGGTTTGAGTTTATTAAAGCATTATAGCTCAACTAGTCATGTTATGTTATACTCTTTTTTAGTGATTAGATTCTAAAAGAAGATTCCTAAGGATGTAGATTGACCTATAGTAGTAAAAGAAATTCAACATCAAATAATGAAGAATATAGTGTGGATCCTATGGGGTTGTAGATTCTTGTATGGACATGCCATAGATTGTAATATATTTGGATGTTTCATTCAAAAATAGCATTATTAAAAAAATATTTTTGAGCATCTGGATGACATTTTTGTTTGATTCCTCTTCTTTACCACTAGATTAGGACTAATATTGAGTGTACCATCTAAGCTTGATGTGGAATTTTTCAAACAAGGTTTAGAATCTAGTATTTTTTAATGATTTTTTGTTGTTAGTGATGGTAGAGGAAATAACACCATATTTTTAAGTGATGTGATTGAGGATGAATTTGAATATTTGTTGGCTAGAATTGTAAGAAAGGGTAATGGTCTCTACCAACTTGATAAAATAGGTTATAATTTCCAATTAGTTGAATATTATTATATTTTGTATTTCTATTTTAAAAGGCAAATGAACTCTCTCTCTCTCTCTCTCTCTCTCTCTCTCTCTCTCTCTCTATCCATAAGGATCTTATTTTGAATCTTATCTCCTAAAAAACTCTCTCCTTTTTAGTTTCCATGAATTTAAACTTTTTGAGGGTTTCATGTGGCACTTCCTTTTAGGTCTTCATTTGCAACCCAAGATCTACTATTCCTGAAGATTTTATTTGTATTTTTATCCTTATTAGATATATATTCTCTTTTTCTCATGTATTGAGATATCAAACTTTGTAGCTCATTTTTGGGGTCTTTTTAGTGAATTACATCAGAATAATATATCCAAAACAAACAAAAAAATACAACATAAAAGTAAAGAATAAAGTACATTTGTATGTCCACATTTATAATGACCTTCCAACTAAATGTGAATATTAGATTTATTGTGAAGAGGACAAAGCCTCAAAATAATGAATATCTCCATAATTGCAGGTAAAAAAGGAGAAATGCTAGAATTATTTGTGAAAGGAATGCTATAGCTATTTGTTGAGACAAAAGAAACTAGTACTCATGCAATTTAAAGGTCTTTATATGAAAATATACTAGTACTCGTGCAATTTAAAGGTCTTTCTATTTTCATATAAAGTTCAATATGATGTGTCCATCAATGAAATCTGAATCAACTTTTGTAGGCATTATAAATATATTCCAATCATATCTTCATAAATGAGAGTTGATGCTTGTATTATGGAAGATAATAAGATTCATGGTTAGAATCATGTAGATAATCTAGGCTGCATATAGATTACATTTTAATAAAAAATATTATATTATTCTTAAAAGAAAAATAATAATTTTGTTCAAATATTATAGATTTCATAATTAAATTAACCAAATTATAAAAAATTCAATTTGAAGACCCTTTTCAATATAATATGTTACATTAGTATTATTCTAAAAACTTCCATATGAAAACTACAAATTCATGCAAAACTAATAGCCCTTCTCCCCCTATCTTCCAATTATTGATATCAGATTTCATTCAGAAGCGGCCAAAACCTATCACCATAAACTTCGCCATAACACAAAGTAAAAAAATTTCAAGTACATGCTTGAAGTGTTCCTTTCGTTTGGAAAGCATTACAGAATTATTGGTTGAGGTATTCGCAGGGAGTGGATTATGATGGGTCAATCACAGAAATCTCAGCCAGATTGTGCAGGTCTTATAAATACTTGTCCATCATATCTTCATAAATGGGAATTGACACCTGCATTATCCACTTCATTTACACTTAAAAAACTATATTGAGGTTGGTCTATTACTTGGCCACGATGGTTCAGCTCCCACCACCCTTAAGAATATGTGGACCCTCATTCTAACTTACTTAACATTCATTCGTGTACCTTCTCATTTGTCATTTCACAAAATCAATCTATCAATGACGACTTGTGAAAGCAATTCTTTTCCTTTTAATAAATTTTCTTCAACCCAAAATCTATCCACATCCTACTCAGTACAAAGAAACTTTTAAGTGAACATGGTGAATTCTTCACGTATTCTTCAGAGCTATTATATATAGAAGCTCATTTAAACGAGGGTTCAATAATTTCACCTGCCCTCTTTAGATAGTAGGGAACAATAACAATCTATAGTACTAAATACTTTTAATGACATTTATTAAGGAATATGGTTGGGCTTCATACAAAATATACGATTGATTAAATTTCAAAAATAGGAAAACACAACAGATATTTGTGAAATTTTCACCATCTTTTTTTCATGATCTGCATATTTTGTGGTTGAAATCTACAAAAAAATTGCTATTTTCACGAATCTAAAAAAAAAGTTTGACATTGTTTTGTCTTTGGTGCATTTTTGTAAGGAGCTTAGCCACTGCCTTCATTAAGCTCCATGCATTAAAGACAAGTATTTTTTTTTCAGATTGACGAAAACACAGTTTTTTTCTATTTTTTAGATTTACAACACAAAAAATACACATCATAAAGAAAAGATGCTAAAAATTTCAGAAAAATCAAATATATTTTCCATTTTTTTCAAATCTAATAAAAAATACATTTTATATAAACCATAGCCATGTCCCTTTAAACCAGATTAACCAGTTGATCTTATTCAAAAGAACACGCAGGTACAAAATATCGTACTAAAGCTTTTAAGGCACATCAAACTCTTGGATTTGATTTTAACGTAGCACCAACCTTTACCAGTCTCCGCACTTTGTGAAAACATGGTTTGTGGACGTTGGAATTTGGCCCGAGTTATGATTATTTGCATTGGTTGAAACAAAATCCACATGTAATAAGAGATGGTGAAGATTAAGCTCTATGTTTCGTTGTTTACACATTTCTTCATTGTAGACACGCATCTCCGATTTTAACCAGTCGACACAATCACAAGCATGATCTCGTCAAACTTTTTAAAAGTTCAAATTTCCGAGAGTTCCCAACCGATAATATCAAATATGATCTTTGTTTGTTGACATGAACCCAAAATGTTTGAATTTTGTGTTTACGATGGGTATTTGAAAGATGCACCCTTCGATCATTATAACAAAAGCGTTCCATCATCAATTTTAAGACAGCACAATGTATTTGGATATTTGTCTTTGACATTTTGTAGGTTTGAAGAAATCTCATTTAGTTTCATTTAACTTCTAACATCTAATTTCACTACCACTTTTATTCTATTATAACAAAAGCGTTCCATCATCAATTTTAAGACAGCACAATGTATTTGGATATTTGTCTTTGACATTTTGTACGTTCGAAGAAATTTCATTAACTTCCAACATCTAATTTCACTACCACTTTTATATTCTATTATTAACTAGATCTTTGGGCTTGGCTAGATATAAGGGAGAAGTTTACAATTTTTCATGTGCAATTTTGGTAGTTGTCTTTGTATTTTTTAACCTCATTATTATTTTTCTTTTCTAAATATATAGTGATAAATGACTCTTTTTTATAGGTTTTCAGGGCCCTTCTTTATGATAGACAAGAATATAGGTTTTTCAAGATATAGTAGCAAGTTTAAGATATGATTATAGATTCTAAATCTAGTATATTTACTTGTGTTTAATTTTGTTGCAAGAATTTATTGTTTAAGGTTTAATTATCTTTGTTATTTGATTCTTTATTTAACATCAAATGGCAAATGTCCATCTTATATCATAACAAAGGTAAATTTCATGTTATAAATTATTTATCTAACCTTATCTTAGCTATTTCAATTAAACATACACCCATTTACAATCTCTTCTAGCTTATATCAATTATATAATTAGACTCGCCTCTTGTTATTTGAGACTTATTTAAATTTAAAATATTAAGGTGTATTTCTGTACATATGTAGATTTCAAGGAACTATACATTCCATACCCCTATGATTTGGATTTAGTGTGTTTTTTTAAAATATATGCTTGAATATCACATTGATATTTCTTATTTTAATCATTTTACTTTTAGATCTAGGTAATCAAGTTCTCTTATTTCTTATGACTAGTTTGATGCTAGCTAGTGTACTATATTCCAATTCCAATTCCTTTGATTGATCTTGATTTTATATTTTTTATTCTTTTTAGCTTTTAGATTTGATTGACAATCCTATTTCCAATATTTAAAAACCCATTAGTGTATTTACTTCTAAGTAACCACATTTGTTGTGTGCTTCATCAAGTACTAGATAGTCATGGGTACCATATCTATCCTTCTAAACAAAATTACTATTTTTCCCTATATTTCATGGTGATGGCACCACTTTCCTAGCATATGATAGTTATTTCAATTAAAATCATTTATTCCATTTCTAAATCTAAGGATTGTGGTAGTAAAGTTTGTTTGACTACATATAATGTTTTGATTAAGATAAATACTTCTAATCAAGGCTATGTGTGCATGTAAAATACCTTCATAGGATTAGTTCATCAAAATATCAATTTAAATCTAAAGAAATATAACAATTTTAAAGAAATTAAATTGAAATAATGACAATAAGCATCATATGGATCTCTAACTAGAAAAGATAATGAAATGCTCTCAAATTTAGCATTCATTAGAGACATCTCTAGAATGATAATTAATGATCTATGATGCAATTATGTCAATTTTAACTCAAATTATGCTAAAATATGCTAAGAATTCATAATTAAATGCCTATAATATGGATGAAATTAACAACTAATGAGAGTGGATCATTTTCTCTTGATTTTTCCCTCTATTTATAGATTTTCCCAAAGCTTAGGGGTAGAGTAAGATTAATCATGATTTAGTTTGAGTCAAGTTAATAGTTTCAAATGTTAGGACAAAGTAAATATTTTGTTCTCAAATGTTGGAAAAAAGAGACAAAATGAACGGTCAAGATGTATCTCCAAGATGTGTAATGGAGAATTGATTTGGCTTTGATCCATGTGAACTCATTCCCTAATTCTCATCGGTTCATTTGATTTTGTCCATTTATGTGGTTGGTGAGAAAAATATAAATGAAAAAATTATTTAATTGATTTATCTTAGTCATGTGTACCCTTGAATGAGTTGGATTTAATTTGATTTAAATCAATTGCACAATTATTTGATCAATTTTATTTAATTAATCATTTAACCTTGATTTAAATTAATTCATGCTTTTGTCCTTGATTGCTCATTTCAATTTTTCTTGACCATTTTTAGGTGTATACAAATGTCCCTCTTTGAATCAAAGTGTGAAGCACATTGATTCAAAGAATGTCTAATGTTTGATTCACTGATGTCTGATATGATCTTGATGACTTATTTGATGTACAACTTATTGAGTGATAAAAACCTAATTTGATGATGGACTCTTGATATGATACTTGAAAAATTTTCACTGATTTCACTACCCCACTAAAAAATTTTCATTGATTTTGATGCCCCACATATGATTTCAAAAATTTCGCGCTCAATGCCTCTGATTTAAAAAAATTCAATGCGCTACTTGATTTTACCTCCTTTACGATATCTTGCCCCTTCGAAAATGAAATGTAAGTTGATTTAGGGAATTTTGATCAATTTGTGATTTTTACAACTTTCTAATTTTCTTTTAATAATATTGTGCAAATTTGATTTCATTTTCGATAATGATGTGATGACTAATTGATGATAATGACTTGATTGCAGAAAAATATGTTGAACACTTTTGAACCTGGGTTTAAAATGTGATAAAAAAAAGTGTCCTTTTTAGATCAAAGGATTATATAAAGGAGTCAAAAAGTCATTTTCACTATTCATTTTCACACCTCCTTTAACTTTTTACTCAGAGCCTTTTAGTGATATATCAGTGATGGTGGTCCTTGTTCAAGAGCATAAGTTTGAGAGAGGTCATAGATTCAAGCGCCCACATGACTATGGACCTCTGGTGAGTACCTCGGTCCTTCCTTGTTTTCAATTTTTTTGTTTTACTAAAAAAAATTGAATTTGTATTCATTGTTCTACTTTGTTTTTGCCAATTTCATAAAATAGCGCATAGGACTAGAATTTTAATGGTACATAGCAAACTATTTTAGTGCATATGTGCACTAAAATAGTGCATACAATAGGTCAAACAATGTGTATGAACATGTTCCCTAGGATTCTTTTAGTGTGTTTGATAGGTTTAATAGCGCTTATGAATAGATCAACGCAAATAATAGATTTAGTAGTGCTTACACCATTTTTAATGGTGTATGATGACAAATGATGCATACAATATGTTTTAGCACGTGTGATAATTTTTTTAACATAAATGATAAATAGAATAGAGCTTAGGTCTTTTGATGCATAAAAATAGGATAAAATGATGCGTAGCTAGTTTTTTTCAATTTTTAACTTGATTGACTGGTCTATCTGATTCAATAGATTTTCTCGATCAATCAATTGATGAAAAATATTGTGCCTGTTATGAAAACAAGTGTTGAGATGTCATTTTGATCATGTTTGACGAATGTTGATACCCAATCTCATAAGTTGATATGATTGATTTGATGTTTTTTTGTCTTCTCTTATTAGAATTAGGGAAAAAAATGATGTTGTGCTCTAGACAAGCGATAGGATGATAGGTTTTTTATGATTGACTTGTGATGATTCACTTAGATGATTCTTTACTGATGTGATGCCACTTGATTCAACAGGTTCACCTCCAAAAATTATATGTCCAAGGTTTATATCTATAACCCTTAGATATGGTTGAGCAGTTGAGTGCTCAAGAGCGATGACTTGTCGATCATTGCAATTTGTTCTGCCTCTTAGACATGCCTTGATTCCGCACAAATCAAGGTCTTCTCACTGCTATGGCAGAGAGAGGGAAGTCTGACCATAACACTTTCCATTTACCTATGGGTGAGATGACAATCACCCCTGAGGATGTGTATAGATTGCTCAGGATTCTGACATGGGGTAATCTAGTATATTACGATCAGGTGTATGATGGCTCAACATGTCGATGAGTCTTTTTAGATGCTACTATTGGTGATGAGAGTATCTCATATGTTCAGTGGACTCCTATTACCATATCAGAGAGGACATGGCTTCACCATTGGTTGGGGTAGGATTTTAGAGGACGTGATTTCTCATCCATGTATACTTGACTGGGGATATTGTGTCCTTTCACAATTATACCATGAGTTACACCATGTAGTATATTTTCATGGTGTTGTATTATCCGCAGATGCTATGTTGTTATAGCTCCAGACTTGGGAGCACCTTCTTATCATGAGGCCTATTATAGCTTGAGATAGAGATCCTAGGTGGCTATATGCATATATTTAGGAGGGAATAGTTGTCCATCCTCACTTGAGAAAAGTAGATTTTTGGAGACACGTGCTAGATGACATTGATCAGGTCTGATGGCGACCATATCTTGGATGTGAGCCTTGGATAGAGGATGATTTAGAGCTTCCTTTCATGTTTATGCCTCGGTGGATGATTGGGTGGAATCTTTTGGTTATCAAGATATTTTTCTTCCATGGAGTATAGTTTGGTCGAGTACATGACATGCCATAGAGTTTGGCACTATACACATAGGTACAGTCAGCGAGATCTATGTGGGGTCCTTAGATATATTATCATATTCCTCATGATGAGATTATTTCTTTACCACATTTACCCTTGGACATGAGAGATCACATTGTTTCAATGCTAGCATGATAGTTGATTATGCCCATTGGTTTACACAACATCCCTTCCCACATTTTATAGGTCTTGTAGAGGCTATTCGTGACATTGATGACAAATCAAATGATGATGTTGATTATGATGATAGGAGAGGTGGGAGAACGATGAGAGGACCAGTGAGAGGTGGTTGTGGTGGTGGATGGGTTACAACTCACGGTCCTCTAAGATGGTGTTAGAGTACGAGGTGGTAGGATTAGGAGAGCGAGGATGAGGGGTCGAGGAGTAAGAGATATTCATCATAAGAGGATTTTATATTGTGGTCAACAAAGACCTAGGGTACCTAGACAGATACTCATTCCTTACGGTAATGTTCTAGAGGTTGCACAGGTTTCCCCAGTTCCTATCCCACCATCACATGAAGTTCTAGCTTCACAGACACCATATACACTTGCTCAAGATGTTAGGGCTTTAAATAGGATGACATGGCTCAGATTAGGAGTCAAATGGATCAATTTAGTGTCATAATGAATACATCTATGGGTACTATGGCCCAACATGGTACACAACCTACTTCTAGAAAAGGTGTAGGCACACATATAGATATGACATTTACAGGTGGACTAGATGACATGAATGTAGGTGGAACTAGTTGAGATTATTGATTTTTCCATCATTTGTATCATATGTATCACTTTGATCAGGAAACTTGTTGATGTACTTCATGGACATTTGATATCACTTGATGGGCATATTATTTGATTATCCTTCTAATAGACTCTTCTCATTATGGTGTCATTATATGTTGGACTTTTTTATTTTTTATGATATATATGCAGCTTTACATGTCTCATCTATATCCTTGTTTTTGTTTTTTTGTGATTCAAAATGTTATCAATGCATTTATCTTACATGATTTGGATGGATGTCTTATATATGACATAGCTTAGATGGATACAAAATGTTGATGAAATACATTTAATGGTTTTACTTATGCTTTAATGATTAATGATTAATGATGTATTTATATGATATGTGCATGTGTTCCAATATGATTCCATGTGCTTCCAACACTTAAATCTATGATGTGATGCAACCTAATGAATCTAAATGATATGCAATGCAACGATAATACAATGATTGATTATGTACTTTATGAGTGAACTAAATGAATGTAATTTAATGATTAATGAGTAATGAAACTATATTAAAATGCAACTTAACATGGAACTAAAGTATGTGCACTCCTATGTTTTGATTTAGTCCAACATATTCGATCAAGTAAAGAAGCCACAATGAATCTTATGATTATAATTGACTCTACCCCTTTTTTCTTTTTAGAGATATCCATATGCAACCACATGCAAATTTAATCTATATGAATGCAACTAGTTATTTCTTTCAATAAAAAGGATGCTTCTTTTCATCATTGAGCTTTTGAAACATAAAATTGGTGCAATCATCAATGGTTCAACCATGATGGTCTAAATACTACTTTCCTTTCGAATTATGAGCATAAAATTGGTACAATTCTCATTGGTTTGATTTTCAACCATGATGGTATGAATACCACTTTCATCGGATTCAATGGTGCAAGTGGATTTTGGCATTAAAACATGAAAGATCAAAATGAAAAAGGTATCTTTTTGTGTAAATAGATAAAGATGTGATTCTCTCCATATGTACATGTCCTCAATGATTCTTTGATGATCATGTCATTACATATATGTTACATACTTTGAAGCATCAACCTTAAGAAAGTCATGCAGAAATCAAGAAAACTATCATGCTTTTCTCATCACTCTTCTATTCAAAAGACTTCATCAATTTTCTAAAAAGACACAATTCCACAATCAAGTAACACTTTTTAACATTTCTTTACTATTTTCAAATCCATATTTCAAGTAGAACTCCATCCAGTTCATTCTTCGTTGTTATTTTTAATCTTGATAAAGATAGGTCATGTATGAATCGAGGATCAAAGTGTTAATCATTTTTTAGATTAAATGTTCTTGAGTCGAGAATTAATATGAATCAAAAGTTCGAGTGTCAAGTTTGTGGTTTGATGCATTTATTTGTGTCAATTGGTGTCTATTTGATGAACCTCTTTGATTTAGGATAAATATCCCAAGTTTGATTCCATAGCAATGTTGGACTTAGACAATTTTCCAAACCATGACGAAAGCCTTGGGTATTTACAAATGTAGATCTAGAAATTTATTATGTAATATGCACAAATGATGCATAATACAATATATACAAGGATGACAAAGAAATGCAGATGGAAGATGAGACTAGACTTGACTTAAAGGTCAAATGGCACCTTTTTACCAGGTTTTCACCACTTGAGATTATTGCTCTTTTTTTTTTGGTTACCATCGTGCCTATTACTAGGTTTTCACCAAGGCACTTTTTCTCTTTCTACTTTTTTTTATTACCAAGGTGCTTGTTGCTAGGTTTTCACCAAGGTAACTATTTTTTTTCAAGATCCATATTTGAATATTTTTTCTTTCTTCATGATCAATTTTATACTATTTTTAATTTTCTCAGGAACTCTTTTCATTATTATTTATTTCTTCAAGAACTCTTTTCACTATTTTTTATTTATGATTTTTTTTTTTTGTCTTTTTAGGATCAATTTCTCAATGTTTTTGAATTTCTCCATGCTTAGTTTTTTGTTGTACAAGGTTGATGTTGGGTGGTCCCACAATAGTGTGTTCCATTTTTTGTCCAACCATGACACTGAGATCGACATTCTGAAAAAAAAAACTTCACTTTCGAACACCTATTGCATTCTAAAAAAGAGCACCATATTTTAAAGTGATGTGATTGAAGATGAATTTTCATATTTGTTGGCTAGAATTGTAAGAAAGGGTAAGGTCTCTGCCAACTTGGTAAAGTATTGGGTGGTTATAATTTCTAATTTGTTGAATATTATTATGTTTTGTATTTAGTTTTCTAGAAGCTTCTTGTTCTATAATCATTTTTGTATTTCTATTTTAAAAGATAAATGAAAAGTTTATATTGTTGAGAACTCTCTCTCTCTCTCTCTCTCTACTTTCTTCTAGATCTTCATTTGCAACCCAAGATCTAACATTCTTGAATATTTTTTTTTGTTTTTATCCTTTTATATATATTTTCTTTTTCTCATGTATTGAGATATGAAACTTTGTAGCTCATTTTTTGGGTCTTTTTAGTGGATTACATTAGAATAATATATCCAAAACAAAAAAAAGTACAACATAAAAGTAAAGAATAAATTAGATATTTATCTCCACGTTTATAACTACCTTCCAACTATATGTGGATATTAGATTCATTGTGGAGAGGACAAAGCCTCAAAATAATGAATATCTCCATAATTGTAGGTAAAAAAGGAGAAATGCTAGAATTATTCATGAAATGAATGTTATAACTATTTGTTGAGGCAAAATATATTAGTACTCATGTAATTTAAAGATCTTTTAATTTTCATATAGAGTTGAATATGATGTGTCCATCAATGAAATCCAAAGCAACTTTTTTAGGCATTATAAATATATTCCAATCATATCTTCATAAATGAGAGTTGATACTTGTATTATAGAAGATAATAAGATTCATGGTCAAAAGCATGTAGATGATTTAAGTTTATATAGATTACATTTCAATTTAAAATATTATATTATTCTAAAAAGAAAAATAATAATTTTATTCAATTATTATAGATTTCATAGTTACATTTTTATCAAATTATAAAAAAATTAAATTTGAAGACTTTTTCAATATAATATGTTACATTAGTATTATTCTAAAAACTTCCATATAAAAAATACAAATTCATACAAAACAAATAGTCCTTCTCCCCTATCTTCCAATTATTAGTTCCTGCCATGGGCAGGAATACTTATGCATTCATGCATGTTTTTTATCCTATTAATTCTACCAATTAGCATATTGAATTTAACATTTTTCAGAAAAAATATATAGTTTATATTTATCTTTTATTTTCAATATTTCTATATATATCATTTTCCAAACATGTGATTGGTCCACAGAGTTAATAGTCACTACTCAAAATAATAGATTTATTTTCAAATCATATTTATATATGTTATAAAACATACACATGGAAGTCAAACTACCCATGCTTATTAAAGAGACCCCCTACCCATTTATTGCAACCAGAAAATCTATCCCATACTCATTTATTTAAAACACCATACCCATTTATTTTTCAATACTATTCTATCTATTAAACATAAAAGAATAAAATAAAATCAAGAAAAAAATACACATGAGAGTCAAAGCTATCCATGCTTATTAAATGCTTATTAAAGAGACCCCTACCCATTTATTGCAGCTTGTTAATTTTTTTTTTTATTGGATACTCATTTAAAAGAGCATACCGATTTATTATGTGGATGTTGAAAACATTAATACAGAGCCCAAAATTCCATGAGATATTACGCAAGGAAAGGGAGGAGGTCAACTTGCCAAAGACAAGGCATTAATTTTTGACAGGGATATTACCCACTTGAAATCCTTCACGAAAATGTATGACTTTGAATTCAAGTTTGTCTCTAAACCTTAAAATTTAATCATCCCTGGTGTGGAAAATCCATGGGGAAATCTGGTCCACTTTGAATGCTTTTGCAAAATTTAATGATAGATTCACAGAGATTTTCTATTTCTTAAGTTTAGAATAATAATACCATGATTCCCCAATTACAAATTGGTCCAGTGATTCCCTCTATTGTCTGGAAGATTTCTGTCTATGTAAATGAACTTTGAGTTTGATTTTATACTATTTTTCTTCAGTTAACTGATAATTTGTTCACTAATTAAAGACAAACTCTCTATGCAATCTTTTTGTTTTTTTTCCCTTATTGATTTGACTCTGGAAGGGTGTCCAAAATGGTGGATTTGGTTACTTTGGATTCATGGATCAAGAAGAATCATGAACTTGGATGCTTCTTACCCCCTATTTTTAATCGAATCTATTTCAGATATTTTGGTTCATCAATATTCTTTATCATTAGTTCTGGCTCGGCACGAGTTTTAAAATTTTTGAGAAGATTTATATAAGGTTGTTTCTAGAAAATTTCTTGCAGTGCAGTTATGTGACGGTTCTAGACAGTAAGTTTCTTTCAGGAGATTCGATAATGAAGGCATTTGGCTGAAAATCTAGCTTTATTGCACTTGTAGTGTTATGCATATAATTGAATTGCATCTATAGTGGACGTGACAAAGTTTATTAATGTCCAAATCTCTTGTATTGTATCGTTCCCTCTATCATTGTTGGTTTGCCTCTGACTCTTGATGCATTGTGTAGCACGTGCTATTACTGGCTGGAATCTTGTCCTGATGAATTTGGATCCAATTGTGAATATTCTGAGGGTAAAATTTGTTTGGAATTAGACAGTTCAATGTGCACACTTTTTAAAATTATTTACTATATGTGATGTTATATGCCATAATATTGTTGTCTTTATAATGTCAAGAAGAGTACAAAACATACTGTATTGTCCTGTTTCTTTTTGTTTCTCATGAAGTTGTACTTTTCAATCTTATTTATTCAATTTTGTGAATGCCAAGTTGAATAACTATGGGTTTGTGCTGACATTTACACTGCTATATGCTGGTTCAAGCCCAAAAACAGCAGGCAGAAATGAAGAGGAATATTCTCGCAAATACTTATGGGTCTGCGTTTCCCTTAAAGATGGACGTCGAGAAACAAATACTTGAAAGGTACTGAGACTTGATACAATTTCATTTTATTGTAGTTTTCTTGAGGTGGCCATGAGATTACAATATCAATCCAAGAATGCTACTTGTTCCTTTTTAGCATGTCTCTGCAATTAAGTGCTATGCCTGTGAGGGAAAATTTCCTATTCAATGTTTTGGCAACTTACTTCACAAAGGTACTGGTATCATGTAGGAAGCATTGAAACCTCATACATAGATATATTTGAGATGTGAGGTAGTGTTGTTTAATTTGAATAATAAACGTCATAGACACTACGGAAAAATGGAAAAAAAATCTTAATTCTTACCGAATTTTTCTTAAAGCCTCCTGACAAACAATTATAGGTTTCTACTCTTGATTAAGTACTCAAATATTCATATGCATCTGTCAAGCATAACTCTGCCAATTATTTAACAAATTGTGAAATAGGGATGTAAAGGATATCCATAGTCCCTACTTGTTAGATATCAACTGTATACCAAAATTTGACTGGCATTAAACGAATATAGGTATGTAAAGGAAAATACCTAGTCCTTAATTATTAAACACTATCTTTGAGCTAAAATTGTGACTGCTGTTTCTGGAGTTGCAACCTGTTTGGAAATGTTTTAATCTTTTCTAAATTTTAAGCATGCAAATTTTTTGTCTATTTTGTATTTGCCTGAGTTATCAACCAGAAGATGGCATTCAAGCCTTTTGCAGGAAACAGTAATACCCTGATGTCAAATATCATCATTGGTAATTGCAAGAAGACAATCAGGCTCCCAATACGTAGTTGACATAAAAGATGGAAACACTAATGAAGACAGAGTACAGGTAACAATGTTCTTCAACACTCAACTTTTTTGTACTTCACATGTAATCACTATATTATTATTCTATATTTGGTTCTACCCTGCAAAAAATAACTCCTGTTATCAATGACTAGCTCCAAATAAATTCTACATTTCAAGAACAAAGCGTTGAAGTAGCACAACAACTGGAAAAGGGTGAAATTCCTGCAATGTTATTCAGAAATATTGTACGACGGAATGACATGCAAAAAACATTCCGTACAGGCATTGCTACATTCATCTGCACATTGAAAGACAAAAGAACATTGGAGATGTTAAATGCATTACAATAAACAACACTTGAGGTAATCAAATCTGCATAAATTAGCACCCTAATTGGTAATTGATGCAGACACAAACTACATTAATATTGAAAAATATGTTGCGGGTTGACGGGATTCTCAATGTGGCAAATGCATTTTCAAATCCATTTCATGCTTTTTGTTCCCAGTGCAACTTTAAATTTGAAAATTATGGAATGCTAGAAGAGAAAATAGCTCATTGCAATAGATGCAATGAAGAAGTCACATAGGTCTACTCAATTCACCTCAAGACTCTTCTCACAACTAATAGCAAACAAATTGTGCAATGCTCAATTGATAAGTCCATTGTTGAAGAGCTGCTACCAATTCTGAAAGAAACAACATTTGAAGACTATACCCAAGAAAAATCAAGGTTCATCTTTATCCTTCGGGATTTTTCAATCAAAGGCTGATTCACCCTCAACCACCACAATGCCATCACAAATGAAGATTGAAAAATGCATCTGTCAAAAAAGATAAATATAACAAGTTACAATGTGTTTTGTCATTCATAGATTTGCAATTGATATCTCCTTAAACACAATTTCTATTCACTAACATCCAAGATGACAAATTTGCAAGTACACAAAAAGAAATCATTGATATTTGTCACTTTGAAAACTTTTACATTGTACATCATGTTCCAAGTTATGCGGGTTGTAATAGATACATGTGTCAATTGGACAAGAAGCGGACATTCATAGTTTACATCCCTTATATTGGATCAAAATTGACTCATTGTGTTAACAATACTATGTACTATGTGCTACTCTATAGTTACCGGCTCCTGCTATAGTGTACCATTTAGATAATATGAAGATTATATATGTAACATATTTTGCTACATGCTTCATAGATATCTAATCTAATTGAATACAATATATTATTATTAATGCTAAATTGTACTATTTGCTAGTATGTAACTTATCTTTTGTCCAAAACAAAAACATTAACTTCTACAATTTCTCACTCATAAGTTTGTAACAAATTACACTAAACTTTGGCAACAACTTTAATGCTAAATATATATTATACCTAATCTATCTTGGAGAATTTGTTGTACATGCTTTATGGACATTTAATGTTATTTAATGTCATATTGTCACATTTGTTATATAATTAACCTACACATAACAACATAACTTTTTTCTTCTAATTTATAAATTTGTGTATCCTTAGCTTGAAGTTTATCATTTCTACTAATTAGCTTTCAACAAATTAAATTTAACTTGAGCAGAAATTTTGACGCTTTACGTCCTTGTTGATATCAGATTTCATTCAGAAGCGGCCAAAACCTATCACCATACACCTCGCCATAACTGAAAGTAAAAATTTGTCAAGTACATGCTTGGAGTATTCCTTTCGTTTGGAAAGCATTACAGAATTATTGGTTGAGGTATTCGCAGGCAGTTGTCAATCACAGAAATCTCAGCCAGCTTGTGCAGGTATTATAATACTTGTCAATCATATCTTCATAAATGGGAATTGACACCTGCATTATCCACTGCATTTACACTAAAAAAAAACTATATTGAGGTTGGTTTATTACTTGGCCACGATGGCTCAGCTCCCACCACCCTTAAGAATATGTGGACTCTCATTCAAACTTACTTAACATTCATGTACCTTCTCATTTGTCATTTCACAAAATGAATCTATCAATGACGACTTGTGAAAGCAATTCTAATTCTTTTAATAAATTTTCTTCAACCCAAAATCTATCTACATCCTACTCAGTACAAAGAAACTTTTAAGTGAACATGGGTGAATTCTTCATGCATTCTTCAGAGTTATTATATATCAGAAGCTCACTTAAAGCAGGGTTCAATAATTTCACAATGATAGTACTGAACAATAACAGTCTATAGTACTAAATACTTTTAATGGTCATTCATTAAGGGATAGGGATAAGTTCCTTACAAAATGTACTATTGACCAAATTTATAAAATAGGAAAACATAACAGATTTTCATGAAATTTTCACCATCGTTCTTCATATATCTTGTGGTCGAAAACCACAAAAATTTGCAAAAAAATCATTATATTTTCGTGAATCTGAAAATTTTTTTTTTAGCATATTTTTATCTTTGGTGCATTTTGTAAGAAGCTTAACCTCTACCTCACAGTTCATAAAGAACCAATGCTGAGAATTTCATGAAAATCAAATATTATTTTCCATTTTTACAAATTTAATCAAAAATACATTTTGTATAAAACACAGCCCTGTCCCTTTAAACCAGATTAACCAGTTGATCGTATTCAAAAGAACACGCATGTACAAAATATCGTAGAAAAGCTTTTAAGGCAGATCAAACTCTTGGATTTGATTTTAACGTAGCGCCAACCTTTACCAGTCTCCGCACTTTGTGAAAACATGGTTTGTGGACGTTGAGGAATTTGGCCCGAGTTATGATTATTTGCATTGATTGAAACAAAATCCACATGTAATAAAAGATGGAGAAGATTAAGCTCTATGTTTCGTTATTTACACATTTCTTCATTGTAGACACGCATGATCATCTCCGATTTTATGCTTTCGACACAATCACAAGCATGATCTCGTGACACTTTTTCAAAGTTTAAATTTCCGAAAGTTCCCAACCAATAATATCAAATATGATCTTTGTTTGTCGACATGAACCCAAAAAGTTTGAACTTTGTGCTTACGATGCGTATTTGACAGATGCACCCTTCGATCATTATATGAAAAGCGTTCCATCATCAATTTTAAGTTTTAAGAGAGGACAATGTATTTGGATATTTGTCTTTGACATTTTGTAGGTTTGAAGAAATCTCATTTAGTTACATTAACATCTAACATCTAATTTCACTATTATTTTTACATTCTATTATTAACTAGCAATCGCACCTTAGTGTGCACTGGGTACATCGAAATATGGAAGGTCAACTAAGTATTTGTCCTTTTGTCTTTCTCCCCCTCTCATCATCTCTAAATCTTCTTTTCTCTCTGTCAAACTATCTCACCATCAATATCTTTTTCTATCTCTTCCTCTTTCATTAAGGCACCATTTGTTTGCAGAATTGGAATTTGAGTCAAAACCTGATTATCTCAAAATCAGGTTTTGAAATTCCGGTTTTGTGTATTCGGAAGATAGTTTGGACTGTTTGGTTGACCCGGAAGATGACTGGGACAATCCATCTTCTGTGTTTGGTTGCCATTTTCGAAATTGGAATTAGAATTGAGAAATTTTTATTTATGTGTTTGGTTTGCAATTTCAAATTGTCATATACCATGTAAAAGTAAAAATACGGCTATTTAAACCATCAAATTCCAGGCCTGCTGGCGACTGGTCACAATTGATTGTTCCTTTTTTGGGAAACGAAACTTGTCCAAATGATAGACATCATAAATAGAAATAAATCAGATCGACGGTGTGCAGTTTATTTGTGCCATGAATCCGATCGTCGATGGTGAATATAAATAGGGTTTCTTTCTTCTTTTTCTTTTTATCTGTTTCGTCATCGGAGGTCATGCGACATGATGTTCACATTCTGTTTCAAGTTATTCATCGGAAGGTTTTCCTCTTGAGAAAATGGCATTTTTAGGGTTTCTGTAAATGATAGTAACAACAGTGTCGTCATTAAAATTTCTAGAATCTTTCAATGAAGATTTTTTGCTATGAATTTGGGGTCTATGGTTCACAACGTGACACACAGTCATTTTCAAATTCGGGGAGAGAATTAATGTTGGTCCAATGCGAAGGAGATAGCTAAAAGATCACGGATGCAAAACATGACCAAACCCTATTTCAAAACAAAATATGCAATGCAAGAAGATCACGGACCCGACAGTGAAATTAAACCAGGTTCATAATTTCCCAAAACCTGGATTTGATTTTGAATTCCACCTATTGGGTGGGAAGATGGTGCCGCCCATTTTAGGGCCTAAACCGGGTTTTGAAGGCCTAACCCTGAATTGCAATATAGAGTCCCAAATGACAGATTTGGAGAAAAACCAAAAGTCCCGCACCCAATTCCAGTCAAATTCCTACAAACAAATGGGGCCTAACTCTCCTCTCTCTCTCTCTCTCTCACACACACACACACACACACACAATAGTTTGACAAAAGTTGTATTGATGATGGGTTATATTTGACCATGTTCCATGTTAAGAACCTTCAAATATGTCAAGTGAGTTGCAATATGCCTATTATGCATTAAATTTGACTAAGATTCACAATCACAAATTTTAAGCTTGTGAAGTGAATTCTCATTATAGTTTACATTTGATTGCAATCATTTTTTTGCAAATTTAAAGAATGTGTGGTAACTGGTGGGTTATATTTGACCATGTTCCATGTTAACAAACCTTTAATGTGCCTATGAGTTGCACTATTCCTATTATTCATTACATTTGATTGTGATATATAGTTACAAAAATTATATATGTCAAGTAGATTAGTTTTAGTCTAAGAACAATATGAAGTACATTTTTTTTAATGTTACTGATATTTATTGCAAGATAAAGAAATAATTTAATATCCAATATTTATTATGTCTATCTATTTATTATTTAATAATAAATATACTATATTATATAAAATATTATTATGATTATCTACTATTATATATATATATATATATATATATATATATATATATATATATATATATATATATATATATATATATATATATATATATATATATATATATATATATATATATATATATATATATATATTAAAGGATATTGTTAACATAACATTATAGTAATGTATATTTTTATAATAGTTTTTAATATTCTAAATAATATGATTACATTTAACATTTATTATAATATTTTATAATGTAATTATTATAAATATATAATATAATGTCACAGAATAATATCTATTATGATAATAATTAACAATTGATCTAAGCTAATAATAACTTATTAGTTATACTATAGAATTGAATAATATAATCATTACATATAATTATATATTATAAATTTAATAATTAATTATAAAATAATATGTAATTATTATATTGAAAGTAAAAAAAAATTAATATGAGTAATATTAATACCTAATATATATTCTAATGTTCAAGAACATTGCCATAATCTCCACTTTTGCACATTGCAAGTTGTATTAATTAAGCAAGGAAAATGTTATAATGGGGTAATCAAATAATGTGTAATATCAAATTGCAAAGAATACAATTGATTTGAAAATATAATAAAAAAATGGTAGAATTGCAGTACTAAAAGGAAAACTCAACATTATTCTATACAAATTATTAGAACAAGAACTGACGGTATGGATATTTTTCATTATTATGAAATAAATAATAAATAACACTTTCTATTGGGTACTTCTCCACTTCATTTGAGTTTAGTATTTGATGTTCAAAGACTACACGAACTTTCTATTCAACTTGATAAGGTGTAAAGCTATTCATCTCTTGCCTACACCAATTCAACAAAATATCTAATAAACATTTATAATTTTTCTAGTGGACCGCACTTGCTCTTGAACCACTAGAAACATGAAATGTCCCACAACATTCTAGACCATTGTCAATCCCATATTCTAGATCCCCATCATCATATGAAAAGCATGCATCTACTTTATTCGTCAATGTCTACTTCCTTTTCTTGTTGATTGGATGTATTTCATCATCTACCAAAAAATGTCAGTATTATATATGATGGATACAACTAAGAGCTCTTAAAGGTGAATGGTTGAGTCCTTAATAAAATGATGTATTGAATTGGTCATTGATTCTCATGGACACATGTTAGCTTTGATTGTCGATAAAAAAGGATAATTAAATAGATCTCTCTCTCTCTCTCTCTTTATTAATATCCCCCTCTTTGTCCCTCTTTCTATATTTTCATCTCTCTCTCTCTCTCTCTCTCACACACACACACACACACAATATTTATATATCTTTTTCTATGTCTCTTCATCACTTTCTTTGTTTCATAATATTATTTTTACTCTCTCTCTTTCTCACACACACACACACACACACAATATTTATATATATTTTTCTATGTCTCTTCATCACTTTCTTTGTTTCATATCTCTCTTTCTGTACATTTACCTCTCTCATCACTTATCTTCCTATATATCTCTCTCCCTATCATCTCAATATCTCTGCATCTCCATATTTCTTCCCGTATCTCTTCCTTTATCTCTCTTCTTTATATATTTATATCTTCCACCTCTACTCTCTGCCTTTATCTCTCTCCCCTCTCCATATCCCTCATAGTGCCCTTGGAAATCATCATTTGGGGGGGGGGGGGGGGGGGGGGGAATTGAAGGAATAATGAACCACAACAAATAGTGTTTGAGAGGCTTTTTGTCAAACTGTTCATGTGCCTTCTCACGCTTCCACATTTTTCTTACATGCCTACCAATGCAGTTGCAACAACATCTGACAAAAATCCTCTGCTCTTTATGCTTTTATGGATGTCCATTCCATGTTCGAAAGCTTCCATTTTGGCGTAGGGAAGGAAGATGCTGGAGAAGGATGTGGACTGTTCCTTCAAGGGGAGCGGTCGCGGCACCTACCAAACCAGTGACTGCAACGACATGCTCAAATGCCAAGGCTACAGCCAGGTGCCCGCAACCCTGGCCGAATATGCCCTCAACTAATACATGAATCTTGACTTCTATGACATCTCTCTCATCGATGGCTTCAATGTGCAGAATTTCACACCTCCGTAAAATTAATTCGCAGTGTCGCACCAATCTGAAGGTAAAAAACCTCGACTAAGCAGAAAAACCATTTTAGGTGGGTTTCTAAAGTTTTTTCCACAGATATGATTTTAAAGCCATATTAAATTGAATTCCTTCGAGATGTACTCAGCGTTATTAGAATATTCTTATCGTTACTACAAGATTCTCTGGTTGTCTTGGCGAGTGAGAGAAGACTTGTTAATTCCTATCGACAAAGCAGACATTTCTAAGCCAAGCAAAACTTAGGTACATTTATATTACAATTCCAGAGAAGGAATAAACACGATAAGGTAATTAAGTGCACTACGAATTTGATCTTGCCAATTAATTTCTAGAAGTTAAGATTCAAAGCTTTGTTGAGATTTGAAGGTTAGATAAGATTCCTCTGTAAGTTGTTTTCCCCTATTTTCTGTTGCTAGAATCCTCAGACCAACATTTCATTCCATTCCAAGTTCTCCATTTTTGTAATGTTGTTAAATATGGTGGGTATTGATAGATATGCCAACCGATTACTCCAGGTTTTTCAAATGACAATGCCCTCAGGCTTACAGTTATGCCAGGGATGATGGGACCAGTACAGAAAGCATGCGAAAGACATAAGTGGGAGGGAGTTAATGATGACATAATCCGGTGATATTCAAGGAAAAAGACAGAAGAGGGGGATAAAGAAGCGGACCATCATTATGTTCTGTAACACAAGATGGACAGCTCACAATATTCCAATGGCAGTCATTGCCCTTTTAACCAATTACAACTTTAGATTAAAAAACTTAGCTTGGCTTCTTTCAAAATGAAAACGCCTACGACATAACTAGATCTTTGGGCTTGGCTGGATGTAAGGGAGAAGTTTGCAATTTTTCATACCCTACTTTGGTAGTTGTCTTTGTATTCTTTAACATCCTTATTATTTTTCTTTTCTAAATATTTAGTGATAGATAACTCTTTTTTATAGGTTTTCAAGGGTCCTTTATGATAGACAAGAATGTAGGTTTTTCAAGATATAGTAACATGTTTAAAATATGATTATAGATTCTAAATCTAGTATATTTACTTGTGTAATTTTGCCACAAATAGTTATTATTTAGGTTTTAATTATTTTTTTATTTGATTCTTTTTTTAATATCAAATGTCAAATATCCATCTTCTATCATAAAAAAGGTAAATTTCATGTTATAAATTATTTATCTAACCTTATCTTAGCTATTTCAATTAAACATACACCCATTTAAAATCTCTTCTAGATTATATTAATTATATAATTAGACCCACCTCTTGTTATCTAATACTTATTTAAACTTAAAATATTAAGGTGTGCTTAAAAAATTATATCATCAAATCTATAAATTGATGATAAGGTTAAAATATTAATCTGTATTACTACATATGTAGATTTCAATGAGCTAGACATTCCTTAACCTTGGGATTTGGATTTAGTGTGTTTTTTTAAAAATATATGCTCATATCACATTGACATTTCTTCTTTTAATCATTTTACTTTTAGATCTAGGTAATTAAGTTATCTTATTTCTCATTACTATCATTTGATGTTAGCAAGTGTACTATATTTCAATTCTAATTCCTTTGATTGATCTTGATTTTATATTCCTTATTTTTTTAGCTTTTAGATTTGATTGACAACCCTATTTCCAATATTAAAAAACCCATAATTAGTGTATTTACCTCTAAGTAACCCCATTTGTTATGTGCTTCATCAAGTACTAGATAGTCATGGGTACCATATCTATCCTTCTAAAAAAAATCACTACTTTTCCCTATATTTCATGGTGATTGTACCACTTTACTAGCATATGATAGTTATTTCAATTAAAATCATCTATTCCATTTCTAAATCTAAGGATTGTGGTAGTAAAGTTTTTTTCTACAAATAATGTTTTGATTAAGGTTAATGCTTTTGATAAAGGCTATGAATTGGTATACTTGGGAAGGGCCTTTACAATTACAAAAATCCAAAAGGAAAAGAAAAACTTGTCTAACAAGTAGATAGATTGACACAACTAGCAACAATAACTAGTAGACAAAAGACCCCAACAAACCTAGAAGGTAAAAATCAGCCTAACAATAACCAACACATTCAAGGAGGTTTAAAGCTAAGCCTAACCAAGGATCTTTGGGTAAGAGTTTGATAAAAATCATTTATTTTAAGTTTCTTGAAAGGTCTAGTCTCACCCAAAGAAGAAGCCATAAGGGTAACTCCCTTCAAATCCTTAATGGAATCAATAGTAGTCAGGTCCGAGACCATATGTAAATATAAAACATAAACAAAATGATACACAAAATAATGAATGTTAATTAGGGAACAATAATTACATTTTTCAATAGGGATCACAACTAAGAATACAAAATAATTTCCTTCAACATTAGGCAATGAGTTATCAACTTGAATGCATATGATGTTAATTCTATTAATATATTGGTAAATAGATTCGTTACTATGGATGGTTCTCTGAAACTAACTATGTTTTCCCAAAGAGCAATGACAACTGTGCCAATAGTTGGAGAGATTGAAATCCAGTCATGAGAAAATCACAATCTTCCTCTACATTTGAGAGGTTCAAATCCCTTGTATGATGGGCATATTTGGTATTCTTGTTTACTTTTCACTTGAAAGTACATAAATAAAGAAAGATAAAACTAAACAAAAGGTAACAATAACCTTACTGTTAGACATACAAATACTAGGTAAGACGCCATGATCAATAACAACTACAAAAGGGGTTTAAGCACAAGATGAGTTAGATATGCAAAATGATGAAAGAAAGGAAACATATTTCCACATACGAGGAAACAAGAAGCCTCAACACTTACTAACCAAGATACTAGGGAGTGAACGTGCTTCATCTTTTACATATGTCATTTATATTGAAAACCAAAAGATCACATAAATACACAAAGAGATTATCAATGTAGCATACAATAAATTGATAATAATATTTGAGAAAAACATTTAAGAGACATGAATCAAATGAATTCATAGTTGTCCTTTTGAAAATATACAATTTCAAAAGCCTTTGAGTACAAAATGTGAACATTAAAGTTCTCAAAGGATTCTCTACAAAATTATCTGGAGTCTCCTCCTCTACAAAATAGTCATCCCCTTTTACATTACAAATTGCCTTGTATTTATAGGCCCACATAATAACTACCTTCTTTTCCAGGTTAGTAACTAACTTATTTTTTGTTTGATTTAAACAAGGTTATGAACTTCACAAATTTCACACAAAAATAGTCAACTTCTTTACTTTGACCAAAAGTGACAAAAGTCACCAGTTATAAACAAAAGAAGGAAACAATGATTCTCCCATCTAACCACAACTAAGGAAAATATATAATGAAATCATTTTAAATCATGTTGTAATGTTGCTCTTGGCATCTTTTGAAGGGGCATCCTGACTAGTAGTTTATCCCTATTAAATTGAATATTTTTCCTTGTCAAAGTAGCAATGTGTCTTCATGTAATGAGGAACAACTTGATCTCGAAGGAAGTAAATTCCACTCACATATTTGTAAAATTTTTGAGAGGACATTCCAAATGACACCAACATTCCTCTTTGTGTCATGATAATAGGTCTCTAAGCATAAGGAAAATTATACAGATTAAAACCAAACTCTTCGACTAACAATGCTTTCCTTGCCTATGATATTCTCATAATAGAGTGTATTAAAACCACTTCTCAATAATGTCAATGATTATATCTATGCATTCCATTTAGCTAAGAAGTGTTCTATCAAAGCTCTCATATAAACTTTGTACCTTAGTAGAAGCTATTTTTAACATGTATATCCTTTAAAACAATGCACATGACAAGACAATTCATAACCAACAATGATCTTTGATCACATCTCTCTACTTCACCATCTAATTTATCCCTTTTCTTTACTTTCTTTCTTTATCATTGTATTCTATTAAATTACATGTTCAATATTTTCAATTTTACATGTCAAACCCTGTTGAAATTGGAGGCTTAACTTCAAGAAATTCCTCTTTGTTTCAGCATGGGTCATACCAATGGAGAGAGATATAATCTTTCCCACATGCATAATATATTTAATAGACTTATAGACTATTACCTAGAGTATTTTTCATATCATTATCATTGCTTTCACACCCATTTTGTAGTAGCATATCAAAGACATCACGAGATTGGAAGTTAAGATCATTTCTATTCAAATGAAGGAAAACTTGATTTCCTGTATCAGATTTCTCCCTTAATGTTTCACATTTGTTTCAATCCATCCAATTTTCCAAAATTCTTTGTCATCCAACTTTTAGAGCTTCATGGTGCAATTCATTTTGTTTCATTTTATTCCCTATGATGACATCAGTTGAAGGCATTTTGTGAAACACTTCAGTCGCATAGTCTATAATTTTACATTTTGTTGGCCCTCACTTCTCAACAAACTCCCACCTAAAGGACAACCAATGCTGCAACTGATCACCCAATATCATGCTTAAATGCTTCCGTATCTTTTCTTCACAAGCCCAAGAGAAGTCCTTGCACATTCAAACTTCTCTTTGGGGACAACCTTTGTGAATATATCTATTGGATTGATCTTGGTATCAATCTTAACAACTTCTAGCTTTCCTTCTTCAACTGCATGACGAACAAAGTGAGCATGTCTATCAACGTGCTTAGAGTGACATTGTGATGAATGATTATGAGCCATGAAGATAGCATTATGGCTGTCACAAAATAGATTATACTCATTTTGATGAACTTTCAAGTCACCAAGCAATCACTGAAGCCAAATCAAGATAAATACTGGTCTTGTGTATTTGTTTATTACACTTTGTGTCTGCTATTTATTTTTTGCTTTCAATTCCTTTCAATTGGTATCAGAGCACAAGTTTTGCAGATTGGAAATATGGGTTGATTTTATGAAAAGATGGAGGATACAAAAGTGGAGAAATTCGCAGGCAAGAACTTTAGCTTGTGGAAAGTGCAGATGCGTTCCTTGCTAATCAAGCAACATTTAGCAATCACAATCGAAGGAAAATCTAAGAAACCAATTGCGATGTTGGATGAAGATTGGAAGAAGATTGATGATAAGGCAATGGCATCAATCTTTCTTTCGCTATCATAAAATGTCTTTTTCAATGTCTTGAACGAAAATATAACAAAAGAATTTTTGGACAAACTTTAGAGCATGTATGAGATGACATCGGTTGTAAATAAAATCTTCATTATGAAGAGACTCTACAAGTTGAAAATGAAGGAAGGGACTACGATGTCAAATCATATAAATGATTTGAACACTTTATTATGTCAAGAAACCTCAGTTGGTATGACAAAAGATGATGAAGCCAAAGCCATCATCATGTTGTGTTCTTTACCCGACAGTTGGGATCCCGTAGTTATAACTGTTAGCACTTCAAATTCCACAAAGAAGAAGCTGGTCTACAATGAAGTGGTTGCCACTTTGCTTAGTGAAGATATGAGAAGAAGTAACAAAGACACCCCATCCGGTGATGCTCTTACCATGATTAGCACTGAGAGAAGGGGAAGAAGCCATCATAGAAGTAGTAGTAATAATAATTACAATCAAAGAAAATCTAGATCACCAATCGATCAAAGTCAAGAGGTAGAAATGGAGAGTGTTGGTTTGTGGTAAACCTGGCCACTCAAAATGAAACTATTGGGCTTATAGTAAAGCACAAGAAAAAGTGAGGAATAGCGAAGCTAATATAGCCTATGAGATAGATGAAACTGCTTTAATTCTTTCTACAAGCAACACAAAATCAGATTCTTGGGTGATAGATTTTGGAGCCTCCTTCCATGCCACTTCATGTATGAATTGCTTCACAAATTACCATGAAGGACAATTTGGAGAAGTTTTTCTTGGAGACAATAAGTCTTGTGAGATAGTTGGAAAGGTGACATTATTTTGAAGCTAGAAGATGGTGGCCATTGGTTGTTAAAGGATGTTCACCATGTTCCCAAGTTGAGGAGAAATCTGATTTCTATTAGTCAGCTCTTTGCACAAGGATATCATCCCCACTTTTAGCCAGACACTTGGAAAGTTACCAAGGGTTCAAGAATCATTGCCAAGAACAATAAAGTTGGTAGTCTATATCTCTTTGAAGATCCTACTGAAGTAGGTGCTACTATGACAGTTGTGAGCAGTGATGCAACACTTTGGCATCAAAGATTAGGCTACATGGGAAATAAAGGACTAGAGGTAATGCTCAAAAGGGATCAACTACTAGGTCTCCAATCAGCAAACTTGGAGTTTTGTGAACATTGTCTTTACGACAAGAAAAAGTGGGTCAGCTTCTTGAAAGATGGGCATGACATGAAGGAAAAACTATTGGAACTTGTGCACTCAGATGTCTTTGGTCCTACCGAGGTAAGCTCCTTAGGAGGTGCTAAATATTTCGTTACTTTCCTTGATGATTGTACTAGGAAAGTTTGGATATACATGATGACAAATAAATCTGAAGTATTTTCTAAGTTCAAATTTTTCAAAGCTCTTGTTGAAAACCAAAGAGATCACAAGATTAAATGCTTGAAAATAGATAATGGATGGGAGTTTTGTTCATTGGAATTTGATAATTATTGTGCAAATAATGGTATTCATAGGATGAAAGTTGTCCCCTACACCCCTCAATAAAATGGGGTAGCGGAAAGGCTTAATAGGACAATTCTTGAGAAAGCTCGGTGTATGCTTTCCAATGTAGGTTTGGGAAAAGAATTTTGGGCTGAAGCATGCAATACAATAGTCTATTTAATAAATCGAAGTCCTTCATCAAGGTTGAACTTTGAAATTTTGGAAGAGGAATGGAAAGGAAGAAGAGTTTCGTACTCTCATCTTAAAGTCTTTGGCTATCAGGCTTTCGTACATGTCCCTAAGGAGAAGCGAAGCAAACTGGATCCTAAATCACAGCCTTGTATATTCGTTGGATATGGAGAAGAACAGTTTGGCTTTTGACTTTGGAGTCTATCCGATAAGAAGATCATACGGAGCAGAGATGTAGTCCTTAATGAAAAGATATTTCCTCATTCTAAAGATGAAACTCCTATCAGAGAATATATTCCCCTATTTGAGATGATGGACAATGGAAATAAAAATTCTCCCATCTACTCACATGTTAATCCCACATTAAATTCTCCCATCTCTGGTCTATCTCCTATGCCTCAGCTATCACAAAGTTCAGCATTAGGAAGCTTGGCCAATGATAATTTACATGACTGGAATCCATGCAGTGGCAATCAAACTGTCCTCAGTCCATGCGGTGGCAATCAAACTATCCTCACCCCACGTGGTTTTGACTCCACTAAAATCTATTCCCCTGCATCCCCTACTCATGACACAAGGGAGAACACTCATGGTTTTGACTCCCTCTCAGTGAAATCCCCAGTACAAGACACAAAGGAGAACACTCATGATAGGGAGCAAGGTACATGAAAGTCTCACATAACACATCATGAAGTCGACACTGTGTTGGGAGTCATGTTTCCTTGACCCCACGCAGTCTTGGCTCTATCGCAGACCACTTCATTTGGACTCTTGTGGAAAATTACAATGAAGATGACTCCCTCCCAATGCACAACAATCTCAGGGAACACGACACCCCTCAGAGTACTCACGACAGTCTTAGGGAACACGACACCCCTTAGAGCACTCACGACAGTCTCAGGGATCAAAGCACATGACAATCTCAGATAATTGGATCCCACATAACACCGCTTACCAATTTCTCAAATGAATTTGATCCCATGCAAGGTGTCTTTGAGTAGAACACTCAACGAGTTTACGATTTGGGACTGAGACACAAAAGTTTTACATCTTGTGAGATTGCAAAGGATTTTGGACAGAGCATAGAAAAATTTGGAGGATGCAATGAAATTGAGAGATAGGGAATTAAAAGAACTTCAATCTCTGGTTCTTCATTTGAATTAGTTCAAATAAAAAGTGTAGAACCCCAATTAAGAAGATCTACCAGAGAAAGGAAAATGCCAGCTAAATACTCTGATTATGAGTTATTGTTTGCTGAAGAAGCAGAGCCTTCAAGTCTTGTTTCAGAATTTTCAGAACCATCAACATTTAAAGCTTTTCTCAAAGATGTCAACAATGATTAATGGCAAACAGTGATGCATGAGGAGATGGATTCTTTACTTAAATATTAAACTTGGGACTTGGTCTCTCTTCTGCTAGATCGAAGACCACTTAGGAACAAGTGGGTATACTGGTTAAAAGAAGAAGATGAAGGCAAAAAATGCTTCAAGGCCAGATTGGTGGTAAAGGGGTTTGATTAAGAAAAGGGGATAGATTTTAATGAGATCTTCTCACTGGTTGTCAAGATGACAACTATCTGAACAGTCTTGGGATTAGCAGTAGCGTGGGATCTTGAGTTGGAACAACTTGATGTGAAGATTGCATTCCTACATGGTGATGTAGAAGAAGAGTTATATATGGAGCAGCCTCAAGGATTCATCAAGAAGGGACAAGAGCATCTTTATTGCAAGATAAATCAGATTTTGTATGGCCTCAAGCAAGCCCCAAGATAGTGATATATAAAATTTGATCGCTTCATGGCTGAAAACAATTTCACGAGATGTGAATCGGACCCATGTGTCTACTTCAAGAAACTTCCTAATGGTGAGTTCGTCATTCTCGTTCTTTATGTCGATGACATGTTAGTAGCTGGCACAAATAAAAGAATACTTAATGATTAAAGGAAAAATTGGCAAGAAAGTTTGACATGAAGGATTTAGGGGCAGCCTAGAAGATTCTTGGCATGACGATCACAAGGGACATGAAGAAGAAGAAAATTACGTTATCTCAAAAATAATACATTGATAAAGTTGTTGAGAGGTTTGGCATGGTTGATGCTAAAGTTGCTCTCCTTCCTCTTGCTAGTCATTTCCGCTTAAGTTCTGAATTGTGTTAAAAAACACAAGAAGAAAAGGACTTCATGGAGAAAATTTCTTATAAATCTACAATTGGAAGCATTATGTATGCAATGGTTTCTACTCGCCTCGACATTGCTCATGCGGTGGGAGTTGTGAGAAGATTCATGAGCAATCCCAGGAAGGCTCATTGGGAGGCAGTTAAGTGGATACTAAAGTATCTAAAAGGAACTTCGGATTATGCATTATGCTTTGGAGAAAATAAGGTTCAGCTGCAGGGTTACACTAATCTTGATCATGCCGGAGACTTGGATAAACAAAAGTCTACCACTGGATATACTTTCATGTTTGCAAGAGCTACCATCAGTTGGGCTTCAAGGTTGCAACATTGCATTGCTCTTTCTTCATCTGAGGCTGAATACTTGGCTCTTTCCGAAGGTGCAAGGGAAATGATTTGGCTTCAGTGATTGCTTAGTGACTTGAAATTTCATCAAAATGAGTATAATTTGTTTTGTGACAGCTGCAACGCTATCTTCAAGGCTCATAATCATTCATCACAACGTCACTCTAAGAACATTGATGCACATGCTCACTTTGTTCGTCACACAGTTGAAAAAGGAAAGCTAGAAGTTGTTAAGATTGATACCAAGATCAATCCGTTAGATATATTCACAAAGGTTGTCGCCAAAGAGAAATTCGAATATGCAAGGACTTCTCTTGGGCTTGTGAAGAAAAGATAAGTCAGCATTTAAGTAGGGTATTGGGTGATCAATTGCAGCATTGGTTGTCCTTCAGGTGGGAGTTTGTTGAGAAGTGAAGGCCAACAGTCATAATCTTTATTTTCCCTTTTATTATGACTCTTCAATTCAAAGACTCTTCATTATGTAATAATATTGGAGCTTTTATATATGCTGCTCCTGCTCATTTGTAAACAATCTTTTGATATTAATACAATATTCTGCAATCTGGACGTAGTCATATTTTGTGGTGAACCAAGATAAATATTGGTATTGTGTATTTGTTTATTACACTTTGTATCTGCTGTTTATTTTTTTTCTTTCAATTCCTTTCACATTTTGCATGCATGTCTACCAGAGCATTTCTACCCAAAATTGTCTAACAAGACAAATGTCATATACTTCCATTTCGGTATCATGGCGCTGACATTTTGGCTTTATACCAGCCAATTGCATTTGCATTGAAGTTTCTAAAATCGTTATAGCAAATTCATTTTGTACCAAACCAGCAATCACTTCATTTTATTAATTGAAATGATACCTATTTGAGGTAATCTACAAAACAACTTTCATAATCCTTTTGTATGAGTCTCCACATTTACATGCATGTCTGGCATGGGCTTATGTATGCAATTGGGCTTGTTTTGATGCTTCTCAAGCCATCTTCATAGACCAATTTCTGTCTCACAATCACTGCATTCCATGAGTCGTATCTCTTTGAGGCATTTCTTTCAAATATTTCATGCGCCTTGAGTGCCTCCACGTTTTGTGTGCATTTTAACTTGCAAAACCTGGCATTTCATGAGACATCTTCTCTAAGATTTCTGTCAAAACCGTTTGTGCGTGCTTCCATATTTTACATGCATATCTGTTAACCAAATCATTTCCATCTATAATACGTGGACAAATTCCTCCTACACGGGCTGGGAGAATGGTGGCAGAGGTTTTAGAATTTGGTTGATAAAACTTATTAATCCTTTGCATTTTGGTTGATGTGCATATGCGGTCTCAAAGGTGGAATCAACTTTATACTAGCCAATCGCATTTGCATTGAAGTTTCTAAAAACTTTTGAACAAACAAACTATATGCATCTCCTGCAATCATTGCATTTAATTCGAACAAATGATGTCTCCTTCACGCATCCTGTCAAAAAATTCAACAACATTGCCTATGGTTCCACATTCGGCTTGCATCATTCCATGAAATGCCGTCTCCTTTTAGGCATTCTGTCAAACAGTTGGCTGCCATTGTCTATGGTTTTAGATTTTGTATTCGGTTATTTCCTCACTACAACATTTGGTAGGATTTCTCCTTTCTACAGGCTTGAATGGAAGTATGTTATTGCCTTAAAGACGTCACCTTCAGACGTAGAGGATTCCTGTCAAACAATTTGGGTTCTTTGCTTTGGTTCCACATTCGGTATTATGTCTACATGCGAATTTACAAACGGCAACATTTTGGTATAAATCCCATACCTTGCTTTAAAGCTTGGGCATCCACCTCAATAATTACACTTTGTGTGTATTTAAGCAATCATTGTAGTCCATGGTTCCTTGTTTGCAAGTACGAGTTTCCTGCAATCATTTTCTTTTTTATGAGGTCGTATTTCCACAAGGCAATTTGTTATACAAATCGGGTTCCTTGTCTGTGAATCCACATGGTACATCGAACCCTTAAATGACTGATTCCCTTGAAACATTAGCACCAAAAAATGAATAACAAATTTGCTTATGGCATTCCAATATCACAGATAAGCTAATATTGTTTAAGAAACCAGACACAGAGGAGAAACCCAAATATGGGCTCTGCTGATCATAGACCTAATCTATTGCATTTATAAGAAAATACATAATAAATGTCAAGTGTACTGTTGATCAAGTTAGCTGGGGCATTAATGGTGGATGGTGGAGGGGTGCATGTGTTGGGCTGCTAGTCGACCGGAGTCTGCACCGACAACCAAACGTTATTACCGTAATTAATTTACGCATTCTAACATCCCCTCATAAATTAATTATGCTGATTTTTTCAGATATCCCCCCATAAACCAAAAAACATGGGCCCTGGCTTGAAGCTTTTTTAAGGTACCCATTTACAATTCACTTATCAAATTTTCCACAATGTTTCCCCTAATCATAATCACTTTGGGTTTTCACGGTTTACCCCTAACCAATGCAATTTTGAAGTGGTTTAAAGCTCACCACGAACTCTAAAAACATCACACAAGTGGTTTCAAAAACACCATAAACTTCACACTAAAGTGGTTTTGGCTCACCACAAACCTAGCACACACTGGTCACAAACCATCACAATGGGAAAACCATCATTACTTTGGGCTTTTCTCCTTCTATACCTGCATCAAAATTGATTATTGAGTCCATATAAAAAGAAATCCATCTACTAAGATACATGGGTACCCAGCCACAGTACTTCCCAGTTGTATAGGAATCCTTTTCAGATACATGGTTCATCAATATGTTAAACCAAAAACTTCTGGGGTGTTGGGTACAACCCATAATGCACCTCTTACATACTCTAGATTTCCCTTTTAACAAAGGTGACTCACACTCAAAAGATTAATTCAAAATACATGCGCCCAAACAACCATCACTTATTCAATCTTTCACTCTTTTGAGGGATCCACAAATGACAACAACATAATCTTCACATTTAGCTAGTCAAATTCTCTCAATGCCAACTCAAGCACTTTGTACCTCAAATCAGAACACACATTATAGACATACCTCATTGCACCATGACAACAATCCATCCTCTAGCAAGAAACAACTTCACCCAATCCTACAACTTATTTATTTTATTTCTTACGTAACTTTAGTTTGGAAAATGCAAGCACGACATACAGCTAAACAAGTTTACTCGTCATATAGCATCTGCAACTATAAATCAATGCTTACACAACAAATACCAAGGCATACAACTCCCATAAATACCACAGATTTAGTAGCTAAAATTAAGCCCATACTAACCAAGATTTTTTAAAGAAATTCCTCTCTATCTCCTCAGCAACAGCTACAAATCTTATTTGTATTTGATTGGCATATTCTTTGATTACACATATGATTAACAACAATCCAACACTCTCACCTCCCTCTTAACATGTGGCTTCCAAAAAAAAAAGATATCTCTTATACACAACAACAACTCATGTTCTGCATTCAGCTATTTATTCAAACTGTCAACACTCCAACACTTGATTTCTTTATGACAGATGTCACATCCTAAGTCAATGGCCTATTTCAACTCGATAGCTTATGATCTCTCTTGAAATCTCCTGCTTCAAACTTGGCACTCTTCACTAATTTTCCTTTGTTGGCTTCAGCACAAAAATCTTTACCAATCTTGCAGGAAGTTGTTCACCGCTCTTCATGCTTCAAACAACTCGTAGACTACTCTCACCCATTTGCTCTGATACCATGTTTAAGAAACAAGACACTGAGGAGAAACCCAAATATGGGCTCTGTTGATCACAGACTTGATCCATTGCATTTATAAGAAAATAGATAATAAATGTCAAATGCACTGTTGATCAAGTTAGCTAGGGCATTAATGGTGGATGGTGCAGTGGACAACTGCATGTGATGGACGGCTAGTCGGATGGAGTTGGCTGGAGTTTGCACCAACAACCAAATGTTATTAGTGTAATTAATTTTTGCATTCTAACAAATATTCCCTAATTCTGCATTGTGTATGAACATTTGCCTGGGCATTTCAAACTACAGCGTCTGGGAGAAATCACTGCTTTGACATGTAAGGATGATTTGCTAAACCTTCTTTTAGAGACAGGCTACACGAATCTTGTCGACTTGAAATCTCATGAAACCTTTCAAATAAATTTGTTGTGTATATGGTGCAATAAGAATTTCAGTGTGCCCTCTTAGTTAAGTGAACTTCAAACCTGCACAATACATTTGCTTGAAGGTTTCTTAAATCTTAACAACTGGTTTCACTTCATATTGTAAATCTTGTTTTTGGTCGTGGAGTCAGTACATGCATTCAAATCTTTTCTTTTTCTTCTTCTAAATTTTTGAAAAACAGTTATACATAACCTTGTGGGTTTGAGATGTTCACTTTTTAGGCAGTTACAACTCAATTGGTTATGAGCACTCAAAATCAAATTTGATTTTGATTTCTTAAATTTTGAGCATCCTGAATTTAGTTTGGTTGTGAATGCTCATTTTTTAGCATTTCTAACTTTTTTAAGTTAGAATTTTAAATATTTTGAACATTTTAAACAAAAGGGCATAACTTGAGGAATTTTTTGCCATTTTTCTTGAAAGAGGGCTCATTTTGAAGGTAAAAGCTAAGAAGTTAAAATAATTAAAATTGTTTTTAAAAATAATTTTAGTTATTTATTATAAATTTATAACTCAAGCCAAAATAAAGTAGTGAAAAGACCACAATTAAATAAAGGTTCTTTTAAAAAAGATTGATTTTATTTACAAATGTACAGATAGCACAAGTATTCAAGATAATGAATTCTCGGATTCACACAATTTTAAAAAATCCAGGTGACAAGAATCGGGGCAACAAATGGCTCTAACTGGGGAAAAGGATTGCAAAGGACAAAGAATGAACCTAGAGATTATGAAAACATATGTAATGGATTGCCCAAGCCTTAGGCTTCAAAAATTCAAGACATAGCACGTGTGCGCTATAGTGTATATGTGGTATAGCACGTATGCACTATGTAAACTTCCTAAATGAATAGAGACATGCAAAAAACTTTCTAAATGTGCAATTAAAATCCAACAAGCCCTGCCAGGCCAATTTCAAAACAAGGACCATACATAAAATGTAACATTTAAATATAAGTTAATTAAATGTTATTCCTTTCTTATACTTAAGTTACATTTTATGGATATACTTTCAAGATATTTTAGAGTGGTTTCAACTGCATAGGAGTTAAGATAAAGATATGGATTTTGATTGTTTTAGGAAATTCCAAACTTAAATCAACACATTGTCTTCAACATTATTCCCAGTGGACTATTGATTATAACCTTAAGCCCTTGACTTGTGCATGATGATTTAATGATCGTATCTCATTGTATTGTTTATGCTATGGTAGTTTGGTAATTAACATGTATGTCCAACCATGTTAGGAGAGAGAGAGAGAGAGAGAGAGAGAGAGAGCCTTAATCATTGTAGGACACACTTTAGGGTTCTAAGTGGTTCAAATGTATCATAAGGGGTCATAATGGGTCCTAAGTGGTCCTAGTACCCCTTAGGACCCATTACGACCTCTTAGGACACATTAGGACCCATTAGGACCCCTTAGGACACATTAGGACCTCTTAGAACCTATTAGAACATATAAATCATTGTAGGACACATTAATGGGTTCTAATGTGTCCTAATATTTCCTAAGGGGTTTTAATGCGCTCTAAGTGGTCATATGAACACTTAGGACCCCTTAGGACCCATTAAAACCCATTAGGACATATTAGGACCCATTAGGACCCCTTAGAACACATTAATAGTCATAAGACACATTCTAGGGTTCTAATGTGTCTTAGCGGGTCCTAATGTGTTCAAAGGGGTTGTAATGGGTCTTGGGTGGTTGAGCCACTTAGGACCCATTACAACCCCTTTGGACACATTAGGACCTTCTAGGACACATTATAACCCTAAAGTGTGTCCTACAACTATTAATGTGCCCAAATGGGTCCTAATGGGTCTTAAGGGGTCTTAAGAGGTTGTAATGGGTCCCAAAGGTTCCTAGGACCACTTAGGATCCATAAAAACCCATTAGGACACATTAGAACCTAGTAGTGTGTCCTATGCCCCTAAATGTGTTCCAAGAGGTATTAATGGATTGTAATGGGTTCTATTGGGTCCTAATGCATTCCAAAGGGTCGTAATGGATCATAATGGGTCCTATGACCACTTAGGATCCATTATGACCCCTTATGATGCATTAGAAACACTTAAAACCCATTATAGTGTGCTACAATGGTTAAACCATAGTGTGCTACAATTGTTAATGTGTCCTAAGGGTTCCTAATGGGTCCTAAAGTTTCCTAAGGGGTCATAGGACCACTTAGGGTCCATTACAACTTGTTATGACACATTAGGACCCATTAGGACATATTACAACCATAAAGTGTTTCCTACAACGTACTATTAATGTGTTCTAAGGGCTCCTAATGGGTTCTAATGTGTCCTAATGGGGCTTAATGGGTCCTAAAGGATCGTAATGGGTCCTAAGGGTTCCTAGGACCACTTAGGGCCTATTAAAACCCCTTAGGACACATTAAGACTCATTAGGACCCCTTATGATGTATTATGACACATTAGAACCCCTTAATACCCCTTAGAACACACCAAGGGGCGTAGGACATGCTAATATGTTCTAATGTGTCCTAACAGGTCCTAATGTATCCAAAAGGGTTGTAATGGGTCCAAAGGGGTCCTAGAACCACTTAGGACCCGTTATGACCCTTTAAAATACATTAATTATCATAGGACACACTTTAGGGTTCTAATGTGTCCTAACGGGTCCTAATGTGTCCTAAGGAGTTGTAATGGGTTCTAAGTGGTCCTATGACTATGACCACATAGGACCCATTAGGACCCCTTATGACGCAGGATAGGTAAGAAGGATCCAATTAAGGACAGTCCAAACAAGCAGCCAAACACCACAATGCGGAATAACATAACAAGACAATGTTTTTAATTGAATTTTCATTAACATGCCCGGTTGTAAGGCCTTCCGAGTTGGGGCCAAATACAATCAAAAGTATTTCTGCAAACTCTTAGCTAGTCCAGCTCTGAAACAATTAGCAATTGATGGAAACACTAAGGAAGATCTAAACTTGAGCTCGCAAGCCTCCAAGAAATCTCCTTGTCTCCAAGCATGCAAACCACTAGCTTTTCTATTACAAACTATCAGATAACAATCTGATCTTCAAGATCTCGTAGGATCCAGATCTAATCACTAACTTACTAACTTTTCACTGCCTTAAACAACTACCTAAGCACTCCTTAAATACTAATCTTCAGCCACAAGTCAGTTGGAATAAAAAAGTAACTCCTAAGCCAAGTCAGCTCCTATAACAAACAAATATTAAATGCAACAATAGTCGGCTCTCAAATAGCCTTACAAATATTTAATTCTCCATGTTGGCCTCAAGATCTACATAGGAGAATACAACAAAAGCTACCATCAATAAATGCACCAAGTCGACCAACCAAATCTCCAAGAACTCCAGTTGGTAAACTAGAACAACCGAGCGCTAGGGAAACAACTGAGTACCAGTGAAACAACCGACCACTCCAAGCATCACTGAGCAAGCACATCGACCAAGCACCACAAACATCGTCGAGTACAAGTTCCACCGAGCACAAGAGGTTTCACCGAGTTCCTTCAGCGACCGAGATTCCTTTAATAACTGAGACTGTCAGTTAAAGCTACAACCGAGTAACACAGAACCAAAACAACACACCACCATGTAGATTCACTGAGTACCCTAGAATGCCCCTGTATCCTTAGGATACATTAGGACCCATTATGACACATTATGACCCATTACAACCCCTTACAACACATTAACTGTCATAGGGCACACTAATGTTTCCTAAGGGGTCCTAATGTATCATAAGGGGTCATAATGGGTCCTAAGTGATCTTAGAATCCCTTATGACCCATTATGAACCCTTAGGATGAATTAGGACCCATTAGGACACCTTAGAACCCATTAATATCCCTTGGATCACATTAAGGGGTGTAGGACACACTAATGGGTTCTAATGTGTCCTAATGGGTCCTAATGTGTCCCAACGGGTTCTAATATGTCCTAAGTGGTCCGAAGACCCCTAAGGACCCATTAGGACCCCTTAGGATACATTAGGACACATTAGAACCCATTAGTGGTTCTAATGGGTTCTAAGTGGCTATAATTGTTCCTAATGTGTCCTATTGGGCTTTAAGTAGTGCTAATGTATTATAAGGGGTCATAATGGGTCCTAGCTTATCCTAGCACCCCTTAGAACCCCTTAGGGAACATTAGGACCCCTTAGGATCCCTTAGGATCCCTTAGGACCCATTAGGACCCTGTATAATACATTAACCATCATAGGAAATGTTGGTTTATTAATTTTCAATTTAATCATGTCCTTGGAGATCTCTTTTAAGCCTTGATTCATTAAGATTTATGTGTATTCATCCTTGATCTTAGTACATGAAAATATCTTTATTGTCTTAGACACATTTAATCATGAGAATAGTTACTACTAGTTCTTTGTGTGTAGATTGAAGGACCTCACATTACCAGTTCTCATTCATCTACATGATTTGGCTCTAGAAAACCAACCATCAGCTAGGTATCTTAAGGGTTGTAGTGGTATAAGGAAGGGTGGATAAACATTTTCTTAAGTTTCAAGTTGAAGGAGAGGAGGCTTATTAGAAATTTATAAGAGTGATTAAAAATGAAAATATAATCATGATTAAGTTTACGAAGTTCCTTCTCCTAATGGTTACCAAGATTCCTTAGAAGAAGAGGCATGCGTTGTTCTCACTTGGTTTGCATAGGAATAATTTAAATTTGACAAATTTTTCTAAAATGTATGCTTCAAAGTTTGAAGCACCTAAGCCAAAGTGTTAGAGTAATCATACTTTATGCTTATTAATTAAATCACTTTGGTTTAATTAATTAAGTCATTTATTACTCTATTTACTTAAGCTATCTTTTAGGTGCATTATAATTAATATATTTATTAATTATAATGTGCAACCTAGCTTTATTTTTTGCTTTATAGCTTTAGGGTTTTATTGTTCACCTAGATGGTTGAACCCTTTGTACATTCTTTTTAGATAATTCACTTATTGGATCATAATAGAGATTTCTCTTTGCATGTCCATAAGATGTCTCTGGCTTTTTGGCCTCCATGATTTTTCTTGCTTCTGTGCTTTGCTTCTTCCATGTGACAGGGTTATGCATGCAGGTGTTCTTGGGAGATTAGTATTTCACCTAATCTAACACAAAGTACCAAAAGGAAGGATAGCAGGGAACACTGGATCTCCTAATTGAAAATAAGGTTTTGTTCAATTTATGTGAACAAATTAAGTAGATTATAAACATGTGTATGCATGAAGGAGAAGTAAAAAGTTATATTGATAGAAGTTTACATTATTAACAAGAGTTAGCTTGATGGAAACATTTAGAATAAAATAGAAAAGTGTGATCAGGATAACATACTCTGATGGAGAGATAGGGCACTAAGGAATAAATTGCATCAACAAGAGTTAGGTCGATAGCATCAAATTAGTGAAGGAAGGCAAAGAAGTTGGTATAACAGACACTGAAGATCCCCATTGGCAAGACATACACTAGCAGAAAAAGGAGTTCCTTGTCTTGTTGATAGCCAATAAGGCTATCGATAAGACTTGCTCTGATAGATACTAAAGAAGAAGACTCTCCCGACGGGGGTTATAATGATGAAATTCATTGGCATAGCTAAAGAAATCAAGATATGTATTTTTGAGTTCCTTCGATACCTAATGAATTCATCAAAATGTCATATGACAATAAAGGATGATTGAGGTCATTGTGAGAAGGAAAGATGGGAGGACATATGTCGATAGCACAAGATGAAAGCATTAGGAGGATTCACACCGAGGGATTTATTGGCATAGCAATAAAAATCGTTGAAGAAAATTTTGAGATATTTCGATGCCCAATGAGACTATCAGGATGATCTATACTAATAAAGGGAAATACAAATGCCATCAGCATAACTAGAGGCATCAGAGTATGTTGTTTTAAGTCTCATTGATACTCGATAACTACATCAAATTATGTTATACTGATATGAGATCCGAAAGGGCATTTAGGTAGAGAATGTTGATTGCACATTAGTGAAATTTGGATTGATGAGGGTCATCAGAATAGCCAAAGTAGTCGACATAAAATTATTTGAGTGGACCCCCTATACTCAATGAGTGTATTGAAATAAATTATGGTGATATAAGATAAAAAAGAACTATTGTGAAGAAAGGGAAATCAGGTCAACATATGTTGATAAGTTAAAGTGATGACATCAGGGTATGGTATACTGATGAACATATTGGGGTAAAAATGCATAGTGGGGTAACCATATTTGAGTTATCCCGATGCTCGATAGAGTCATCGGGATGAATTATATCGATGATAAAGCAAAAATTGTCAACTTGTGGAATAGGAATTTCATCCAGATGGTTAAAATAAAGACAAGCTCCTAAAAAGTCACTAAATAAGTATACATCAATGCAACCAGTGTTATATCAATAGGAGTTACCCCGATAAATGTCATCAATGTAACAATTACTATCGGTATAGTGTTTTAATATATTGGCTGACCCTCGATAATCATATTGGTGTCACTTTTGCCGATAGAAGAGTGTAATAGAGAGCTCAGAGAAAGAAGAAGAAGGTTATGCCAATGGTGCCAAGAGTAAACATGTGTCGAAAGAACCTACACTGATGAAGAATAATTGTCTTGTTAGTACAAAATTCAAAATGGAGACAAATTATTTCTATCAAATGCATGCATTGGGTAGATCCAAGGATTCACATGAGGTAAATGTATGAAAAATTATCATTACAGGTTGTTACTTTGATGCATCTACCATACGATTGAAGATTGTCTGACATATAAATTTCCAAAAGTAAAGTGATTTTATAGAAAGAAAGCTAATTCATGAGAGATACAAAAGGAATTATAGTTGGAAGAGGAACTGGAGGCAGAATATGAGGAATTCAGGGCTTTTATAAAATAGGGATTGCTAACATTTTCTGGTCAGAAGGGAGACCGAAAAGATAAAGAAAAATAGATAGAATAATCCCCAGGTATTCTCATTGCTTCCCTTGATGTTTCCCCTATTGATGGAATAGAGTTGGAAGGAGCCACTGCACAAATGGAGCGGTTCATCATGCATGAGATCATTGTCAAGGATTTTATTCATGATGTAGATATATATGCCTCCAAGAAGCATTTGAACCATATTCAGAAATGTAGTGAGCTACTTGGGGATTGATCTTTGTTTTCATAAAAAATTATGTTCAATTTGTCTTATTGTAATTAGTTCCTTTATGTCTTGTTTTGATTACTAGAAAAATAAGGTTTTGAAGGGGCCCTGAAACCCTTTACATATTAAAAAATAGAAGATCGAAAAAAGTAACAACAACAAAAAGAGACAACAACAATGAACTGCCCATAGAAGGGCTACAAGGGCATCAAAAGACTAGAAAATGGGATAAAACCAGCCCAACAACCAAAAAACCAACATGGGAACTAGCTTAATTGACAGGATACATAACCCCAACTTTTTCATCCAGAGTATTTTCCATTATGGCCTATATTTTGTCCATCCTCCCAATGACCCACTTCAGTTCTTCAACATTATTCTTCACAAAGGGAGACTTCTTCTTCATGCTCACATGGGTTTTGGAACTAGGCCCACCAATAGCCTCTGAGGTGTCATTCTTGTGATCAATTTACTCCTCAAGACCGTTGTCTAGCATGTTGACCAGGGATTTGAGATTTATGTTGGAGGCTTTCATGTTGTCCTTATTATGCTGGAGGATATTAATAATAGTGTTCTCTATATTATCCATTATTTTTTGAACATCAGAAATAGCAGAGCTAGGGTTCAAGTTACCCTCATTGAGCCATGTTTCCAATTTCTCCTGAAGGCTGACATTAATGGCCTCAAGTTCCTTTATGTCTTTTTTGTTGAGTTTGTCTAGCTAGGTAGTTTTGAATTAGGAAGTTATTGCGGCTTTTGGTGAAGGAGCATGCCCCTTCATCCAAACTAAATCCTCATATATATGTAGGGGATCATTTTGATTTTTTAGGAGAGATTACATTTTTTACAATGCACAGTTGATGTTTTCTTCAAACCATATGTCCAACTATATGCAATAATATTCTCAGGCTTAATACAAATCAAGAGTTCTTTTTTCAAAGGTGTGATTTTTTTGTCTTTACTGATTAGTTCATTATGATATCTATTTCATGAAAATAGATGCCAAATGTGCAATCTTATGGAATAGTATTTTGAATATATTATAGTCTCCCCTCGATCTTATGGTAAACCTTCAAAGGATAAGAAGCCTTAATCCTCTTCTATGACATGTTATGGGACCTTTTATCCAGTCCTCAGTACCCCTAGAGGATGAAAGAGAAGAAAAAGCTAAATTAGAGAGTGTGTCTATAGAAGAAAAGAACCTGAAGAAGTTGTGCTTACTGCTATAGTATCTCCCAAAAGATATGGAAAAGGCTATGATTTTTTATCTAGGATGGGTTATATAGGTCATGATCCTTTGAGTAATAAGAAGCATGCTCTTTTTGAACATATGAGTCACACAAATAGAAGGAACTCCAAGGATAAGACTAGATTTTGATTTTCTAATGTGCAGTAGGTCTTTGACCCATCTCTTGATAATAGTGAATCTGAAGAAGAGACTATGCCTACTCACATTTTAACTACCTAATGAGGAAAACTTTGTTCTCTCTACTGTCATTATTTGGAATGAAGAAGTATCTCCACTAGAAAATAATGATGAAGCTTCCACATCTCACCACAGTGAAGATTCATATGTTGAAGATCCTAATAGAGAACCCATCTGCAAGAACATGACATGATTACTACAAAGAGAAACTAATACTGACTCACAGGAATATGAATGGGACTCTCTCTCAGTCTAGTTGACAAAATTGGGGATACATGTGGTGCATACTTATGCTAACCAAACTGAAGTGGTAGATGAGTCCCATGTAGGTATTCACGATTAGAACTTACATGTCTCTTTTGTTGATCAAGTTAACCACTCTAGGAATCAGAGGGATCTAGGTACTTCTGAGGGAGACTTTATAGACTCTAAATATCTTATAACTAGAGATGACTTCCCCCATATCAATTCTTTTGAACCCGCGACTTCCCTCCCACTCACATACCCCAACCTTATTAATTGGTCTTAACAGAACCAACATCCTACATTACCTTCTTTCCAAAATGACTATGAAATAGCCTACTACCTCAATGCTATTGATCATGTAGTTTCTTCCACGAGTGAACCACCAAAAAATATGACTGAGATAGATATCAAGTACCTTAGTCAAAAAATAAAAAGAAAATTTAAAAAGAATGGGCGCTCTGATGGCAAAACCACTTTGTGGCAGTGTTAGAGCCTAAAAAGGTAAAAAAAAAAGATGTATTTAAGGTTGAAAACCTCTTTGAGGTGCCTGAGGATGAGGTACTTGATAATCTACCTAATTATTTTTAGGATAGATCTTCAGTCTTGATAGAGCCAATACAGACTATAAATATTAGGACAACTGAAGCACCTCAGATCATACATTTGGATCATTCTTTGTCAGCAGATAAAAAACAACAGTTAACTAAGTTCTTCAGAGAAAATAAAATCATTTTTTATTAGGCATATGCAGATATGCCAGGGCTAGACACTAGTCTAATTATGAATCATCTATCCATAGCTCCTGGTGTTAAGACAGACAAACATATTTTGTGAAAGATGCATCGGTACATTGCTCTCTTGGTCAAAGATGAATTAGAAAATATCTTGAGTGTTGGATTTATACGAGCTATAGATTATGCTAAATGGATCTCAAACATCGTACCTGTATCTAAACATGAAAAATTCAATCATGTATGCATATATTTATGAGATCTTAATAAACCCTATCCAAAGGATGACTTTCCACTTCCTAACATAGACATGATAGTGGATATGAATGCGAGTTATGAAATGTAATCTCTCATGGATGGTTTCTCATGATACAATTAGATTAAAATAGCTCCTGAAGATCAAGAAAAGACTGCCTTCACATGTTCATGGGGAACCTTTTATTGTAACATAATGCCATTTGGACTAAAAAATGCTAGAGATACCTATCAAAGAGATATGACTACCATCTTTCATGATATGATGCATAAGAATATTGAAGATTATGCGGATGATACCTTGGAAAAATCTAAGAGAATGATCACGCATCTTGAAGATTTGAGTTTGATCTTAGATATGATGGAGCAATTTCAATCCTAAGAAATGTGCTTTTGGAGTCACCTTGGGAAAACTACTTGGATACATAATTTCAACTAAAGGGATTGAGGTTGACCTCAAAAAGGTCCAAGCTATAATGAAGATGCCACCTCCAAAAAACATAAGTCAACTAAGGAGTCTACAAGGGTGCCTTTAGTCTATCATGGGGTTCATATCTCAACTTGTTGATAGAGCTCAACCTTTCAATAAGAATTTACACAAAGGAGCTACTTGTACATAGAATGAAGAATGTGAGAAAAGTCTCAATCAAATCAAATCATATTTGGCTAATCCTCCAATATTAATGCCTCTTGTCCTAGGAAAACCCCTTATTTTGTACATCTCAACTACAACTACATCCTCGGGGGCATTATTGGCACAACAAGACGAACATGGGAAGGAAAGAGATATATACTACATCAACAAAACATTAGTATCTTATGAGATCAATTACAATAACATTGAAAAATCTTTCCTTTTGGTGGTGTGTGTGTCTCAAAAACTTAGGCATTATATGTTGGCACATACTTCACAATTTGTCACAAAAATTGATCCTTTGAAATACTTATTAAGTAAAGCTACTCTTACTGGTCAACTAGATAAATGGATGATGATTCTCTCTGAATTTGACATTGAGTATGCTAATCGTAAGGCTATAAAAGGACAAGCAATTGATGATCAACTAGCTGAATTTCATCTTCAAGATGATACTCCTATGAAGATTGACTTTCCTGACTCATCTATTATGTATGTGACTGAGCGAACATGGAAGATTTAATTTGATGGATCTCACACATAGAATGGTGTTGGAGGTGGTATTTTAATGACACCTCATGGTTACACTATTCCTAAGTCATACAAGTTGTTATTTCCTTGCGCGAACAACATAGAATAATATGAGACTTTGACAAATGGGATTAAACTAGCCATTGAATGGAGAATTGTTGAACTACATATCTTTGGAGACTCTCAGCTTGTCATCAATAAAACTAATAACTATTATCAAAGAAAAGTTGAAAATTTGATTCCTTACAAAGAGATGATAGATGATCTCAAGAGTTATTTCTCTATTGTCACATTCGAATAGATACTTATAGCTGAAAATAGAGCAAATCATGTCATGGCTACTTTGGATTCTATCTTACAGTTGGAAGAACATGAATCCAGATTTTAATTCTTGGTGGAAGAACTACAATATCCTACCTACGATTCCCCTGACAACTGTGTCATATGCATCGTGATTGGTCATGATTCCTCTCAATATGCTAAAATTTACTCCTACCTACGTGACCAAATCACTCCTGATAACTTAACTCGCAATGAGAAATGACAACTCATTTGCAACACTTCTTGCTATACCTTCATCTCAGGTGACTTGTTTAGGAAGGGTCTAGACAAAACACTTCTTAGGTGTCTAGAGAAAGATGTGTCTGAACAAGTGTTAGCCAAAGTCCATGATGGTGTATGTGGGTCTCTCTCTAACGGTCTTGTGCTAGCTCAAAAACTACTGAGGGTTGGTTACTATTGGCCTACTATGTAGGCAGATGTCGTGCGCTATACTAAGTCTTGTAAGAAGTCTCAAATACATGGGTATTTGATCCATGTCCTAGGAAAAGAACTTATTCCATATATTACACATTGGCCTTTTCAGTAGTGGGATTTTGACTTGGTGGGTCATAAAAATCGTAACTCATCTAGTGGACACAAATTTATCATCACTAAAATAGATTATTTTACAAAATGGGTTGTGGTTGTCCCTCTTTTAGTTGCTATTGGAAAACAAGTGTCCTTGTTCATCCTCAATCACATCATTTGTCGCTATGACATACCTTCCTCCATAGTTACTAATAATGGAGGACAATTCAAAAACAAGGATCTCAAGTAGTTGTGTAATAAATTCAAGATTAAACAACACTGGTCTTCAATTTAATATCCTCAAAGTAATGGCCAGGTGGAAGCTTCTAATAAGACACTACTGAGAATCTTACACAGAATGGTAAACAAGACAGGAAGAGATTGGCACTTACAAATTAATCCTGCACTATGGGCCTATAGAACTAGCATTCACACACCTACTAGAGCTATGCCCTTTGCACTTTTTTATGGATCTCAAGATTTTTTACCTCTTGAGTTTGAGATGCCTTCCCTAAGATTTTCATTGAAGGGCCTCATCACAAATGACAATTACATAATCATCCACATACAAGAGCTAGAACTTCTAGATGAGCATAGACAAGTTGTGTCCAATCAAATGAGGGTATATCAGAAAAGGATGTCACAAAGATACAACAAAAAGGTTCATTGTAGAGAATTTCAGGTTGGAGATCTTGTCCTGAGAGAGAATCCCAAAAATCAATAGAATAGAGCACAAAAAGGAAAATTTGAACCAAATTGGCTGGGTCCCTACATAGTTACTGTTGCTTTTGGATCCAGTACCGATTATCTTTCTACACCTAAGGGGGAATATATCCCTAAATCTATCAACATCCTTCATCTGAAGAAGTTCTATGCATTATGCTCCAAAGATTTGTACATATCTTACTGTTCTGAAAAAATTTAAAAATCATAAAATTGATCGTGAAAAAATTTCTAAAAATTGATATATGATCCTGAAAAAATCCTAAAAAGTAGAAAAAGTCCTAAAAAAATGATCATCTTAGAGAAAAACTAGTAAAAAGGTGCTTTGATGCATCAACCAAAAAAAAAAATTTAAAAAAATCAAAAAAGAGAGAAAAGAGAAAAAAGGTGCCTTGGCAAAAACCTAGAAACAAGCATCAAGGTAGAAAAAAATAGTTCTTCTGAGTGGTGAAAACCTAGAGACAGGTGCTACTTGTGACCCATGTTCTCATATCTATCATTTTGTCACTTTGCGCTCTAAATGCTTTCGACTCCCATCTCCTATCTCCTTGGTCTAAGATTGGTCTTTGTTTAGGGCTAAGGGGCATGAACTATACTCTCCTTTGGTGCGCGGTGCTGTCTCTTAGTGCCTCACCCCAAATAGTGTTTCTCAATACTTCCTTTGACATCGAGTATTTCTTAACACTTATCATATGTTCTATTTGTAATACCCCAAAAATGGGCTATAAGTTCATTAACCTCCTATATCGACACATCGAATGAAATTGACATCAAAGTCCTAACCTAAAGCACATTTGAACATCATCGAATCCTAATTGATTATCTCAAATTCTGCATCGGAGAATATTCCTAGTAATATTCCTATTTATCCTAATTATCTTTGATTTAATAATTATTTGGCGATAAATCCTATTTATCCTAAAGTTTGATTAATTGAATATTCTAAATATTTAATTAATTAGATTTAATACTGCCACTTAATTATTTAATTGAATTTAATTATATTTATTCCTAATTATTATTATTTAAATTTGAAAATAAATCAAAATTCCTATCATTAATTGATTAAATTATTATTTAATTAATTAAAGCAAGTTGTCATATTTAATGATATTATTTTGGAGTAAAAGTTTGATTTAATAATTGATTGACCCATAAATCAATTGTTTTATTTTTAAAATCAGTTAAGTTGAGGATAAATCACTTTATTTATTTAGTAATTCATAATAAATTATGCACATCCAAAAAATAGTTAAACTATAAATCAAAAAATCAATTCAAGTTGTTTTAAAAATAAACTCAACTCTCTTTTGAGTTAAAAGCTGATCTCAACTTCTGATTTAAATCAAAAAGCTATTTTTGCATGATTTATTGTGAGTTAACTATCTTTAATTCTTTGTTGACTCAAAAATCAACCTGAGTTATCAAGAGTGATTTATGGCTTTTCCATGCATCCCCAAAGCCCTGGATTTCTATAAAATCAAGGCTCGGCTCTTCACAAATCATCTCATAATTTTGCAAACTTATGCTGGCAAATTGACATCTGAAGAATTGAAGCTTCTTTGCGAATCAACAACTTTTGTGAGATCATTCATATTTAGCATATCATTGTTAGATTAATTTTATTGCATATCAATTTTTCATATAGATTAGATTTCATATCATTTTTCATATTATTCCATAGAAAACCAAAAAAATAGATTAATTTGCATCTAATTCTTATCTAGATTTTGCATTCAAATCCTTTGTTTAGGTGTCGTCAAGGTCACTGATCTCGGTCCAATCTGAGAATACATACTCGCATCTACTAGAAGGCAGTAAATCACCTGGTTAGTTTAGTTTTCATTTCATTGCACGATTTTGATTTTAGCTAACCTCTAATGTTTTACTAAAGTGTTGTGTCTACAGCTAGCTACAAAATTCACACACATATTTCTGGCGCCCACCGTGGGGCCCTAAAATGGGTTTCCATTCAATTTTTATCAATTTCTATCATCTTCTTGTCATTTTCTGTTCCAAGCTGTGATTTTTAATTTCTGTCCGTATAATTTTCATATGAGTTTTGTCAGAAACTCGTACCACGAGATACCCACTATCGTACGATAGTTGATTTGATCAAGAGTCATACCATCAGGATCACAGTGTCATTTGGAATCTTGATTGCCCTATGATCTGGTACCCAGTGCTGTATGAGTTTTTGGACTGTCATCTGGGAGGTGACCCATTGTCGTACGAGTTTCAATGCCAGGTTTTAATTGTCATTTCACTTTTTCAGGCAGTTTTCCAGATTTGTTTTTCTGATTTGGACTAACAGCTAACATTAAAGATTGAAATTTTTTGTTTTTGATTGATTTTTGCTGGTTTTGATTGGGAAAAGTGTAAGAATTGCTAAAAAAAGGTAAGAATCTACTAAGTGCATTGCGAGGAATTCAAGTAATATTTTCAGTTGATAACATTTCGATTTGGATTAAAAAGAACTCTTGTGTGTCAAGCTTGTGTGACCTTTATTGCTTTCATATCATAGATTTCATTTTGGGCTATTAAAAATGAACATAGATTTTCTTTTCAGCATCTTTGTTACACATAGTAAATAGGCCCTATGAACACTATTCATGGTTCTTGAGAGAGTGGGTTTCCAGCGAAACTCTTCTCAATGAAGGAACCCTTGTAGGTAAGGAGGTTACTGAGAGAGTCTCACGTTCTACTAGATTTGTGCGTCTTTAGCTTCTGATTGATACATTCTCTCTCTGAAGAGGTTGATAGATCATGAGTGGTTGACATCATAGATCTTTGTGAGATAATCTTGGTCTTAGCATGTCAGATTAATTTGTCTGCTTTGTTTGGGTTAAAAGTGAAAAGGCTAGAGGATTATGCTCTACTCCCTTTTTGGGTAGTACCAGAAACTCAAATCCTTGAATCTAGAACCAGTCTCCATGTGGTATATTTTGTGAGTCACCTTTAGAGAGGGTTAACCATAGTGGACATTCCCTTAATTGGGTCAACCACGTTGATGGAACCTCAAGCAGTAATAGCCATTTTCACCGTGGTAGCAACAGCCGCTATATAAATGTCCTTGTGGAGGAAATCTTCACAGGTGTGGTCTCTTGTTGGGCTGTCAGATCTCCCTAGCAGATCCTGAAGATTAAGTTCTTGAACTATGTCAAAACCCTGGTGCACTTGGATTGGAGTTCGCCCTCTTGAGATCACAAAAGTTGCAGAGTCGGACCATTACTAAAAACCCTAGTGAGGCCAAATTTTCATTTTTTAAGGAATATGTGCGATATTGCAAAACTTTTTGGAACATACACTGTTAGCACTCCTAGGGATTAGCACAATTCAGTCACTTGATTGTTCATGCGTAGGGTTGCTTTGTCCCCTATTCATTGTTTTCAGATGTGCTTGAAATCACTTCTTGTTGTTTTGCGTGCTTGTTTATCTATCTGGTTACTAAAAATGAATCAATCCGCTACAACCTTAAAATCTGGACAGATAATTTTGTGAACAATCTGAAACTGAAAATCTCAAAAATTGCAAAATCTAACGTCAAACACCTTTCTAGAGTTAAAATTCATCTTGTAAAGTCAGAAAGTCGTACGACTTTCGACTATTGTCATTTTAGAACCCCCATATTATCGTATGGTATCAGGTATATTATTGTACAAGTTTTGCTTCCAGTCAATTCCAAAAAAGTAAAAAGCCTGCTATAAACTATCATGCAAGTTTTGCAATAGTCGTACGAGTTTTTCAATTGTCATTTCATGCTATACCCACTATTGTACAAGCCTGCAGGAATTCGTTTGAGAAATTTTGAAAAGTTGTCAAAACTATCAAAGACTCAGCTTTTCCAACCTATTTCCAGAATCTGTCAAACAAATCACTGTGTCAGGAACAGAGAAGAAAATACTAAGAATCTAATCATTTTCCTAAAGTGGCCTTTTGAATCTAATTTAGCCTTCTGTTTAATCGATTTGAGTCCTTTTTATCTTGTGTCAAAACCTTGTCATAATTATCAATCTTCAATCCATCTTCAAAATGGCTAAGTGTTGTGAACTCGTGTCCGCTATCTTTTGGGAATCTACCCATACATCCAGGGCACAGTCTTCTTCATTTACGTCTAATCTAAGCTTCAATCAATCAAACCTTGACAAGGTTGCGTCATTTGATCTTCTTGAATCAGATCCTTCTTTAGTTGTCTTCATCATATTCTTTTGTTTCACCCAAGGTTAATGGTGGAAACTAGAGCTTCCTCTCAAAACAAATCTGGAGAAGCATCCCATACCTTACCTATCACCGTTGTCAAGGGTCCAACACTTGAGAAACTCTACAATTATGGTCTTTACGAAGAGGACAGTCTTGGCAACTTTTGATTAAAAACTGGTTACATTCCTCCTTCATCAACTCATATAGGTAATCAACAAACTCCTCAATCTATCCCAGGGAGAACTCCTACCATGTCTCAAGCAAGGACAAACTTTGGCTCTCAAAGAGCTCAATCTCAACATGGTGCAGATCAGGAAGCCACACCTGAAGAAATTGCTCAATATCAAAATGATGATAACTTCAAACGAATGATGAAGCATTTCTTGAAAGAAGATAGAGAGGCATAGGTTTTACAATTAGCTCATCAAGAGGCTAAACTTCCTCCCAAATTTAATGTTGAAGATATCATTACGCATGAGGAAGAAACTCCACTCACATCTATGATGAAACAAATGCATGCCATGCAAGTCAAACTTAATAAACTTGAGAAAGAAAAGGAACCCAAGGAGTTCTCCATGGAGGCCCTATGTCCTTTTCCATTTGACAAAGACTTGTACATGCCACCATTCCCGAAAAGAGTGGAGATGCCTAAATATGATAAGTATGATGGACACTCGGATGCTCAAAATCATGTCAGAGAATTATGTACACAATCTATGGAGTTCATGCACGAACCAACCTATCTGATGTGTCTCTTTCCTTGATCTTTGGGGGGAGTAGCCATTCATTGGTTCTCTAGATTTCCTTCTACTATCAAAACTTTTGAGGAGTTGATCAAATTGTTCTATCAGAAATACTCCTACAACATTCAACATCCAGACACCATGATTGATATCTGCAATCTCAAGCAATATCTAGGAGAACCATTCCTGAGATTTCTCAAGAGATGGAGGAAGAAATTCTCTCTATATGCTAGGCTTATTCCAAAAACTAAGAAACTGGAAATCTTCATCAATAATCTTATCCCAGAGATCAACTACCCTTTACAAATGCAAGATCATACATCTTTTGATAAGATGGTAGACAGTGCGATCAAAATTGAAAAAGTACTTGTGAAAAAAGGAGACATCACACTTCAAAAGGACAAGTACGAATCAGGGTCCAGTTCTAAAGATAAGAACAAAAACTGGAACAAGAATAAAGGCATCATCACAAATGGCATTTTTGATACTATCTATGCCCCATCAAAGGCACCAGCTTTCAATCTAACTATTCATACCCAAGCAATCAAAGCCTCAAAGCAAAAGGTGTCTGAACCATCTCAAAAGAAGCCAGAATACAAATCTTGGTCCACTGATAATAAATGAAAGTTCACTCCTCTTGGTGAATCTTTGGAATCAGCTATGAGAACTTTGTTGGCTAATAACATCATCTCTTTGCCTGAGATCTAACAATCTGATTCTGATCCTAAACCAAAATGGTGGAGAGAGAATGAATTCTATGATTTCCATCGGGGTAAAGGTCACAAAACTAATAACTACTTACGCTTGAAGCATACTATTCAAGATCTGATTGATAAGGGAGACATCATGATTGACAATCATAAGAGCAATAATGATCATACAGCATTCAGAGAACCATTTCTGAAACATGGTCAAGAAGTTTCATCTTCTTAGCCTAATATGGGGGCAAAGGTCAATTATGCTTACCCTGGAAATAATGTTGTTATCAATATGGTTGAACCTTGTCTCTCTAAGCATTGCAATGTCATCACAATTGTGCAAAGAGATAGAGATCATACTTCAGCTAACGTAGTGACTCAATCATAGGCTCAGGCACATCTGAACGGACAAATCCCAGATTCATCAAATGTCCCTAAGATGCTCTTCAATCTTTCTTCTGCTTCCAAATAGAAGGTTGTTTCTAAATCTTCCAATCCTAAAGATATGAGGCCAACATCTTATAGCATTGTTCAACAACTCCAACACACTAATGCAAAAATCTCCATGTTTGAGTTGCTTCGGATATCTCCAACTCATAGAGCTATTCTAGACAAAGCTTTGCTTGAATCCAATGTTCCCGATGACCTTGATTTAGATAGGTTCCAGACTATGGTTGGACATCTTACATCTCCACAATATATATCCTTTTCAGAGGAAGATGACAACTCCTTGATTCACCTGCATAACCAGCCCTTGCATATAGAAGTCTTGATCCAGAACCGTAGAGTCAAACATGTGTTGATAGATGGAGGTGCTAGCCTAAACATTTGTTCTTACAGTTTGGTCACACAATTGGGATTTTCAGAATTGGCTATTGATCCTAGAAAGAAAATAACTATAAAAGCCTATGATGAACAAGAAAGATCTTCTAAAGGCACCATTGTCTTGCCTATCAAAGTAGGTCCAGTTATCAGAGATACTATATGTCAAGTTCTTGATCTACCCTTGGCTTACAACATTCTTCTAGGGAGACCGTGGATACATGAGATGAAGGCTATTCCTTCTACATTCCACCAATGTTTGAAATTTCCTTATGAAGGAGTAGAGGTCACTATTCCAACAGAAATATCCACCACTTGCAATACATTGAAGGAGAGTGCGGATAAACTTGTGCCTAATAACAGAGAATCTTCCATTGAGCCAACAAAAGAAGCATCCACATCTAAAATGGAAGACCTTGCAAAAGAGGTCAATATCAAAGAAAATGGTATGGGAGAATATACTATAGAACCAGTCTTATCTTTGACATCTCTACCTATCTCACCTAAGTCTTATGGACAATCTTTAAAACAATCCAAACCAAACTCTAAAGAACCTCTTGAGGCATATAAAAAGATTTTTTTAGTAGAAGTTTCCAAGCAAGAATTTGAAGAAGATGAAGCTATGCTTACATGGCTATACAAAGATGAACCTGAATCTCAAGCTCTTCCAACTAGTGACTCTACAGTATCCAAAATCCCTTCTAAAGCATATGGTCTAGGAGATAAACTGATAGCTAAGATGGGATATTCAGGTAAAGGACCTCTAGGAGTCAGAGGAGAAGGTCTTATAACACCTATTTCACATACTGGTAGGGCAAACAAAGATACTGTTGGCTTAGGCTTTAAAAAGAAACCCTTCCACCTAAAAGGTAATTGTTCCCATGTCATAGAGAAGATTGCAATAGGATAACCCCTTCTTAAGAAGGAAGAAACTAAACCATTAGATAGTGATTCAAATAGTTCAAAACTTATCCCTTATGAGCATTTGCCTAAGGAAATCATAGATCTCCTTGAAGCTGAAGATGATCCAATAAAAAGAATCAATGTAGTAGAAACACAAGAACCTACTATAGAGCAAGAGATAGTTGCAACACAAGAACCAGCTAATCTTGAAGACAATCAAATAGACAAAGAGGAAGGTGGTAGTTATTCTGAGATAGATTCTCATGAGTATGAATTCAAATCAGAATTTGAGGGTAACCCTTCTTGGGGTATTCATCCTGACTTTACTCATGTTCTTAGATTTCCTAGAGGCATAGATGAAGAATCTAATGACTATGAATGGGGAGCCATTCCAGAAGAAGATGAGCTTATTACAGAGAAACATGTTGATGTTATTCACCAATATGCACCTGAACCTAATGTAAGTCTAGAATGAAATGATGAACCTATTGAGTCTGATCCACCAATGGCTAAATTGGATTCCCACAATGACATTGAGCCTATTCACAAATTGAATGTCTTAAGTTGTAATATCACCTTTGAACTCGAGCATCGGGTTAGGACCAATGATGACAGATCCATATCCGTAAACACTATCTCCCAATCTTTCCCTATTTTGACTATCCAACATCCTGAACTTCTTGATCAGACCTCCACAAATCTAAGCCATGGTATTTATACCTTCCTGAATGACTATGCCCTTTCTTTCTACCTCAATGCAGTTGAGCCTATGAGGACTTCCATCAGTGAACCGAGCATTAGCATGACGGAGTTGGACATCAAGTATCTTAGTCAGAAAAATATGAATAAGAATAAAAAGAAAAGGAGTTATGAGGGTGAAAACCACTTTGTGGCAGTCTCAAAACCTACAAAAGTAAAAATAAATGACGTATCAAAAGGTGAAAACCTCTTTGAGGTGCCTAAGGATGAGATATTTGATGTCCTTCCGAGTCATTTATAGGACAGATCTCTAGTTCTAATTGAGCCCACTCAATCCATCAACTTGGGAACAACAGAAGAACTATAGTTGATTCATGTAGCACAATCTTTATCATAAGAAGAGAAGTAAAAATTTACAACATTCCTAATAGAAAAGAAGATCAACTTTGCATGGAAATATTCAGATATGCCAGGGTTAGATCCTAATCTTATAATGCATCATTTATCTATAGCTCCAAATGTCAAACCTGTTAAGAAAAAGTTAAGAAAGATTCATCCTCATGTTGCACTCTTGGTAAAAGTTGAATTAGAGAAGCTCCTAAAAGCTGGATTCATCTGAGTTATTGTTTATGCAGAATGGATCTCTAATATTGTACCTATTTCTAAACTAGACAAATCAATAAGAGTATGCACAGACTTTAGAGATATAAATAGAGCATGCCCTAAGGATGATTTTCCATTACCTAACATTGATATGATAGTGGACATGACGGAAGGCTTTGAGATGTATTCTTTAATGGATGGTTTTTCTGGATATAATCAAATAAAAATTGCTCCAGAAGATCAAGAGAAAATTGCTTTCACATGTGCATGGGGCACCTTCTGTTGGAATGTCATGTCATTTGGACTTAAGAATGTTGGTGTTGCATATCAAAGAGCTATGACTTCTATTTTTCATGACATGATGCATAGGACTATGGAGGATTATGTTGATGATACTTTAGCAAAATCTATGATTAGAGTTGAACATCTAAATGACTTGAGCAAGATACTAGATAGAATGGAAAAATTTAGTCTCGGACTAAATCCTAAGAAGTGTGCTTTTGGTGTCACTTTTGGAAAGCTCTTAGGATACATAGTCTCAAAGAAGGGCATTGAAGTTGATCCAGCTAAAGTGAAGGTTATAATGGAGATGCAACCCCCAAAGAATATTAGTCAAATGAGGACATTGCAAGGAAGAGTTCAATATATCAGAAGATTCATATCACAGCTAGCAGACATATCACAACCTTTTACAAAAACATTACATAAAGGTGTGACCTTTGCATGGAATGAAGAATGTGATAACTACTTTAATCATATCAAGAAGTATCTATCAAATCCTCCTATCTTGATGCCTCCCATTCTAGGGAAGCCTTTGATCTTATATGTCTCCGCTATAGATACGTCACTGGGGGCATTACTTGCACAACATGATGAGAATAAAAAGGAAAGAGCTATATACTATATCAGTAGAACATTGGTTGCATATGAGAAGAACTATTCAATGATTGAGAAAGCTTGTCTAGCTGTGATCTTTGCATCACAAAAAATGAGACATTACATGTTAGATCATACCACACATTTGGTAGCTAAGATTGATCCACTCAAGTACCTTCTAAGCAAAGCTTGCCTCACAGGTAGATTAGCTAAATGGGTCATGCTCTTAAGTGAATTTGACATTGAATATGTGGAAAGAAAATCTATCAAAGGATAGGTTATTGCTGATCAATTAATAGCAGATGCACCTATGATTGATGATACACCAATGCAAATGGAATTTCCAGATTCCTCTATCATGACTCTTTCTTCTAGAGAATGGTAGTTATTCTTTGATGGCTCCTATACATAGAATGGGTTAGGAGTAGGCATATTGTTCATAACTCCTCAAGGATACTCAATCCCAAAAGCATTCAGATTAAAGTTCCCTTGCACAAACAATATTGCAGAATATGAAGCCCTTCTTAATGGCATGAAACTAGCAATTGAGTGGAGAGTAACAGAATTACACATTCATGGAGACTCACAACTTGTAATCCATCAAGTCAATGATGTGTACCAGACTAAAGATGAAAAGCTCTTCCCATACAAGAGAATGGTAGATGATTTAAAGAAGTATTTCATATCTATCACATTTGAGAAAATTCCTAGAATAGAGAATAAGGCTGTCGATGCAATGGCCACACTATCTACTCTATTACAGTAGCCTGAACATGAACTACACTATGATTTCCTAGTGGAAGCACTATCTTATCCTGCATATGATTTCCCCGAAACCCGCATGATCTACACTATTGTTGGTCATGATTCATCTAGATACAAAAACCTATTTTCCTATCTCCAAGACCAAATCATTCTCGATACCTTCAACCACCATGAAAAGAGATACCTTATCTGTAATGCCTCCCGCTATGTCATCATTGGTCATGATCTGTAAAAATGAGGTCTAGATGGTACACTACTTAGATGTTTAGAACGGGAAGAGTCTCAACCTATGTTAGCGGAAGTCCATGATGGTATTTGTGGGTCATGCTCAAACAGTTTAACACTAGCTCAAAAACTTATTAGGGCTGGGTACTATTGGCCTAAAATAGAGAAAGATTCTATCAAGTTTGCTAAGAACTGTCAAAAGTGCCAAGTGCATGGCAACTTAATTCATGCTCCAGGAAGAGATCTAATTCCCTTTACTACACAATGGCCTTTTCACCAATGGGCATTTGATCTTATAGGAGCTATACATCCTCATTCTTCTAATGGACATACCCATATAATCACAACTACAGATTATTTTACAAAATGGGTAGAAGCGGTCCCTTTGACACAAGCAACTGGAAAGCAAATATCTATGTTCATATTGAACTATATCATATGCAGATATGAGATACCTCATTCCATAATCACAGATAATGGTAGACAATTCAAGAACAAAGATCTAGATGATTTATGTGCCAAATTCAAGATTACACAAAATTGGTCATCTATCTACTATCCTCAAGGGAATGGCCAAGAAGAGGCTTCTAACAAGAATCTATTGAAAATCTTGCACTGTATAGTTAATAAAATAGGAAGAGACTGGCATCTCATGATCAATCTAGCTCTCTGGCCCTACAAAACAAGTATCAGAACACCTAATGGGGCTACACCTTTCGCTTTAGTTTATGGGTTTGAAGCAGTACTGCCTATTGAGGTTGAAATCCCATCATTAAGAATCAGAATGCATGGTCTAGTAATTGATGATGATTACAGAGTGTCTAGGTTGCAAGAGCTTGAACTACTAGATGAGCGTAGGCAAGCAGCATATGATCATCTCAGAGTATATCAGAAGAGAATGTCTAGAGGTTACAACAAGAAATTCAGACATAGAGAATTTCACGTTGGTGATCTAGTCTTGAGAGAGAATCCTAAAAATCAATCACATCGAGAACGCAAGGGGAAGTTTGAACCCAACTGGGTGGGTCCCTTTGCAATCACTACTACTTTTGGCTCTAGTTCCTATCAACTCTCAATGAATAAAGGTGAACAACTCCAAGAACCAATCAACGTTCTCCATATGAAGAAATTCTATGCCTAAGGCATTCAGTCCATGGTAAAATGTCCTGAAAAAATCATAAAAATCAGAAAAGGTCCTGAAAAAATGAACATCTTGGTGAAAACCTAGCAATAGGCACCTTGATGATTCACAAAAAAAAAAGTAAAAAATATCAAAAGTACAAAAAAAATTGAAAAAATGAAAAATACAAAACAAATGAGAAAAAGAAGAAGTGCCTTGGTGAAAACCTAGAAACAGGCACCTTGGTAGCAAAAATAGAATCTCTGCCAAGATGGTGAAAACTCGGCAAACGGGTGCCACTTGTTTCAAAATGCTCCATCTATCAGTGCAACCTTGGTCTTTCCCAGCTTTCAGTCTTGCTTTAGTTTTTACATACCTCCCGATTTGTTTCTGCATTCCTGTTTTCAATAAGTCGGTATGTACACCAATCAGCTCAAGCATCTATATCATATCAATGTTCAAACTTGGGGGGAATCAAAGTCATATCCTATGGCCTCCAATGTCTCTTAGACGTATCATATCCAGTCAGAGTCCTTTAAAGCTTCATTTGAGTCAGTCGGTCCGTCTTGTCTCCAGAAAGGATTTTGCATCTACAACAATGCAATCAAACACAAACTGAAAACAATATGTGCTTTACATGCTTTTATCTCCTTGTATGCTTCCTGATTTGCATTGAGATGTTTGCATATTATGTTCCTTCGAGCTCTTCGATGATGTCCTTTACAAGATTTAGAGAGTGATGATTGGGGGCATAATCTTTTCTTTGTCTTCTTCTTGTATGTGAAAATCTAACAACTTTGGAAATTTTGGATTGAAATGGTCTCTGACTGTAAGAGCCTCTATCTTGAATTGGATGGCCATGCGTACCTCGACCATTGATACCCAGAAAATTCAAGGAAGTTTCATCTAACTATTGTCTTTTTGAGTGAGTTCTTTCTCCTACTGTGAAACACAATCTTGCCTAAAGATGTGAATGGTAAAGGGTCACTACGGATAATTCACATTGGATTTAGAATGACCTCTTGATTGTTTGATGTGTTTGACCGCAAGGCATATTTTGGTCATCACGACATTTATGTTTTGATGCTTATAAAAATTGCTATATCAAAATGGACATGATATTCAAGTCATCCTGGCATTTATGCCTTGGTGCTTATATCTAATCTGACATTTCAAAAACAAAATCAATATTCATATATCCATGGTTTCCTAATCAGTGAGTGTTGTATTGATTCCTGTGCATACAAATCGATATTCATATGTCTATGGTTTCATAACTAGTGGGCATTATATTGATTTATTCGATTACTTAAAAATTCAATGATGAGAATGACTGACACATGATTAGTGACTAGGTCCTAGGTCTTAGGTTGCATTTCATTATGCATGTTTCTTTGCATTTCATTCTACATGTTTCTTTACATTTTGCATGTTTGCATGATCTCACATTGGCTAAACGAACTTCAATGCTTAAACAATTCTCCACTTGACTCTTCAAATATATCAAGAGCTGAATCTTACATGAAGGTCCATCCAACGAAATAGCAAGTAGAATCCTTTTTCAGGATCAAAATCAAAATTTGAGATCATTCATATTATTAACTACTTGCATAATCGACCTTCAATCATCACAGGAATCTAGAATTTAACTTAACTGATTATCTTACATCAAACTATCAAAATTTCAACTTGGTTAACCATGGTCAACTCATGGTTTCACCTAGTCAAACTTGGTCTCCAGGGCCTCTAAATGATGCATAATGCATTCTCGAACGTGTTTAACCACTTCTTAAATCAATTAACATGCTTCTGAACTATCAACGCTAACTTTTCTTGTCATATTTCAATTTTTAATCCCGAAGGGGGCATGGTATTGCATATCATTCAAAGTTTGTAATCTAAATCTGAAATCATATCTTTCCTTAGTAATCAAGACAACAACCATGTCTAATTTTTGATTCATCAAAAAGACCTCATCACTTGGGGCAAATCAATCATCGCTCAAGGCATATCAGATTCATCGAGATCCATATCAATTTGGTATTCTCTTAATCTTGTAAATTGTATCAATTTTTGTAACTATCGGTTCAATTGGGTTATTTCCTTGGTTCTTCAGAAACTGAAGGGTTCAGATGTGATACTAATGTGATTCTTATCAACAATCAGGTCTGGAATCAGTCACTCACTTCTTTGCAATCATAAGGTTCGAAATCAGACGTTTTGACACTTTTTCACAATCATCGGTTCATTTGTTGTTATAGTTAACATTATCTTTGGTCATTTAGGACCTATTATCTTCATATCAATTTCAATCAGTTTCTACTTCATATCAATTTCAATTTCAAACATCAGTTTCAACATCATACACAAACTATCTTTGAACCATTGTGCTTCGCACAACAATTCAAAGAGGGGCAAAATGTAATACCCCAAAAATGGGCTATAAGTTCATTAACCTCCTATATCGACACATCGAACGAAATCAACATCAAAGTCCTAACCTAAGGCACATCTGAACATCATCGAATCCTAATTGATTATCTCAAATTCTGCATCAGGGAATATTCCTAGTAATATTCCTATTTATCCTAATTATCTTTGATTTAATAATTATTTGGTGATAAATCCTATTTATCCTAAAGTTTGATTAATTGAATATTTTGAATATTTAATTAATTAGATTTAATACTGCCACTTAATTATTTAATTGAATTTAATTATATTTATTCCTAATTATTATTATTTAAATTTGACAATAAATCAAAATTCCTATCATTAATTGATTAAATTCTTATTTAATTAATTAAAGCAAGTTGTCATATTTAATGATATTATTTTGGATTAAAAGTTTGATTTAATAATTGATTAACCCATAAATCAATTGTTTTATTTTTAAAATCAGTTAAGTTGAGGATAAATCACTTTATTTATTTATTAATTCATAATAAATTATGCACATCCAAAAAATAGTTAAACTATAAATCAAAAAATCAATTCAAGTTGTTTTAAAAATAAACTCAACTCTCTTTTGAGTTAAAAGTTGATCTCAACTTCTGATTTAAATCAAAAAAGTTGTTTTTGCATGATTTATTGTGAGTTAACTATCTTTAATTCTTTGTTGACTCAAAAATCAACCTGAGTTTATCAAGAGTGATTTATGGCTTTTCCATGCATCCCCAAAGCCCTGGATTTCTATAAAATCAAGGCTCAGCTCTTCACAAATCATCTCATAATTTTGCAAACTTATGCTGGTGAATTGACATCTGAAGAATTGAAGCTTCTTTGCGAATCAACAACTTTTGTGAGATCATTCATATTTAGCATATCATTGTTAGATTAATTGTATTGCATATCAATTTTTCATATAGATTAGATTTCATATCATTTTTCATATTATTCCATAGAAAAACCAAAAAAATAGATTAATTTGCATCTAATTCATATCTAGATTTTGCATTCAAATCCTTCATTTAGGTGTCGTCAAGGTCACTGATTGCGGTCCAATCTGAGAATACATACTCGCATCTACTAGAAGGCACTAAATTGTCTAGTTAGTTTAGTTTTCATTTCATTGCACGATTTCAATTTTAGCTAACCTCTAATGTTTTACTGAAGTGTTGTGTCTATAGCTAGGTAGAAAATTCACACACACACTATCCTGAGTCAATGCCTTATTTACAGTCTAGGATTGTGCGATATTTCTCACCTACAGGCATGACTCCTAGCGAGTCAGTGATTATCTTTTCTTTTTCACACCATGCTTTGATGAGTCAAGTTTATGGGATGTTTTGTTTATGATTTTCTAAGTTCCAGACTTAAATATCTTATGGTTTTTCATAAACATTATACAACATTTTATGTTTCTAAGCTTTAGCCATATGTATATTTGATACTTTTGAAACTAAAGGACAAGACTAAATATATATATAGATTAATGAATGTTATGATAAAATCTGGTATTTTTCTTCTCTAGCTTTAATGCGTAGACCTCCTGTAGCCGTGTGACAAGGCTACATTAAAATAGTAAAACTTATTATAATCTCTTCCTTGGATTCGTGTTGTGGATTCTATTATGTTAACCTTTTGCAGGAGAAGAATAAGTCAGCAAGGAGTGTGGACTCAAGGATGAGTGGGTCTTTTAAGGTGAATAATTGTTTTAGATTTCATCATAGCTCCATTCCTTCCATAACTTTGTGGTTGCTGATTCAGACCAAGTCAATCTAGTTACCAAGTGTTCCTATATTCTCGAAGCACTAAATATGGCTTATCTTCTTGCATAAATGATGTTGTCATTCCTGTAATTGAAGTTGTTATGCTATGTAATGAAAGACCTAGTTTGTAGGTGTTATATTTTTCTTAGTTGTTTTTAAATAAGCTGGAACTTATGGCTCCAGGCTAGTTAGATGTTTTGAGGAATTCATACTATAATCCAGCAATAGAGTGAAATACTTTGATATCCTATATTGTATCTATGTTTTGTTAAATGAATATATGATAGTTCCATATTTCAATCTCTGAGTTATAGTTCATTCATACTTCCATGGGGGCCCACACAGGAGGTGAATTCCCTATTCATGTTTAAGAAAGATTCAATTAAGTTTCTTTGAAGTTGTTAAGCACTGTTGCTCCTGTAGCTACTGGTAGAAGAACCATTGACTATTTCCTGCAGCATAGGTTTACTTCTCAAGCATTATCTATTTACTATTAAGTTTTTCCTTCAAGATGAGAGTTAATCTGTAGTTTCAATTTCTAGTATGAACTTCCTGTAGCAATAGCTTTTACTTTAGTAGTGATGACCCTTGAGGAGAACTAAAGCATAAACTTTACAGCCATCATCTCAAGTTCATGTTCTTGGATTAATACATTTAATGAATTCTAGCATGATGTTCTAAGTAGATACATGATGATTTTAAGAAATTTATCACTATTAAAGGATGTCCAATCCTTGAGTTACTAGGATATTATTCTGACCAGTCATTTTTGGCACTGCTACCAGGGATGTTGTCAATTTAGTTCGACCTAAAAGTCATTAAGTTAGTTTTCATTCTGCATAATTTTGCATGCATAGACGTAGGGATCATCTTGGGCGATTCCTACCTAACTTTAATCAAGGAGAACCATTTGATGTTTTCAATCCAACATTTGAGGAACCCCAATTAGAGAACCCACAAGAAGAAGAACCGTTTGAGAACGTGTTTACTGATGCTTATGATCACTTGCCTTCACCGACATCATATGAAGAGTCTCTCCATTCAAATGCCCTCTTTTCTTACCCAGAATATCTAGATAACGTAATGGCTTATCCTACCTTCCCTTTTCCTATTCCTACTCAGCAAGGTAACCAAAATTTGAAGAACATTCCTACAAACGCACTTCCTAAATTCTATGGACTCATCACAGAGGATCCAGAGACTTTCCTCTTTGAGTTTGATGTCCTCTGTAGAAGCTATGACTACACCACTAATGGCCATAAGCTCAAACTATTTCCTTCCACTTTAAAAGAGGCTTCTCTACAGTGGTTTATGAGTTTGGGTGCTGATGCTATAGCAGATTGGAATGCAATATGCACCATGTTTCTTGATAAGTATAAATATTATTGCAGAGGAGGGGACTTAAAAGGAGATGACATATTTAAAATGTTGCAGAAGGAAAATGAAACCTTGGAAGACTATGTCTCCAGGTTTATTTTTAGCTTGCAACGTAACACACAACATGAGCTAAATGAAGAATCTCAAAAGCATTTGTTTTTAAGAGGTGTGAATGATGGGAGCATAGAGGCCCTTGACCTTATGGTAGGGGGAGACATTAATTAGAAGACATGGGATGACATAAAGAGCATATGTTTAAACTATTCTAGAGCTACTATCAAGAAAGAAAGAGGCTTTAGAACCTTGCCTCACAAGTCCAATGGCGTAGGGGTGTCCAAAATGGAGCTATCCAATCTATTGTCAGATTTCAAGAAAGACATCATTAATGATGTCGCTACTTAGTTGGACATAATGGAGGCAAGGAGAAAGAATGATGAAGTTGATGCAATGTTAGTAGAGTATTTTCCACATTGTAGGGAGAAGAAAAAGAATTGTCGGTGTAAGTTTGTTGCAAGCTTCGATTCCCAACCTATGCCTACCGAGTTCAAAGCCATTGATGAGAATGGAGAGGTGCTCTACATTGCCCAACGAAGGCCATGGGCTCAGAGACCAAGTATTCCCCAAGATCCTCTTCAAAATTTTAATAATAATAATGCATGAAAAAATCAACATCATATTGGATTTAGTGGGTATAATAGTTGGTAGCAGCCCTAGCAAGGTTGGCAACAACCTCAGCAAGGCTGGCAGCAACATCAACCAAGTTAGCAGCAGCCATAGCAAGGTTGGCAACAACCTCAGTAAGGCTAGCAGCAGCATCAGCCAAGATGGCAGCAATCTCAACAGGGTTGGTCACAACCTCAACAACCCTACCAACAACCCCAGCAGGGGTGGCAACAGCCACACAATTGGATCAACCAATCAAACTAGCAAGCTTTAATGCCACCACCTCAATAGTAGACTTTGATGCCTCCTCCTGTAGCCAACACTACTTCCCCTAAATAGACTCAATTGCCTGCTCAGCCTACTCCTAATCCCAACAATGCTAAACCAACAATGCAGTAGCAGAGCTATGCAATTTCCCTAAATAATATCTATTTAAGATCTAGCACAACTCTTCCTCTTCCACAATAGCTTATCATTACCAAAGTTGAGGATGCCTCGGTAGAACCAACTGAGGTACCAGTCAAACCTGCTACTCCTGCAGCACAAGAACCCCCATTTCCTCATAGGTTAGAGGAACAAGTTAAGTCAGTGGAAAATCAAGTAGTGTTGGATTTTCTTGCCCAACTAAAGTAAATGACAGTAAAGATTCCCCTATTAGATGCCATAAAGGAAGTACCTACATATACTAAAGCCATCAAGGAAGCTTGTATCAAGTAGCCTGGGAGAAAGAAAAAGGATCCTAAAACCATACACTTCCTAGGCCAGTTATCTGATCTAATGTTGGAGAAATTGACAATTCCAAAGTATTATGATCCTGGTAGCCTTGTGGTTACAGTCACTATTCAAGGAATGCAAGTCCAAAATGTTCTAGTTGACTTAGGTGCATCCATAAATGTCATGACCAAGGAAGAAATGTATTAGTTTCATATCATCGGTCTTAGGGAAACCCCAACCATTCTTCAGCTTGCTAATAGTTCCACCATTACACCTGATGGGATGGTAGAGGATGTAATAGTCACCTTGAATTCTTGGGAATATCTAGTTGACTTTGTTGTCCTTTCTCCAAAGGCTAACATGGGAGGATATCCAATCATTCTAGGCAAGCCTTGGCTAGCTACTGCATATGCCTATATAGCTTGTCGATAAGAAAAAATGACTATATCCAATGGAGTCAACACTAAAAATCTGACTTTATATTCCCCAGCTCAACCTTTGTTGCAAGATGACCAGATAATCTGGCCAGATTTGGATGATACTGAACCTGAGGTCAATTCCATTCACTAGTTAATGATGATATCTAGGGAACCTTTTGTAGCTTCTAGGGGAGAAGATGAAATCATTTCCTCCATTATTATGAATGAGTATGGAGTGCAATCCCAAGTGTGTTTCCAAGAGGACTGTGTCCTTGACACTTTGTTACCACCTTTTGATGCTCTACAATATTCAGAAACTTCCAAATTTCTTCATACATTACTGCCTCATGAAATGGAGTCTTCCCCAATTGCTCAGCTATCCATGGTAGAAAAGGTCACTAAGATAGAGGTCAGCTCAAGAAGGGAGTTAAATGTAAACATCGCTTTGACTCTCTCTCAGTAGGTAGATGTCCTGCAGCTTCTAAAAGAATATCAATCAGCCTTTGCTTGGGATTATACTGACATGAAAGGCCTAGAATCTAAGCTCTGCACTCACAAAATTTATATCAATCCTGAATTCAGACCTGTTCGCCAACCACAACGAAGGGTTAACCCAGCTCTAAGGGATATAGTTAAGAATGAGCTATAGAAGTTGTTAAATGATGGCTTCATCTATCCCATTTCTGATAGTCAGTGGGTCTCCCCTCTTGTTATAGTACTTAAAAAAGGAGGGAAGTGGAGAGTTTGTGTCGACTATAGAGAGCTTAACACAACCACTAAGAAGGACCACTTTCCATTACCATTCATAGATCAAGTCCTTGATAATCTAGCTGGAAAGAAATACTTCTCTTTTTTGGATGGATTCAGTGATTATAATTAGATACAAATAGCCCCTAAAGACCAGGAAAAAAAAACATTCACCTACCCATGGGGCATATTTTCCTATTTAGTGTTGCCTTTTGGGTTGTGTAATGCCCCTGCTACTTTCCAGTGAGCTGTGATCAATATATTCTCAGATATCTCTATTGATTGCATGGAGATTTACAGTGACGACTTTACCACCTATGGGCATACTTTTGATGAGGCCAAGGAAAATTTGGAGAAATTTCTTCAAAGATGTCGTGATTATAACCTCTCACTCAATAGTGAAAAGTGCTTCATGATGATGGAAGAAGGGGTTGTCTTAGGACATTTCATATCTTTAAAAGGTATTCAAGTGGACCCTGCCAAGATTGAAGTGATTAGCACATTACCTACTCCAGCAAAACAAAAAGATGTGCAAAGTTTTCTTGGACATGTCGAGTATTATAGAAGGTTTATAAAGGATTTCAATCAGCTTGCAGCACCACTGTATAACTTGCTCAAGAAGGATGCTGAATTTGCTTGGGATTCTGAGTGTGCAAAGTCTTTCCTGCAGCTTAAAGAAGTTCTCACTACAGCACCAATTTTGAGAGGACCTAATTGGGGCTTGCCTTTTCACATCCATACTGATGCCTTAGACTATGCTATTGGAGTTGTTCTTGGTCAAAAGGTGGACTCAGTTGAGCATGCAATTTACTTTATCAGTAAAAATTTGCAGGGTGTTGAGTTTAATTACACTATCACTGAAAAAGAACTTCTTGCAGTCATTTATGCCCTGAATAAATTCAGACACTACATTACTAGATATGAGATCTATGTGCATATTGACCATTCTTCTATTAAGTATCTCATGAACAAGCCTGCAATATTTGGAAGATTGGCTCGCTGGTTGCTGCTTATGCAGGAGTTTGACATTACCATAATAGATAAACTTGGTAAAACCAATGTGGTAGCTGATTTTCTTTCTAGGTTGCATGTACCTGATGATCCTACAGCCATTGATGATAGTTTTCTTGAAGAACATCTTTTCTTGCTGACTACACACAATCCTTGGTATGCCGATATTGCCAATTATCTCACAACTGGTAAGACACCAGCTCATTTCTCTACTAAAGAAAGAAGGATGTTAACTGAAAAGAGCTTTAATTATTCATGGATTTCTAGATTCATGTTTTATACTGGTCTTGATCAAGTAACTAGAAGATGCATAAGAGAGGATAAAACCTATGATATCCTCAAGGAATGTCATGATGAACCTTGTGGTGGACATTTTGCTACCAAAAGAACAACATTGAAAATTTTGAGTACAGGTTATTATTGGCCCAGTCTACACAAAGATGCTTCTCAGTACACCAAAAAGTGTGACAAATGCCAACACATGGGATGACCTACAAAGACAGATGAAATGCCCCTGTAGCCATAGGTAGTTGTCGCACCCTTTGACAAATGGGGGATTGACTTTGTTGGTCCTATTGAGCCCTTTTCCCAAGGTAAATCTTATATCCTTGTTTACACTGACTATGTTACAAAATGGGTTGAGGCTAAACCTATGAAGCACCCTCAGGATAACAATGTTGCAAAGTTCCTTTATGAATTCATCTTCACCAGATTTGGATTACCAAGGGAGATTCAATCTAATCAAGGTCCTCAATTTACTTCCAATTTGATTGCTTCTCTGATGGAGGAATATAACATCAGGCATGGTAAATCTTCACCCTATCACCACCAGGCTAATGGGTAGGTGGAAGTTACCAATCGGGAGTTGGAATCTATTCTCACTAAAATAGTAGCCATCCATAAGAAAAATTGGGCTATCCAACTTCCTGAAGCACTTTGGGCATACTGAACTACATGGAAGTCTACAACCAGTTTCACACCATTTGAGCTTGTCTATGGTCGCTCTGTAGTCATGCCTATCAAGTTTGAACATAAGACACTTAGGACAACTCTTGATCTTGGGATGGATCTCACTGTAGCACAACAAGATAGGATTCTAAGTTTAAATGGCCTTGATGAGTGGCGAAAATCTTCCTTACATAACATAGAATTGATCCAACATTAGCGCAAGAAATGGCATGACAATTTTGTCAAGGACAAAGTGTTTTTAGTTGGAGACTAGGCGCTCCTCTATGACTCTCGGTATTAGCATAACCCAAGGAAATTCCAAACCAGATGGTTTGGACCATATGAGATAATTGCATTCTTTCCAAATGGCATGGCTCATCTCTCCATAGTTGATCTAGTATGTTTCAAACTGCTGGCCAATGGTCACAGATTGAAGTTATATCACAAACCCCAGAGCAAGGATGAGTTCCTGCAACAATTCTCTTCTATCATTGGTGACACACTTCCTGCAACAACTCATAATGAGATTTTTTCTCATTTGCCTTCTTCACTCTAAAAAGATCTTGTCACTCTCATAATAAACACTTTCTTAACGAAAGTCACTTCTCCATAATAAAATTTTGCTTCATTTCTTGTCTATCACCCATCCACCTCATCTTTTCTTTCATTCATGGATAGCAACAACTGCCATCTAAACAACACTTCAAGTTAGCACACATTTCAAGGTATGCAATTTTAATTTGTTTTCCCCTAATTTTTATCGTATGCCTTGTCACCACTGCAAGTGTGGGACCATTTGCAATATTTTAGTTGGGGGGAAGTTATATCAATTTTTTTTTGTCATTATGTTTATGCAATCTTTATATTTATTCCTTTCTCCTATCATACTTGTATTTTTCTACCATGATTAGACACTTTTGAAAATCATTATGCTGCGTTGTTATTTTTTGCACGTATAAAGTAAGGTGGCAAGTTATGTTGAGTATGAGTTCTGCAGAGAGTACTTATGAGTAATTATGAAATGATAATATGATAATTTGCATTTATGTTACTCATAAGCTCATTTCTCAAGCTGCATTGCTAGAAATTTCCAAATTTGAAATCATCCTGCAACCTGCCTTTTCAAGCTTTCTTGTTCAACATTTTGGTTGTCTGTTTTATCTCCTGCAACTTTGTTTTGGGTATCTCAAAAACTAGACGATGGGAGGTGACCTCATTCGAAGGGAGCCCACTGTGCATAGTGTTTTGTTTGAAGACCAGAATTGCAGGTCATATTTTCAGGGAAGGGGTTGGATAGATTATATCCAGAAGCTAACTAGCTGGGATGACAAAGTTGCACTTCAGTTTCTTAACTCCTTAAAAGATGGAGTGGCTATAGTTAAAGGATCGAAGGTGCCATTTTCTTAGTCAATTTTGGCAGAGGTTATGGGGTTACCGTAGGAAGGTGAGGAATTTGTAGAGAATCTTGACCCAACTACTTCTAGAGCTTAGTTCACTCTACATGCATACCCGACACTTGAAGTTGATAGAAAACAAGGTACATTTAGACTATCTCTTCCTAAGTCGTTTAGGCAATGTGTGGTTTATATCATTAGATATTTTACTTATAAAGGGTGGCACTCATTCCTGCATTTTGTTCACTTTAAATTCTTGAGCTATTTAAGACATGACAATAGGCCTATCAATGTCCCTAGTTTTGTGTTTGGCATCTTGTCAAAGCAGGCCATTTTAGTTCAAGAGGGTAAACAAAATTTTGTCTCTCACCACTGTTTAATCAAATTAATAGTGGAAAAAGCCTTAAGGGAGAAGTCAAAAATTTCCTGGGAGGAATTTCTGCTAGAAGGGTTTAAGGAGCCAACCCCAGAACCAATTGGGCGTAGAGTGGGATAGAGGATTAAAACTGCTAAAGGGGTTAGGAAAATTTTTATTAAGATTGGACAATGTTCTTTGTCCAAAAATAAATCTAGGGTTAGGACCCCTAATTCCCCTAATTCCTCTACTTCAAGATCAGCTCATGAAGAGGAATCAGAGACTCGTACAAAAAAGGCTGAAGTTGCTCCTACAGTGGAAACGGTTTCCCCAAAGGATAAGAAAAAGAAAGTTAACCCTGGTACTAGTCAGCAGGCTAAGGCATCTCCTGCAGCCGCGAGCACTTCCAAAAAAAGGAAGGCTCTAGAAAAGAAGGAGGAAACTCCATTAAGGAGAAGTGCTAGGAGGAGGTCAAAAACAACTGCAGAGATTCCAGTTGATGAGCCAAATGTAGAACAAGATTCTGGGCAGAAGGAAGAAGAGGATGACAACATTCAACAAGAGGCTGAATTACAGCTTGAAACTTCTCAGCAAGAAGAACAATGGAATGAGATTATGGAATAGGAAACATTTGAGGGATTTCCTAATGTTAAAATAGAGCAGGTTCTTGGTAAGCCATTAAATGCAGAAGTCATTATAATCAGAGATTACTCTAGCTCGAAAGAGCAAGCTTATGTGTTTCGAAGGAGAGGATCAACCTCTAGGAATCCTCAAGAAGATGATTTAGAAAGTGATAACTATGATAGTTACATTAGGGAAGTAGATGACACAATGTTCTCTCCTACAGTAGGATCTCCTGCAGTAGAAAGGGATCCCTACGAAGAAAATCCAGATATTGATGTAGACCTTGTAAATAAGGTAGTAGAGCAAATTTTGAATGAAGGATAAGATACATTAGCTTCAGTGGCTCAATAATGCTCTAACACTGAGAGGGATATGATCATCTAGATAGATCCTTTGAAGAGGGCAAGTGCTAATAATGGTAAGTCATCCGTTCCTCAGGCAGCAAACAATTCTTGCCTTAGTTCAATAACAGATCAATCTAGCTCAACATCTTTGTTATCTATTATCTTCCAATTATCTAAGCAATTAAATTCTGAGAGAGAGCAGTGGAAACAACAATGAAAAGTACTAAATAGGGTAGTAGATCATCATTATTAGGAAACACTTGTTCAAGAGGAAAAGATAGAACAATTAAGTGTGAAACTTGACAAAATTACATCTCTAATTCCTGACCTGATGGGTTGTAGATCCCCATATCCTGTCTATGCCTTGTTTCTTAAAGAACATATGTTAAACTATCATATGACCTATATTATGTAGAACATATCTTCCTCATTACAAGAGCCTGCTCAATTTTCTCAAGCCTTCCATAACTCTCCTACAACCATTCAAAATCTATTATGTGAATTTTATCTCCACAACCTAGCAGTCCCTAATGACCGAGTTTGAAATCCCTTGCTTTATGTTGGGGATATTCAATTCAGAGCCCTCATGTCCTAGGTACATAATGAAATTAGTTGGGACACTCAAGCTAAAGTTTATAGGGATTTAGAATTAGAAATTCCCCTGTTTCTAAGGCTTGAAGCCAAAGATCCTCAAACTTACTATTATAATTGGTTAAGGATTTCCCCCTCTGACTCAGGTAGCAAGATCATCTATCCAATGAGAAATGAAGCATTTAATGCATGTGAACAGATGATAGATTCTGAACTACTCAAGGCTAGAAATGCCATTCAGTGGCGCTGGAACAGTTTATCTAGGGAGATGAGAAACAGAGAACCACATTCACCTCTCAATTTTCTATGGAAACCCAGCATGCACCTTGGTATATTTCCTTGGGAAGAGAGAGAGAGAGAGAGAGAGAGAGAGAGAGAGTTTTTGGATTCCACTAACCTTTCAGCCTCCATTACTGATGTCTCCTTTACTTGCAAACTCAAAAGATCTAGACAGTTTTGATATGCAGAGGGAAAAGGACAGGTGGAAGAAACATAGGGAATAAAAGAGATTCTATTGGAGTCTTGTAGAGGGAGATATTGGATAGAGAACAGCTGCTGATTATAGATTGATAGCCAGGTTGAAGAATTTATTTGGTGTGGTACCGGCAAATAGCTAAGCTGGGGGGAATGATGAGTCAAGTTTATGGGATGTTTTGTTTATGATTTTCTAAGTTCAGACTTAAATATCTTATGGTTTTTCATAAACATTATACAACCTTTTATGTTTCTAAGCTTTATCCATATGTATATTTGATACTTTTGAAACTAAAGGACAAGACTGAATATATATATAGAAATGAATGTTATGATCAAATCTGGTATTTTTCTTCTCTAGCTTTAATGGGTAGACCTCTTGTAGCCGTGTGACAAGGCTACGTTAAAATAGGAAAACTTATTATAATCTCTACCTTAGATTCGTGTTGTGGATTATGTTATGTTAACCTTTTGCAGGAGAAGAATAAGTCAGCAAGGAGTGCGGACTCAAGGATGAGTGGGTCTTTTAAGGAAAATAATTGTTTCAGATTTCATCATAGCTCCACTCCCATAACTTTGCGGTTGTTGATTCAGACCAAGTCAATCTTGTTACTAAGTGTTCCTATATTCTCGAAGCACTAAATATGGCTTATCTTCTTGCATAAATGATGTTGTCATTCATGTAACTGAAGTTATTATGCTATGTAATGAAGGACCTAGTTTGTAGGTGTTCTATTTTTCTTAGTTGTTTTTAAATAAGCCGGAACTTATGTTTCTAGGCTAGTTAAACATTTTCAGGAATTCATACTATAATCCAACAATAGAGTGAAATACTTTGATATCCTATATTGTATCTATGTTTTGTTAAATGAATATATGACAGTTCCATATTTCAATCTCTGAGTTATAGTTCATTCATACTTCCGTAGGGGCCCACACAGGAGGTGAATTCCCTATTCATGTTTAAGAAAGATTCAGTTAATTTTCTTTGAAGTTGTTAATCAATGTTGCTCCTGTAGCCACTAGTAGTAGAACCATTGACTGTTTCCTATAGCATAGATTTACTTATCAAGCATTATCTATTTATTGTTAAGTTTTTCCTTCAAGATGAGAGTTAATCTGTAGTTTCAATTTCTAGTATGAACTTCTTGTAGTAATAGCTTTTACTTTAGTAGTGATGACCCTTGAGGAGAACTAAAGCATAAACTTTGCAGCCATCATCTCAAGTTCACGTTCCTAAATTGATACATTTAATGAAGTCTAGCATGATGTTCTAAGTAGATACGTGATGATTTAAAAATTAATCACTATAAAAGGATGTCCAATCCTTGAGTTACTAGGATATTATTTCGACCAGTCACGCTTAAACTAAAATTATTGAGACATGTTATGACTTATTTTATTTTTGTTCTAATTGATTATTGATTTTTTACTGATTTTTCCTTCCTTAGTCTCTCTGAGATGTTACGACTAGAGGACTAGGGGCATGAAACATGTTTTCTTTGATTTCTGCTTGTGGGTATCATTTTGATGATACTAGGTGTATTTATTTGACCCTTTGGACACTAGGAAGATTTAGAGTGTTATCCTTGATTTCTACATCATGTTTTCTCATGCAAGTTTTTACTCATGGTTATCTTGGTGCTTATGCTTCGATACTGGTATAACCTTGCAATATTAAGTTGGAAAATGTGTCCAAGTCATCTCAGCTCTTATGCCTCAATGCTCACGTGTTTCCTACACTCTATCTGATATAGATCATATTCATATCTTCATAGTTGTACTTTCACTAATAATGGTTTTGTGATCTTATGATGTCCCTTAATAAGGCTCGATGATAAAAAGGACCTATTGATCCTTGCAAATCACACTTTGCATCTTCATAATAGTTTTCATTGTTAGGGTACATCCTAGTTTGCGTTTGAGCTAGGAGAGAGTCTCCTTCATCATTTCAAATGTATAGTCAAATGACCTTTGGGCCCCTTATATAACATTTTGACCTAAATTTTCAAAGCCTCAAATTTCCACAAAAATTGCACCCTTACCTAATTTTGACATCCTGGATCTATTTCGGGATTGAAATCAAAATTTGGATTCATCTCGATTGTCAAAATCACATTTTAAAATTATTTTCTTCTAGGCATAGTTGGTTGACCCTTTGAGGCTAATCTCTTGAATATTTTAAGGCAATCACCATTTCCTCTTTTGCATCATCATTTCATCACCTTTCTTCTTTCTTTGACCTAATGCCAATGCTATACCTTTATGTTCAACCTCATTCAAACTGGGGAAAATTTTCATCACTTGGTGGTCAAACTTGGTCTTGTGCGCTTAATCAATCATCTTGAACCTTATCCTATCTTGATTTGATCAAATCTACTCATTTCTACATCTCCTCTATCTCATTTTGTTTTCAATCGCGAGGGAATGAGAATAACCTATCTTTCAAAATTGTAAATTGATTCACTCTTTGGACATATTCGTTCTCATTGCATCACATTAGTTCTGATACCATCTTGTCTTTCAAATATTTTCTATTTCTCGTTCGATCAAGTTCAGGATTAGTTCTTTTTATGTGCTTCACTCGATCAAGTTCAGAGTCAAATCTATCTTACTATATTGGCTAGTTCTCATTCGATCAAGTTCGGGATTAATTGTCTCTATGTGCTCTATTTGATCAAGTTTAGAGTTAGATCTCTATTTGATCAGTTACCTTGACATCATCATTCTTTGATTCAATGTGTTCCCAGATCACTCACACATTAGTCAAAGAGGGGCAAATGTAATCAGCCAAAAATGGTTTAGTAAACTATGAGCCTCACTCTAATAGTAAAATTTAAAATGCTAGACTACATCTTGTGCTTAATCATTTTTTCACATTGGTTTAATCTCTTATCTCTTGATCAAATCATCATTTTATCATATTATTCGATGATATCCTAAAGTTTGACCACTTTATCCTAAGCTTTATTTGATTAAAAGAACATGTGCCCTTTTAATTAAATAAAATCTGCTTTATCCTATGTGTGCAAATGAAAAAGGAATTTCCTAATTAAAAAGAAAAGAAAAATACTTTTTGTCTACACATTAAATGCACATTCTTCCCGATTAGTGGAATCTCATTTTTGCCTCTTAATCTATCACCATCCATTTCCCTTTAAAAGGAGACTCTCTCCTCATTCTTGGCTAATCTAGAGATCTTAGACTTATGCTATCATTTTGTTTACTTGCATTCTTAGAGAATTCTTGAAAACTTACTTGCATCTTTCATTCTAGTTTACTTGCATTTTAGATTAACATTTCCTTATTTCATTTAGCTTAAATCACCTAGCTTAACTAGGAGGTATTGTAATCTTGTTAGATTAGTGTTTCTTTCTTGTTCTTTCATTTGCATCATAGCTTAAGTCATTAAACTTGATATTAGATTATCTCTCATATTGCATTATCATTTGAATCTTTCATAAAATGATGTACCTTGGAAGGGTCTCTCTTAAGGTTCATTTGAGAGCCACTATTCATACTATTTAGATTCTTGCACGTCATAGATAGGAAGCTATAAATCGCTTCTTGATATTTCCTTCTTCATGGATTCTCTCAAGTGTAATGGTTTATAGAAGTGTGTCATATTTTCATCACACAACTAGTAGACATACAAATACCAAGTAAGACACCATGATCGATAACAACTACAAAATGGGTTTAAGCACACAATGAGTTAGATATGCAATATGATGAAAGAAAGGAAATATATTTCCACATACAAGGAAACAAGTGGACTCAATAATCTCTAACCAAGATACTATGGTGTGAACATGCTTCATCTTTTACATATATCATTTATAATAAAAACTAACAAATCACATAAATACACAAAGGAGTTATGAATCTAACATACAAGAAATTGATAATAATAACTGAGAAATACATTTAGGATACATGAATCAAATGCATTCATAGTTATCCTTTTGAAAATATACAAGCTCAAAAGCCTTTCAATACGAATTGTGAACATTAAATTTATCAAAAGGTTTCTCTACAAAATTCTATAGAGGTTCCCCCTCTACCAAAAATTTCTCCCCATTTTACATTACAAACTACCTTGTATTTATAGGCCCACGGAATAACTAGCTTCTTTTTTAGGTTTGTAACTAACGATTTTTTGTGAGGTTTAAACAAGGTTATGAACTTCACAAATTTCGTGCAAAAATAGTCAACTTCTTAACTTTGACCAAAAGTGACAAAAGGCACCATTTACAAACAAAACAAGGAAATCATTATTTTCCCATCTAACCACAACTAAGGAAAATATATACTAATTTTTTTTAAAATCATGTTATAAGTTTTCCCTTGGCATCTTCTAAAGCGGCATCCTAACCGCTATTTTATCCTTTTTAAAATGAATATTTTTCTTAGTCGAAGTATAAATGTGTCTTCATGTAATGATGAACAACATGATCTTGAAGGAAGTTTACTCCACCTTCATATTTGTGAAAATTTTGAGAGGATATTCGAAATTCCACCAACATTCCTCTTTGTGTCATGATCATAGGTCTCTGAGTATAAGGAATATTATAAGGATTAAAACCAAACTCTTGGATTAAAAATGCTTTCCTTACCTATGATATTCTCATAATAGAGTGTATTAAAACCTATTCTCAATAATGCTAATGATTGTATCCATGCATTCCACTTAGCTAAGAAGTGTCCTATCAAAGATCTCATATAAACTTTGTACCTTGGTAGAATCTATTTTTAACATATATGTCCTTCAAAATAATGTACACAACAAGAAAATTCATAACTAACCATGATATTTGATCACATCTCTCTACTTCACCATCTACTTTCTCCCATTTCTTTAGTTTCTTTATCATTGTATTCCATTTTTTCATATTCAATATAAATCCAATTTTACATGTCAAACCCTGTTGAAATTGGAGGATTAACTTCTTCAAATCCAAACACACACACACACACACACACACACACACACACACACACACACACACACACACACAGAGATGACAAAAGCTTAGTGATTATTGATTATTGAAATTTGACATTGTCTAAGAAATTATAAGATCTAGAGGTTGGGGAGAGAAGAGAGAGTGATCTATATATAAAGGTAGAGATGGAGGAGAAGGAGGGTCATAGGAAAATATATAGGTCTAAAGATTGGTGGAGACAAAGAGCATGGGATAGATAGATAGGAAGAGAATGTTGATAGGAGCTTGTTGATTACTAAAATTTTACTAAGTATGAAAAATTATAAGATCTCTTAAAATATATAATCTATATTATGTCTCCTAGAGATGTGAAACCATTCTCAAACATCTTGACAGTGTATTCATAAAAGATAACTAAAGTATAAGAAAGGAAAAAGAAAGAGAAATTTAACTTAAATATTACATTTTATGTATATAACATTTATATATTATGACTACTTAAATGTTATATTTTATATTTTCCTTTCTTATACTTAAATGATATATCTTATGTATATATCCTAACAAAAAAATACTATCTATTTCATCTAGCTTTAATTTATAGAAAAACATACATTATTTTCTTGTTTAACATGAAACATACATGCTATTCTTATTCAGAGAAACATGTACACATTTCATTCTCTTAAAATTGCATAAGAATTTTTACTTCAAATAACACATGTATGTGTTTTTAATTCAGTTAACAACATATGTGTGTAGGCTTGTAGCTAGGCTTGGATGACAAGCCTTTGGCTTGGGAGATTCATTTCTCTCCTTTTAATGCAATTTTTCTTCCAATATAAGCTTCTCAACTTCATTGTCATCAGTTTTACACATTATTGAGTGAGTATTTGTAAAATTATCACCATAACTTCATACGTCTTTTGAGCTTTCTAACCATATTTTGAATAGCTTTAACATATAAACATTTATTTTATTTTACCAATGTCTCCAAATGTCTTAGAGACACATGAATACAATTATTTAATATCTTTTTACCTACTTGTCAAAACTTGAAATAAATTACATATTATTCTTCTACACTTCATTAGTTATAGTTTAAAAAAAGTTATTTTTTAATTAGTTTGGTGCAAGTTCTTTGAAGCACGTGAGTAGGTATCTGATTTTCAAGATGCGTCCACTTTGAAAAATCATAAGAAAATTACTCAAAATAATTATAAAATAGTTTACAACTTCTAGTACTCTCTATATATCAAAGGGTTTTTCAAAATACTAAATGCAACTAGATCTTGTTTCAAGAGAACATCATACACGATTTTATGTTTTACTGAAAACACAAGAGAGTACTACAATTCATATTTTTTTGGTATCTTCAAATTTAGAGTGTATCAGTCACAAATTGCTCTCTCAAGTTCAAGCTTAACTAATTTTTTTAAAAAAGGTGTGACCACTTATACCCCATTTTTGTTGACAATCTTAGTATGCTTATCAACACACAACCAAATGTTAATATAACTTGCAAACATTGAAAATCTATATGGTTTAACTTCAAAAGCCTACATAAAGTTTCTAATAAAAATACTAATAGAAAGGGATGTGAAGCACACAAAAAAATCACATGCTATTAGAAACTCCATTGGTAGAAAGCATTAGAATATAATTTATTAATCAAAATGTCTCAACAACATTTTTTCAATGTGTCATGTAGAATCATGAAAATACTAATGAAGGACAAATTATATCCTTCATTCATGCATATCAAAAGAGGTCTCTTACCATGGAATTTGTTTCATATTGATGCAACAAAATTATGAATTCTCTTCCTTAAAAAAGGGTGATAACAAATGAAATGTGAGAAAAACAAAAAGTATTGTTAGAGTTAAGGTTTGTTTATATTCTTTATCATGCCTTAGGTAAATGGTTTAACTTTTGTTACTTATAATTGTTACTTTAAAAACATTTTTAAAACATTCAAAGAGATATTAGTGATCATAATGATCCAATAGTATCAAATTGAGAAAGATTCAATTATAATCAATGGCTTGTGTAATGAAGAATAATAGCTAAAAAAATATTAAAAACAATAATTTAACTCTATAAACGAATAAAATGATACTACACAAGAAGGTAATACAAAAACTTAATGGGGAATTATATCTAGACCTCGTCACATGTTTAGATTATGCATATTTCTAAGATAAATATGTTGTGTAGGCAAGATATAGATAAAGAGACAAATTGATCCAGTGAATTCAAAGGAAAAAAAATACACAAATCTAACTTTCAATTTCATTAGCACTATGAAAAGTAGGTGTTGCCTCATTAATGATGACATCATAATTTATCAACAATGACAATCTCAGTATTAAACAAGAAAAAGAAATCAATATTATCATGTTCCACTACCACACAAATCGAAATCAATCTTCTTTGTTTAAATGATCATTCAAGGGACAATAGTAACTAGTAAATCATATATCATAGATACTATAACTAAAGCACTTCAAAATGTTTCTATCCCAAATAAATCTCATCTACTTCTACATGCACCTATTGGAGTTGCAACATGCAATATAAGAGCATCAACTATTCATACAAAATTAAGATCCAAACAAAAGATTTCAAAGAAATGGAAGGAACGTGACTAACAATTTTCCAAGAGGAAATGGAACACGTTTGATACATTTTGATTGAAGAGATAAGTTTCATTGGTGAAATATTTATTGGGAATATAGCTTCTCAGCTACCTCAAGCATTTCCAAATAATGCAAATCAAAAATTTGCAAGCATGTCATTGTAAGAAACACAAGCTTTATCAAATTAACTTCATATGTAATTCATTTTCATAATTATGATGCATACAATTTATTATAGTTAATAATGAATAATGATTTTAATAATACCCATGATTTTGGTTGGAAATCTTGGGTGATTACCACTAGTTAATGACATGCCATTGTATGAAAGGAAAGGACAAGTTAGATATTATGGGAAGAATTCAACATTGTGATCAATCTAGATCACATATTTATGCAAGATGGACAAAATAATGACCAACAAAGATTTCATCAACTTTTTACAATACAAAAGGTGCACAATCTATAATCAATGATTGAATATTGCTACTAATGACAAGACCAAATAAATTGATCGATGAAACCACCAATGAAGAATTTTACAATAATGCTCATTTATTTTTGAGAAATGAAAATGTCCACAGATATAATAGAAACAAATTATGATCATTAAAATCTAGTTGCATGCACCATTGCATCAAAATTTGAAGTATATTGCTACCATAGAATGAGGTGTAGATGATGAATTCGATATGGAACTATTATTGTGTGAGAATGAGGGTTATGTTATCATCAAACTTATGGATTGAAGAAAGACTAGTGGTAATGGAGCTTTAGGAAGTATTTGAAATATTGTATATAGACCTAAAATTAGACCACCTCAACCACCAACATACAAAAATGTTCAATTCAACTATTATTGAATAATAACATTTGAAGATTGACATTCATTTACAGTTCCAATAACATCATTGAAAGAGGTGGTTTTATACAAATACCATTAATATTAGCTTGGGCAAATTAACAATAAACAAACAAGAGGGTTTGACTCATCAAAAGACTATTGTTGATGTAGAATCAATTGAAAGAATATGACTCATGTTTGTAGAAATTTCTCATGTAAAATACTTACACAGAGTAAGAATTATGCCACCATTCACATATGACAAATATGAAAAAATGAAGAACAAAATATAAGTTTCATGTGAAAAATAGAAGAAAACAAATTTAAAGCCATAGAAAATCAGTAATGTAAAAAACATACCAGTGAATTCACTGCAATAACCAGTTGTAGAAACGCTTCCTATCTTTTCACTTACCAAGTAGTCACGCCAAGTTCGCTCTACTCAATAATCCATCTCAAAAATTTCACTTACAAAAATACAAATAAATTACATAATTATAATATTATAAAGCTTTATTGTCATTATCCTTTGTAACAATTATAAATTAAACTAAGTTTACATTTCATTCTTCCTTTATTTTGAACATTTAATTTCCATACTTCTAATTTGATTTAAATCAAATATCTCTTTTTACATACATTTATCTAAAATTAGGTATACCAGTTATTTTTTATTTTCGCTTGTGATTTGTGTCATGATCTAGTTTGAACAGTACACTCTAAACTTTGATTTGTTTAAATGACTAGTCTGAAATCACATAAATAGATCACGGGACTAAAAGCATGTATAATTTGATAAACCACCTTAACAAATTAAAAATAAAAATATATTATTTACACCTAAATTTTTGACACTAATCCTTAGACTTTTTGGTGGGAGAATTTGTAACATACGTAAAAGCACATATGAAGTAATTTGTTTCCTTAACGACACACGAAAGCTAACGAAAATTCATACAATTTTCTGCTTGGCAACTTCCATGATATAAGAAGGTCGAGGAATGACGTCAGTACAGGAATAGCACAAAAGTCAGGTTTTAGACGACATCAAAAGAACACGAAACCACCACACTCTGTTTTTAAGTTTCCATTTCTTCCACGCAAAACAAACGTTCTCTGTCACTCCATGTCTCAAACTTTATGAGCTGTAAAGCACACATTTTCGTTGCCAACTTCGCAGTATTAAAGACATTTGTAATCTGAATCACGACAGATAAACTTGGCAGTCATAAACTAATGGAATGCTTGGTTTTCTGTTGGGAATTCTCTGATCCGTCTCCATTACGAAATTTCTGCCGTGTGCGATCGATTACTTCGGTATGATGGTCTCAGATAAGTGAAGCTAGTTTAGTTGGATCTTATCAAAGATCTTATTTTTGGTGGCTTTCCAATACCACTTAGAGCATCAAAGATCTAAATTTTACGGTGTTTCTGCAATCATATTTGGAGCATCAGAGATCTAAATTTTATGTTGTTTCTGCAATCATATTTGGAGCATCAAAGATCTAATTTTTATGGTGTTTCTGCAATCACATTTGAGTGCATCAAAGATCTAAATTTTATGGTGTTTCTGCAATCATATTTGGAGCCCATTTCATTTTAGAGGCGTGGAGGAGTGTTTTTGTCAACTTTTATTCAAGGGTCGAGTTACAGAGATCGATTCATCAAGAGAAGATATGGAAACCCAATTGGACACAGAGAAGTGAAGGGGGGTTTAGTTGGATCTTAGCAAAGATCTATTTTTTGGTGTTTTTGCAATCACATTTGGAGCCCATTTCATTCTACAGGGTGTGAAGGATTGTTTTAGACTAATTTTATCCAAGCAAGATCAAAGGTATGGAAACCCAATTGGGTGCAGAGAAAATGGGTCTTCTGGAACAGGGGATTCCAGAGGAGGGGAGGAAGAGCATGATTGAGAAGCTTCTGAGGCAGACATTTGCAAGCACTGCACATCTTGCAAACCTCCTTCCAACGGGGACTCTACTGGCCTTCCAAGTCCTGGTCCCCATTTTCTCCAATGATGGCCAATGTGATATGATTAGCCGTTTCATGACAAAATGCCTTGTTTTTCTCTGTGGCATCTCTTGCTTCCTGGCCTGTTTCACCGACAGCTTTAGGGGTTCTGATGGTAAAATACACTATGGGATTGCCACTCCCAGAGGCCTATGGACGTTTGAGTATGTGAGCAACCGTGATGATTTAGCAGAGGAAGAAGACGGCAAATATCAGCTTCGTTTTCTTGATTTCATCCATGCAGTGCTCTCTGCTTTGGTGTTTTTGGCATTTGCACTTTTGGATGATAAGGTGGTGAGTTGTTTGTATCCTTCTCCTCCGGAGGAGACAGCCGAGCTGTTGGATGTTGTTCCAGTTGGTATTGCTGTCATTTGCAGCCTGCTTTTCGTTGTGTTTCCCACAACTCGCCGTGGTATTGGGTATCCTGTCTCACCCATTTGACATATGCTCTTTAATTATTCATCTCTCCAGGATGACATACTTATGATTGCTGCAGACGTGTACAGATTCATATCGAGAAAGACATGTACAAATTCATATAGAGAAATTTAATCTCGAGGTTTTTAGTTTGGGATCTCATTGATTCAGAATTTCTGTACTGTAGAAATATGTTTACCTATGATCAGAACAGTATAATTCCCTATTATATTCTACGTTTTCTAAACAATCAGTTAGAAAGTAAAATTAAAGGATGAGTTAAGTTAATGAATCTTTGGTCTATGGATGAAGTTGAAAGGTTCTCAAAAAGCCAGTCAAGGTTCAAGTCATGTCAAGTCTTGTCAAGTGCAAGATTCTGACATCATAAGGGATGAGAATGTGATCAATCTAAAGCTTGTGCTTCCACTTTGGGTGGCTAACACTATTTTATGGATGAAAAATCTTACATTAAAAATAAAATCATAGATGAGCAAAATGTTTTTTTTCATCATAGATGATCAATGAAGAATATATTATCATTGACTACAAGTTTAGAAAATCAAGCATGTAAACAACTTTAAAAGAAGTTTTCCAGGCGTCAATGTCTTCAAGTTCCTTAACTTTTTATGTTCTCAACTACTTTATTGGTCATACTAGTTCCTTATTCAGATTACAATGCTTTCGTTTCTATGGACAGGTTTAGCTTACTCATCTAGAATTACAATAACTTCTCTTATAGGGCTCATCTATTAGTGTGATTTCAAATGAATCACCTAAGTTAGTCAAGGCTTAGAGTGTGTTTTTTAAGCCAAATATATGCCAACAATGGCAATTGCTTTATAGTACTTCTATTACGTAATAATGCAAGTCAACTATTCCGACTCATTTTACAAAATGTAGATTGTAGTGAATTATGTCTTTGAAGTGTTAGAGAGATGGAGGAGTTTGGAGATTCATAATAATGACAATTTAACCAAGTAGTCTATAAACTTCAATAAAGCCACTCAATTTTGAGTTTCTATAGCAGTTGAGATATATTATTTAGTTAAATGGCATTTTGTTTAGTTGGGAGGTTGAATGATTGGAGTTCATTACATATCAAGTATTGTTGGTTGTAGGGCATATTGTATTATAAAGGGACAAAGTCAACATTGTTCTTCAATAACTTTGGTGGAATGTATAGCTCTCAATCATTTGTTGTTAATCAAACAAGATTGATTATTAATATAATTTTAGTTAGCATAAATAGAAAAAAATACAACTAGTGTACTCAAGTGTCCTTTTGACACACTACAACTTATGTCAAAATGACAAAAGTGCATGTTAGATAGGTACCATAAAAAGTAGACTGGCACATGAACCTCTTTAACTCTTTTATCCGCCTACATTTACACAATGAGAAAGCAACCCATTGTTGATAGGCATCTAACTATTTTCTTAGATTTAAAATTGTTAAGAAATTATTATTAATTATAAGATGAGAAATGTTTTGAATTGGTTATAAAATTGAAAACTAGCGCAACATGATGACAATTTAAGAACATAGATACATCAAAATCACTTTATAAAAATCTTTAAGAAAAATTTATCAACAACACAACACCACTATATCAAATCCTTTGGGGACAATATTGCAGCTAATAAAAAACTCACTTGTGCTCAAATAGTTTTGAGTCGCCCTATCAAATCTAAGATCACACACATTCAAAGGATGTGTCATTAATACAACATTCACTCTTATTTATTCTCATTCACTATGTGTAGTTCACATTTATGTGTGCACTCTAGTAGAATTTATAAAATAATTATAAGACTATGTAAGTATAAATCCATTCCTTAACTTTGTGTAGAATTTGTCACAAAGATATGCAATTTTTTCATGTATTTTTATATTTTTACGAGCTTTAGTTTATATGCATAAAGCTCATATAAGAAAACCAAGTAAAATTACAATACAATGGGTATAGGACCCTTGACTTGTACCATCCATATTCAACACTTCTCCTCATGTACTACACATGGTCTCTCAAGTCTCACACATGTATCTTTATGTTCAACAAGTAAATCCAAAAATGTACATGTGACTCATGATATCACCCAAGAGTCTCCTTGCATTCGAAGATGTCACATGTTGATCTAACTCCTAGGATGAACATATTGATGATTATGTATATTAGCTAGTGATGAAACATGCTCATAGAATGCATATTATGGAAAATAGATGTTTGCATACAAAAACATAATCAAGCTGTAAAATATATTGGTACATATACCACTTTCATTCATAAATGTGTGTGTGTGTGTGTGAGAGAGAGAGAGAGAGAGAGAGATTAATGTGTTCATGTGAAGCTAATCATATTATACATGCCGCTTGAGTAGGAGTGGTCCCAACTAAATCAGTAAATCAAGAAAAATGTGTATATTTACCTAATAGTGTATTACTTAATCTAACCAACATACTTACCAAGATCTTGACAACCCAAAGGAACTGATCAACAACATGGTGAGTGTGGGTGGTAGTGATGTTTATGCAATATCTCATTGTTGGTTTTCATAATGATTTTGATTATGTGAGCCCTCATTTTTGGTTGGCAATATCATTGTTCACTTTCATAAGACATTGAATAGGTGTTCAATTCAATACTAGAGAAATATAATATGGCTTAAAGAGTCCTATGTTTAACATGAGATACAAGCCAAAGTATTATGAGAGATCAAGAATGAATGCATTCTCACTAGATTTGCAAAGAATGGTCCAAGATAGTAGTATTTAGGTATCATCTTTTGATTCAAACTATTGAGTATTCATTTTGACAATGCAACAAAACCTTATAAAAAATCTAAAATGTATAAGATATAGTAGGGGAGAGGAACTGGTAGTTGAGCACCCTAACTTTGCACTTCTCAAAATCCAATGTGGAAACTTTAAATCACTCCTAATTTTTTACAATAATTTACTTGGCAAGTTCCTTGCTTATAACTAAGCTTTAGGGGCCACATCATCAAATATGATGTCACGTCGCTATACATTTTTGCTAAGGTGTCTGGAAATCCCAAAAAAAGGTGGGACCAAGGGTTGTGCAAAAGGTACACCAATACTTTTGTAGCTGATGTGGATCTAAGATCTCATCTTAAAATGTTTAGAGGTAAATTTAATTTGATGATTTGGAAGTAATGCTAATAGAATAGGTGAACTAGACATATTGGTGAATTAGGAGAACAGGTGAATAGGTAAGGTTGAAAAGGTGAATTGAGAGTAGTGTGTAAAGATTTCAAAAGCGATAGTGAATGTTGATTTTTTATTGGGATTGAAGATGAGTTTCGATGAGTTGGGAGGTATATGTGTGACTCAAGGAAAGTATTGACAACACAGTAATCAAGATAGTGCATTTAAGGTCAAAATAGTTTAATGAATTGGAACAAGTCCATGGGAATAGAATGGACCAGAGTTGATGTGATCAGGAGAAAGAATGAATGATCAGATGTGACTTATGATTACCTAACAAATCTGGATTATTGGATTTAGGTTTTTGTTAAGGCGGGAGAATGGGCTACTACTTAAAAGAAAGAAAAGAAAGAAGAGAAGTGTTGCTAAAAGCCCAAGGAATGTGAAGTTGCAGAATGTTGCAGTTAATTAGTAAGTGTTGGAGTCGAGTGTGATCAAGGTAGAGTAGCGAGTATGGTATTGTATCGGTGAAAAAGATGTATTCTCACCAATATGTTTTTGTCGTAATGTGTATGTGCTTCAAATGTGTGGGGGATATAGGATCTATCCCTAATCCAAATTCCCAAAAGGAGAGATCTAAATTGATTAATCACAAGGAAGTGATCAATACACAAATGAATCAAACTATGGAGAATATGAAGAAAAGAAAAAATCCTATAGTTCGCTATAGAAAATATGTGCTTGGAAACTTAAATGAGTAGAAGACAAGTACTAACCTCAAAATAGGGTAAATCTCGAAAAGCCTTTTTTCTAATGTCTGTGCACAATTTCGGGAGATTCTACAACCTGATCCGGCCTGGAAATGCAGAGACAAAGAAAACCTGAAAACCTTTTGTCTTTCGGAGCAAGGTCGACCTTGACCTTAGGATCAGGGCAAGATCTTACCTCGGGGTAGAATCTTGACCCCCATTGAAAGTTGACCTTGACCTGAAATAGCTCTGACATAAATTCTATTCGCGAATCCCAAAAGTTTTCCAAAAAGGGTATCTAGATCTGTCTGATATTCACCATCTCGCACATGTACCTACAAGAAAAAGGGGTTTTGTTGTTTGGATGGGGGGTTTTCCTTGGTCAAACCCTAGTTTGGAATCAACCTTGAACTATAATTAAAATTGTAATATATAAACAAAGTAAATGGAACTATTCACCTTGCTTATGTTGAAATCCTTGTGGAGGATTCGAATCCTTGAATCCACAAGTATGGATTCTCCAAATGAATGTAGAATTTCATGTAGGATGTCTCAAATCAATGGCATTAGATCTTCAACAATAATCTTGAATGGATCTTGGAATAGGAAGAAGCTTGGATGAATGTGGATGGAGAAATCTTCAACAAGAGGGCTCCAAAGAGATTGAATCCTTCAATGGCTATCAATGGATCTCCTTGATGAATGCTTGAATGCTTGAATACTTGAGGATGAATGAATTCTTGAATGCTTTCCTTCTCCTTCTTGCTTGCTTGATCTCTTGATTTCACTTGAGAGCTAGATGTCTTGATCATGAAATTGCTTGGTGTCCAAATGAGAGGAGGAAGGCTTTCTTTTATAGTGATCTAGGGCAAAAGCTTCTAGAGGGGCCAACATAGGGGAATTAAATTCCAATTAGGCCTTACACCTTAGAAGTGGACCTAGATTAAATATAATTTAAGATTTTATCATTCTGAAATCCGAAACAGCCGACTTGGAAGCGGGAAAATAAAACTTTTTGAAGCCTAACATCCTGAAACCTCAGGAATTTGAAATTTGGACCCAAGGTCAGGGTTGAGGTCGACTCTACCCTAGGTCAAAGTTGAGGGTGACTATGACCTAGGTCAGATTCAAGGTCGACCTTGACCCAAAAGGTCGACCTTGACCCTGAGGTCACAGATCTCAGATTCTCAGGACCAGGTGCCAGAAATAGGCTAGGAATAGGTGGAGAAAGAGGCAGAACAGGGGGAAAAGGTCAGATCCATGCAAAGACCTATTCAAGGGGCTTGACATGACCTCAGACCACTTACTCGGAGGGATAAACCTGTCCTAAATGGAAGTGCTTCCATTTTCTGCCGATACATTTATCCCCCACTTTAGCAAGAGTATGGACTCGACACAAACTCTTGGTAAAGGCGATCATAATGAAATGATAATCTTATTGGAATCAAAGGGACAAAGAAAACCTCAAGCCCCCCAGGACTCAAGTCTCTATCAACTCCAAGATTACAATAAGAGAGAAATCTCTAGAAAAGAGAAAGAGAGAGAGTGTGTGATTACCTCGCCCAATGAGAACTTATGTCCCATTGTGAACCACACAAGGAAATAACACAACTAGAAAGATGGAATTGAACAGCCTAGTGAATGTGGCTACTCACTATTCAACCCATCAAGGATTCACCCTTAGGAATATTCTATTCCACAAGAGTAAAACCAAAAGAAAAAGAGATCCATTCTTAAGGACACCTTCAACCTTAAGAAATAAAATTTTTTGAAACTGGAGGGATCAATATATCCTAAATAAAAATCCATGCTTTAAGGATTAGTCACTAATCCATAAAGGGAGAGAGAAATACCCTAAAAAATATATGTAAATTGAAAGTGCATGTGTGCAACAGGTGAGTAGAGCGTATGCCCCCACGTTAAAGTCATTGCTAACACTTTAATAGGAGGAATGGCTTTAATAGAAACATAAACAACTCCACTGATTACATTTCCACTATGAGATGCCCCCAAACAAAGACAAATAAAGGGAAATACCATAAAGAATATAACATACAGAGAACATGGAATGGATCTACCTACCATGGGGTTAGTATGATCATAAGATAATATATATATGATATTATTGCAAATGAATTGACATCATTCCCCAAGGAAAGTAGAACTACAATCACAATGGAGGAAAGAACACATAAGAGATACATAGAAGAGTCTTTTCAAACCACAACTAGGAGACCAAAAAGATTCAGTGCGACTAAGTCACAGATCCAAGCAGACTATACAAGGAAACATTTACGAACAATAGCATAAGTAAAACATAACATGAAACAACATATAGAAGAATAAAGATACATATAGAGGATTCATACAACAAGTTCAATTCCTTTATCACCTTGCACCAATAGAGCAACAAGGGTCATATAAAATAATCTCACAACATTTAGAAACACATCATGGGAGAAGCACAGTGCTACAAGAAAATACACAAAAAAGCTACCATAAAGGATAAGCCAATCAAGTGTGTCGCCTACTCTCCCCATCTCATTCTATATCATTTAGGGAAGGTGGGTAACTCACAAGAGGGACTATATCCAACACAATAGGAATGATAGCCAGTTCCAAACAAGGATCCTCTTGAGAATCATAATGTTCGATACTAGGTGTAAGTGTCAATTGTGATGAAAGCATATTAGGTAAGTCAATTTCAATGTCAATAGTTTCATATTCATCATTAACATCATTAGTATCATCAAGAGTATCTTCTTCATCCAAATTAATGAAAATAGGATCTAAGATACAAATAGAATCATCATAATCTTGCATTTTAACATCATTATTAGCAGTGACTTCTTGTAACACATCATGCATAGGCTTGTCAAAATAAGGTAAATCTCTTTGAAGAATGGAAGTATGATCCTTTGCTTGAGCATGACGCTTCTTATGGAATTCATTAGCAGATTGATTACATTTTGTTTTACTTGAAATATGTTGAGAACTAGGAGGATTAACTTCTGGATCCTTCACAAGTTCTATAGGAGGATTAGTAGGATTCTCAGCAGACTAACAAGAAACACTAGGAGCTTGATTAACAAAACTAGAAACCATGGATAAAGGAGGTATGGTAGGTGTAGGAAAAAGACCACAATTAAGATCCATTGGTGGTATGCTTAACTTGAGAATCTTACGATGCTTATAGGCTTGATATGAGCAGAAAAGATTATCAAGTCGAGAAGGACATGAATTAGGTAATGAAGGCCAAAAGAAGTCAAGGGCAGCACAATCCTTGGGCCTAGAAGGTTGATATAAACTATGATTAATCATCTTCACTTCTTCATAATGAATGAATTTAAGACACTTATGGATAGGCGAAGAAACAACATGCATGAAATTTAACCATGGTAAACCCAACTTAACTTGAAATTGATCAGAAGTAGGAACAACAACAAAGGTAGTGTTCACAATTTTACCACAAAGTTCAACTGGAAAGTTAATAGAGCCAAATGATGGATACAGAAAACCATTACAAGTTTGAATTCACACATCCGATGTATCATAAGAATCGCGTTGCAAATTTTTCATAAAACTATTTTCTTCAATAATAACATTGACTAAGGATGTAGGATCCACAAGACAACCATGCGTAGGTATCTGAGAAATCCTAGCATAAATGTAAAGGGGACCATCAGGAGCTTTAATAGTCTCAGAATCATCAAAGGTAATCCAAATTTCCCAAGGTCTTTTATTCTTAGGTTGTTTTCGAGATCTAGGTTGAGTTTTCAGTTTAGGCTACAATTTTGGTGTACGTTGAGGTGGAACTTGAGGTTGAGTTTGAAGCTGAGGTGGAGATATAGTTTTAACAACATGCTCCACTTGATTAACGATGTGATTAAGATCATCCATCTTTGAATCATAAACAATATCCATAGAAGATGGCTGAGAAATGGTATTAGTATCATGTGTAGGTAAAGGGTTTGTATAGATTTGAAGATTTTGATTAGGAGGAGAGACAAATTTGTTCCCACTACCATCAAGATTATCAACAGATAAGGCATTAGAATCAATTAAGTCTTGAACCTTATGTTTTAAATAATAACACTTCTCAGTATCATGACCATTCTGACGATGATATTGACAAAAAGCTTTAGGATCAAAAGATTTGGATGCTACTGTAGCAGATAAAATAGGTCGAGTAGGAGGTAAAGTAATCATATTAGTAGTTAACAACCTATTCATAATAGAATGTAAAGATTTAGAGAGAGGATTAAATGTGTGATTTAATCAAAAAATAGTGGATGCAAAAGTGGCATTGTGGGATGCAACAACAAATTGATCAGCAACTGCATTCACTTGTTTTTTTATCTTGACATAGTTGTTAAACTGTTTTAATTTGTTTAGATTAGGAGCAGCATCACTCTTATCAATTGGAATAGGAGCCATTGGAGTGTTGCTCTCAAATTGACTCACTTGTAATTGATAATGATGAAGTGTTGCACAAATTTATTGAAAAGAGGTAAATTCAGTAAGCAGAATCTTATCTCTAATATCCTTTTACAAATTTGAAATAAACATACATTGAGTATCAATATTAGGAACATGATAGGAAATCTGAGCATGCAAATGATTAAATCTACCGATAAATTCAGTCAATTTTTCCTTAGTGTTTTGTTTACAATGCATCAAATCAGTCAAAGACACTTGCGGACCAATGTTATTTTAAGATTGTTGAATAAAAGCATTAGCAATTTTTGGAAAAGAGTCAATAGAATAAGGAGGCAAGGAACAGTACCATTGAAAGGCCTTGTCACGAAAAGTTCTAGCAAACAACTTGGCTAAAATCCTATGGTCATGAGCATAATCACTAGAAAGGATTTGAAATATTTTAACATGATGAACAAGGTCTCCCTTACCATTATAATTCTCAAGATGAGGCATATCAACTTGTTGGGGACTGGGAGTACGAATGATGTCTAAGGACAAAGGACTTCCCATGTCACATGTAGGAATGCTAAACTTGTTTTGAGTCAAGGATGCAAGTTGTTGTTGTAAAGATGGCACAGTTTGAGCCAAACTGATGATTGTTGAATCATTAGAAGAAATAGGAGGCATAGCAGCATTAGAAACACTAGGTAAAGTGTATGAAGAAGCACGAATGGAAGACACAACTGAAGGAACACTTGGAACTACAGTTGGAAGAGGATTGGAATAAGTAAAAGGAACATTATGATAAGAAGGTTGTGATGTAGGAAGGGACACAGGAGGAAAAATCATAGGAAGAGAGGGAACTGTCATAGTCACCAAAGGAGGAGTATAGGTAGGAATACTAGATAAAGGAACGAAAGAGGGTTCCACACTAGTGATAGGAGTAAATCCTAAATCTTGAGCTTCTTGAGCTAAAGGTTTAACATTTGAATGCACAAGATGAGTAATACCACGCAAGAGATTAACACCTTGATCATTGTCATGAAGAACTTTCTTAAGAGCCTCTATAGCTTGAATAGAATCTTGATTATGGTTTTATTGAATAAGTCAATTACCCATTTTATCAAGCTCGGTTGAAATTTTTTGAACTTGTTCAGGAGGAACTCTTAAAGCATCATCCTCATCATGAGATGAGTGAGAAGATTTTTTCTCCATAGTAGGTTTGGAATCATGAATAATCAAATTGTTATCTGGGATCCTAAGGAAAGGAGAGGAAGACTCAGGATCAAAGGCACCCATAAGTCTACAACTTTGTCTAACCGGAATATTATAAGTAGGACTAGAGGTATATGAGCTACCAATGCAATACAAATGAACTAAACTAAGAACACAAAATATTTTGATTTTACATGAGATGCAAACACATAAAATAAATCTAATAAATGCAAGATCTAACACCATAAAAGAAAGAATTAAACCACAAGTCTAACACAATAGGGCATCTAATTCCATAAAAGAAAAGGGGTGAGCTTGTCAGGCTCACCAAAATATATTGGTGAAAAATATGTATTCTCACCAATATGTTTTTGTAGTAATGTATATGTGCTTTAAATGTGTGGGGGATATAGGATCTATCCCTAATCTGAATTCCCAAAAGGAGAGATCCAAATTGATTAATCACAAGGAAGTGATCAATACACAAATGAATCAAACAATGGAGAATATGAAGAAAGGAGAAAATCATATAGTTCTCTATAGAAAATGTGTGCTTGGAAACTTAAATGAATAGAAGACAAGTACTAAACTCAAAATAGGGTAAATCTGGAAAATCCTATTTTCTGATGTCTGTGCATAGTTTCGAGAGATTCTGCAACCTGATCTGGCCTGGAAATGCAAAGACAAAGAAAACCCATAAACCTTTTGTCTTTCGGAGCAAGGTCGATCTTGACCTCAGGATCGGGGTAAGATCTTACCCCGAGGTACAATCTTGACCCCCACTAAAAGTTGACCTTGACCTGAAATAGCTCTGACATAAATTCTGTTTGCGAATCCTGGAAGTTCACCGAAAAGGGTATCCAGATCTGCACTAATGTTCATCATCTTGCACCTGTACCTACAAGAAAAATGGGTTTTTTTAATTGGATGGGGGGTTTGCCTTGATCAAACCCCGGTTTGGAATCAACCTTGAAATATAATTGAAATTATAATATATAAACAAAGTAAATGGAACTATTCACCTTGCTTATGTTGAAATCCTTATGGAGGATTTGAATCCTTGAATCCACAAGTATGGATGCTCCAAATGAATGTAGAATTGCATGTAGGATGTCTCAAATCAATGGCATTAGATCTTCAACACCAATCTTGAATGGATCTTGGAATAGGAAGAAGTTTGGACAAATGTGGGTGGAGAAATCTTCAACAAGAGGAATCCAAAGAGATTGAATCCTTCAATGGCTATCAATGGATCTCCTTGATGAATGCTTGAATGCTTGAATACTTGAGGATGAATGAATTATTGAATGCTTTCCATCTCCTTCTTGCTTTCTTGATCTCTTGATTGCACTTGAGAGCTAGATGTCTTGATCATGAAATTGCTTGGTGTCCAAATGAGAGGAGGAAGGCTTCCTTTTATAGTGATATAGGGCACAAACTTCTAGAGGGGCCAACATAGGGGAATTAAATTCCAATTAGGCCTTAACCCTTATAAGTGGACCTAGATTAAATATAATTTAAGATTTTACCATTCTGAAATCCAAAACAGCCTACCCGAAAGCGGGAAAATAAAACTTTACGAAGCCCAACATCCTGAAACCTCTAGAATTTGAAAATTGGACCCAGGGTCAGGGTCGAGGTCGACTCTTCCCTAGGTCAAAGTTGAGGTCGACTGGGACCTAGGTCAGAGTCGAGGTCGACCTTGACCGAGAAGGTCAACCTTGACCCTGAGGTCACAGATCTCAGATTCTCAGGACCAAGTGCCAAAAATAGGCTAAAAATAGGTGGAGAAAGAGGCATAACAGAGGGAAAAATCCAGATCCATGCAAAGACCTATTCAAGGTGCTTGACATGACTCCAGATCACTTACTCAGAGGGATAAGTGCTTCTATTTTCTAATGATACAGGTATCTTATTGAGCTACATAACTTAATTGGATCTGATCTAGCAGAGGTAGTGCAAATTACAAATCATTATCTATATGTTACGTTTTAACAATTATAACAACTAAATCCCTTAATCAGGTGGATCCTAACAAGTCCCATTGTAAAACCCTCTAGCAAGGTGATATTTGAAAGAGTTTTTAAAGTCCTCTAACAAGGCTTCTCCTAATAGGACATAGATCCTAATAGGTCTTAGATCCTAATAGGTCTATAAGTAAATCCCTTAACCGGGTAGCACCTAACAGTATTGTATCCCTTAACCGGGCAAGCTCCTAATAGAGCGTATTCCAGAAGAGTACACAATTTGTGAGCATCATTATCGCACCATGGTTTTCACTCTAATTAGGTTTTTGTGTGATATATCTAGTATTATATATATGTGGATAAGTTTCATATTTTTTCATACTAGATAAATTTCTCTTTACCTATTGTGCTAAATGAATGTTTAAAAGGATAAATTGTTTATTAGTTTAATTTGGGGGATTTAAAATTCAATTTGGTGTTCACTAATTCACCCCCCCTCTCGGTGATCATTCTTACATTAACATTAATAATGTAAAAAAAAAATTAGTTTCTTATGTGTGTTCTTGATTTACATTTTTACATACTACAACAATCACTGTCCCTTGGTCAATTTTCCCTTCTTGAGTGCCCTCACCCCTCACTCTAGCTATCCTCCTACCAAATGGTTCCTAGTCTTCCTCCTCGACTCAATGTCCTTGCAAAACTCATTTAGTGAAGTCTCACAGCTCTCCACTTGGAGGATGGATGTAGTGGTTCTCAGTGTAACTCTCTAGTTAGGATCTCGATGCAATATGATATGTCATGCTCCTGTGTGCATGCAACCAAAATTCAAAATTTATAGTTATATATATATATATATATATATATATATATATATATATATATATATATATATATATATATATATATATATATATATATATATATATATATATATATATATATGTTTAATCATGATGGATTACTAATAATCAATGATTGAAATACTACTTGACTAAAGGTTGAGCTATTTGATATTTTGTATTTTAAAAATCATGGAATAAATGCTTGCAATCAATGTCTTATTAACATAGCCTATAAGGTTTCTTTCCCTAGTTGTTTTTTGTCCCATTCTTGTTATGACTTCTTTTTTTTACATTGGTCTATTACAATAATGGGGATCATATCTAGTGAATCGATTCTTTCAGTCTCTTTGATTCTTATCCTTGTGCATAAATTTTTTTTTTCTATCCTATGATTCATTGATTGTTGGTTTAAAACACTCATTACAACTAATATGGATATGAGTTATGATGTGGGTGTGAAAAGGGATTGTTGAATACATGAAGGAATGGTTAATTAGGAAAGTACTCCTTAATCCAAATGATTTATTTTATTGTCATCGAATATGTTAAGATACTTTAAAATTAATATATACAACCTAATTAATATTGACACGTCTAAAGCATGCCAAAGGAACTTTGGAGATATACTATGGCATAGAGGATATTGTTAAGGCGATGTCAATTCTTGATCCATGAGGCTAGGAAAACATAGATTCATTGGTACAAAAGGTTCCATTCAACTTGGAGGAAATGGATAATTACCTAAGGGGATAATGTGAGATTAAACCAATTTTATATTATGATAAATAGCTTGGGAAAAGGGACATTGAAATGGTTAATTAAGTATGGGAAATTGTAGAGATAGATATAACACCAAAGGAAGAACAATAGAACTAATATTAGAACTATGGTTTAATCCAAGACTCAAAATTCCACTAAGAGGCATCCCTTACCTATTAAATTAATTCCATAGGTGGTTTATCCTCCAATATAGTGCCATTGGTTAGCTTAACATGTTAACTTCTACTATAAGTAGGATTACTATACACTTTCATAACATGCATGTGTGGTTTAAAAAGGTTTATACGTTCTTGTGAATTTGAAAGAAAGGCATGTTTTGACTTTTCCAATAGGTTTTAGGGGTTAATTTGACTTGGTTTTAGCATTAGAGTGACAAACCTTGTGGTTTAGGTTCCATAAATAAAATATACTCATTTTGGCTTCCTATTATCATCTTTATATTCAATGAGATTTTTAAAGATCATTTAAATATTTATTGTTATTTAAAATGCACAAACTAATGTGTAATAGATCTAAGGTGAGGCTTAGAGAGCCTCATCTTTTGAAACCATTCGCCAAAGAAATGGTAAGAACAATATATGAAAGAGATGAAGAATAAGGCAACATGTATAATTAGGAAGGACAAGATGCCTTTATATAGCATGACCTCATGTTTGAGTCTCAAAATCCTCCCATATCCTCAACGCATGCATCTAGCATAATCATGTCAAGTTTCACTCCATACAAGGACAAATTGAAAAAAATTCAACATTGACCCCATTCACATGTCACTGTGTGAGGTCAACATGAGGAAAGATTCATTTTTTGGAAGTGAAATAACAAAAGACATGATCAAATAATTTATCTAATCATAAATATTCATAGAGTAATTAGGATTTGATTATATGGAAATTTCTAGGAGAGCTACAATAGTTGTAACATCATGAATTAACAACATTAAAAAGTATATCATGAATTAATTATGTAATGGCATAAAAATTAAAAACATCATGAATTAACTATGTAACCATATAAGTCAAATATAATTCTATCAAGAAATCAATATCAAATAGATAATATAATCGCATAACTCATACATTTCAATATCATTGATATTATTCTTCATTCAATTCTTTGTCTATATCATCCAATCCATATTTGACATTGTAAGGATTGGTCATATCATCATCATCATCATTGATACCAATTTCGATAATGTCATCATCCACACGAGTATTATCTTCATGAACATTAACTCCTACATCATCATGATCTAGTTATTCTTCTTTGACATCTTCACTAGGCACATCATCAACTAATTGTTGATCATGATCATCATCTACATCATCTTCTAGTTCTTTGGTATTTTCTTCTTCTACCACATTATACTTATCTACCTTCCTCTTGGATCATGTATAACAACAAATTACCAACCTAGTTTACCTGGAAACTCTTTGTAAAATACCTTCTCACATTGGCTTGGAAGAACATAGGGAACATTTCCATCTCGATCGATCAACCTTGTATTAACCATGATAAATCCATTATCATGTTCAATAATAGTTCTCTCGAGATCATTTTCATTCAATTGTAGCTTATACTTTTGGACGAAGAAAAAAACTAATTTGAAGGACTTATAGTCACACTCAATTATATCATCCAAAATACCATAGTATCAATTTTCTAAGAATTATGGATGTGTGTCACTTCTAGATGAAAAATTAGTCACCTGAAAGAGTGTAGTTATCCTAGAATCACAATTTTTCTTCTTGTCATCCAACTTTTTAATTCAAAATTTATGACCATTACACCACATAGCCTTGTGGTGTTTCACCGGCAATATGTAAAAAATGTAAGAATTATTGCATCTTCAGTTGATAAACATATTTATTCTTGTTCAAATGTATGAAAAGAAAAACAACTCAACATATATAGACATTAATATGATTGAAAATAATTAAATAATATAAGTGATTAATATATTTATCCATACTTGTGTATCTCTTAAACCATATACTAAATCAATTTCCATTGGTGTAACATTGGAATCTCCATTATGATGAGATTTTTTAACCAAAGAAGCCACACCTTCCCATGTTAATGCAAGACCAGATTTTTGACATCATTCAATCCATACCATCATCCAATCAATATTGTTTTCAATATACAAATGTAGTACATCCCACTCTCAACTAACTCTATCAAAAAAAAGAAATTCGCAAACAACGTATAATTAATTAATTACTATGGTATATGACCTTAATTTGCAATTGATGTACCTGAAAACCTAACATCACACTACCAATGATCTTATTATCTTTCATAAGAAACCTCTGAACTATATGTATCTAAGTCCCATTATTCCCACATTTCAAATTCAAGAGATATAAAATATTGGCCAAGAAGTATCTATGTCACCTTGATCATGTTTTATATTTATATTGGCAGGATACAATATATTGACACAACAACTAGCAAGATTCACCAATAAAACATTGCATGAATGGCCTATGTGAACAAGGAAGAAAATTGTACAATATCCACATAGGTACATTGTAATCATACCGGCTGGAAAAAGAAATGGGGTTTTATATTTTGATTAAAAATAAACAAATAGAGAATGTAGCACCACAGGAAATGCATATCAACATAACTCATGAAATTTTCCCTGAAAAAATACTCATTGGCCATCAAAAGCATAACAAGTGGCAATTTCGATGTCATATACTCCTCTGATGAAGATAAAAGGCTCGTATCAAGGACATGTTCATTTTGTTCTACGGATGGGTTATTCAATAAATTAAAAGATAGACTCACTCAGGATTTCAGCATGATGTACACTGATATATTTCATTGGAGGAACACATAGATATCAAAACAGAAAATAGACTACTCGACAACATATCTCACACCGATAACATTTAGTCGGGAGAACATATCTCAAATTATGCCAACAAGGGAATAATCAAAGTAAGACATTGTGATGACATAGTGGATAAAATAAGGCACCATCAGTGAAAGTTGTGCCAATGGAATTCATTTGTGAGAGTATCACCATTGGAAGTGATGAATAACTTTTAGACTGATAGAACAAAGTCTCTCCAATAGGATAACATCAAATAAGTTACACCGATAAAGGATGAAAGGAAAGACAAATACTTGTCAGAGTGACTTTTGGATAAATTTCTATCAAATAAATAGTGTAACTATATGCTTTGACGATCGAGGGAGGTCTTGTTGATAAAGAGAGCATCAAAATAGTGTAAGATACATCAAAGAGATGCATGGATGGTTTCACTGATCAAAAAAGGAAACTTATTGTTATCATTTTATTGACACTAAATTGATAATTCGACTAAGTGTTTTGCATTGAGATTTGAGTTTGAAAGTTGCTGGTTTTGAATTTCAAAATGGTAAAGAATTCAGATAAATAAAGTACAGATTCAACTTTACACTTAAAAATATCTGAATAGTACATTAAAATTTTAGAACTTAAACAGAAAAGGGAAAAGTATGTGTACATCTACAGAATTATGAATATCAAATAGCATGCTATAGTACAATATTCAGATTCTTTAAGCTCAACAGTAATGAAAGTAATTGCTTGCATTTCAGTAAATGAAAGTACAAATTCAGATTTGCCACACAAGCAGTGGTCGCTATAAAAATGAATAAAAGAAGTACATTTCAAAGGTACAAATGATAAACCACACACCCCGTGGCTTTAAGTATTGATGCATGCATGCATTTTTAATTTTTATAAATTAAATTAAGAATCAAATGCAGAGAACAAAGGACAATTACAATATTGGAAATGTAAAGAAGAAGAGGAGGAGACAGGTCAAGCCTCCTTGCCTGGTTGTCTTTGAATGTTCAAGCACGCTGCATCCTTTGTTCTCACATTCTGAAGCGTTCCCCATCATCTGGTACATCCTGCAAAAGAGGAAGATAGAAGAGAGTCAGTTCATACGAACTGAGCAATGAAGGACAAATGAACTGTCTAATCCTCTACTTGATCACATTTCAGAAAAGATAGACAGAAAGCAAAGTCATAAAAGCTGCAAGAAGGATCAGAAAATACAGAGATAATATCATGTTTTTCCTAACATCGTTTGTTCCATGTGCAGAAATAGGTTTTGAAGACTAAGTAGGTTGTAGAAAGGATGTGCATACACCATGCGCATGAAACTTTCCGACCGAAGCTATGGAGAGGCGAAGACTCGAAGACCGGTGGACTAAGAGGAGGCTGTTGAGGGGGCATGCATACATTACAGGCATGGGACCTTTCAGCTGAATCATGGAATTATAATGAACCAGGCTGTTGAAGGGACATGATTCGCATCATGAAACCTTTCAGCCGACATATCAAGGTTTCAAGAGTTTAAAAGTTATATTCTATGATGGAACGGAACAGGAAAAAGTCAACAGGAAATTATGAGTTTTATGTTTTACAGATCACTTGTGGGAGTCACGAGCCCATGCTCGAACCCCATAAGTGATGATCCAATCTGCTGGTTACAACAAAGAAGTTTAGATTTATCATCGGGTATCAGGAACAGGATAACAAAGTCCAGAGATAAGGTATTCCTATACTTTATTATTGTTCAAAGAAAAGACTAAATGTACGTAGTGCTGGTTTGAAATGTGTGAAAAGCATTAGATAATACAATTGTTTTCATATACTGATCATATGTTAGAAGGTCAAGTGCTGAAAATAAAGTACTAAAAGTACAGTTAAAACAGAGTTAGCATACTACAAGAATCTAGTTGTTTACAAATAAAAAGGGAAACAGTACAGCTATGAAAAATGACAGTGCTTTTTGTTTATGATTGAAATCACAAAGTTCAGAATGTAATATCAGTTTATGGAACCAGACATTTGAATATTCACACATGTTGCATAAAGATAGAACATGGTTTTACCTTATAAAGGTTGCAAAATACAAACACTCTGAAAATCAAGATATGACAGGGTAAACACAGAATCCTTCATAAAGAATCCGATCTGCAAGATACTGGGCACATCGTAGAAGAAGTCAAAAAATATCTACAATACAACTCTGAATATGTCAGACATATCCACTGGCATTAACAGTTATTATATTCTTCAAGTCAAAATTAAAAAAATGACAACAAGAGAGGCTGTCATGTTTTTTTTGTAAATGGGGCTGAGTTGGTGACGATAAAATAGGTGGTCAGAAGCTGGAAAAGATATCAAAATCAGATACAGTTCATGAATTCAAATGATTATTCCTTGAAAAGACAGGGAACACATGGGAAGTGTGGTTAAACAAGGACAGTTTTGAGAAGCAGCCTGGCAAATTTTTACCTTTGGAAATCGATTATGGAAGTTGATTATACATGTTACAGGAATGGCATGAGAGTATCAAAAATGGAGGCAGAGTTTTAGCTGAGAGTTGAAACCATGAATATCAGAAAACATAGCCCATATTTTTTTTTCAACATATAATTTCATTCTTAGTATACAGAGATTTATATACAGCAGAAAAGAATAAAGAGAATAAAAATAAGCATTTCCAGCAAAGAGTATCCTATTTTTTTTTTTTACAACCGTTTTCAACTCTTCCTCTCGACAAATGTTTCATTTTCAGTATTGAAATATTTATTTTATGCAAAGGAAAAGGGTTTCGAGGGCACATTTTTGTGTCATGATATTCAATGAAAAAATGAAAAGATAGCACTATGTGTGCAGAAATCTAAGAATATTTTCAAGACAGGAAAAGAGAAACCCACGTTTTCAATACAAATAGCAGCAAAAAATGAATACCCAGATGCAATAATAGTGCATATATCAGCCGGCAATGGAATTTATCAGTTCAGAATACCTTCATGGAAGCCTATCATCAAAGGGAAAGAAAATATTTCAACAAATGATTTCCAGCAATAAGAGCCAAGTTTTAAATAATACCCACGTTTTTTAAAAACGTCAGAACAACAGGGTATAAAAAATAAAATTGAAGAGTCTTCTATTTGTATTTGTCAGCTATAACAGAGCAAGCATAGAGATTGCAAAAGAAGGAAACCCTCATTTTTTTTTAAAACGTCAAACATCAACAAATGATTTCTAGCAGAGAAAGCGTATATTATGGACAGGTTCGTGTTTAAAAGATGCAATATCATATAACAACAAGAGGTTTAAGAAGGAAAAATATACTCATCTTCAGTTATGAATCATATTGAAAACCCAAGTGCAAATTCAGCCGTGAGTCCCCATTCGAAAACCAGTTCTAGAACCTTTCATTCTGGCTTGTATCCAAGAATTTCTCATACAAAAAGCAGTAGATTGAAGCCAAATGCAATGTCGAAACATCAAGCAAAGGTGATAGTACTTCATGGCGACTGCAATGAAGAGTCGTGGATACAAAGATGCAAACATTCATATCGGCTGGAGATGGACAGAAATCAAACCCAGCATGGAGGCGGCCAAAGGAAAAATAGACATCAGAAGAGCTCGGATTTGCAGTAAGAACAAAGAGCATAATGCATCAAATACCCTCATGACAGCGTCAAAAGCTTCAAACCCTAGCCGCCCTCTCTTCTCAACAGAGAAAAGATGAAAAATGCCTAAGTCAAGAATGCAAATAAGAAATATGACTTTGCTATAATCCATAAAATTTGGAGTCCGAGAGGAAGCTGCAGAATACGGAGCTCATTCAAGCATGCCACGATAACCTCCATCACATGGCTTTGCAGTAGATGGCGGATATTTGCATAAAAAGTCATGTCGACTAGTGTTTCTTTAATAAACTTAGGTTGTATTTTTGTTTAATATATATGTTCTGTTTTAGGTTCTCATTTATATTTTTTCATACTTTTAAATTTATATTTTAGCATACATATTATAAGTTAGTATTATTTTAATTAAATAGATGATTTTATTATCTATTTAACTAAAGTAATGTTTTTTCTAATATATATGCTAAAATATAAATTTAAATTTATAATATTTATATTTAATAAGGAATAGATTTATATTTAAACTTAATATACTAAATAGAATTAGTTTTTCTAGTTCTATTTCATATATTAAGTATAAAGTCTATTATTATTTATTAAATATAAATATAATAAGTTTGAAAAAACATAAATTAAACCTTTTGCAAAATGTATTAATAAACAAAAATATAGCTATAGTGGTTCTCAAGGTCATCATTCTGATAAAGGGGGAACGTTTTCAGTTATGATCAAGTTCAGGAGACAGATAAAGGGCAGTTTTAGTCACTTTGAGTTCTCTTTTGAGTCCAAGTTCAGTTGATATTAGTTGAGTGATTTTTTTGGAGCAGTTCACTCCTCGTTTCTAGCAGTTAGGCTTCAGTTTTGATGGAGTTTCAGTCCATATCCGACCCCACCTGATTTGCATGATTTTTGGGAGTTATGGAGCAGTTTTACTTGATTTTGAGTGACAGTTCAGTCAGGCATCACTTGAGGCAGTTTTTGGGGCACTTTGACTTCACTTTCTAGCAGTTTGACTTGTCTTTTTGGAGGCTTTTCGCATGCATACGGATGAGGGTTTGATGTATTCTATTTATCATATTTTGATCTGATTATTCAGGACTTCTTTTTGGCTCACTTGTTTTGCATACTGCAAACTAGAGAGAGAATCGTAAGGCATTTTGTAACAGAGATTGGTTCCAGCATTGGTTAATAGAGATACCTATTCCTTCCCATTGGTTTTGAGGTGATTTTGTGAATTTTCATTACTTTAGTGTTGTGTTATCCTTCACTATAAGCTGCATTCCTTTTTCGCTTCAGAATCTTGATACATGTAATTGCAGGTCTATTGTTTGTGTTTTAATTTTTTGCATTGATTTGGTGAAGCACTGTTTCCCTACCTTTGCAAAAATATCAGATCCTTACATAGAAACACTTTTGTAGTTACGTGACTGTCTGGGTATTGAGAATCATAACTATTTCTTAAAGTCTGTGCTGAATTAATTCATGTTATAAGTCAGATTTGGTGTATCACCTTCATAGTTTTAGGGTTCATTAAGACATTCATTTTCCCCTTTCCTTTACATACAACATTTTTCGTGCAAGTGATATTCCAAACCTAAGAGGAACCGGCCTAGAATCCGGAGATTTTTTCTCAACCCCATCAACGGGAACATTTCCATGTTTCAACAGGATAGCTAGATTCCATATCAAGCTATTGGCGCAATCCTGATTGACAACACTTATAAAATGGCACGAGAAAAAACTTATCAGTGCATCTTCTAGCAATGAAAATGGTTATCTTATCAGAGTATTTCAAATTTCAAAAAAATATATATATTGAATGTCCATTAGCATCAATCATTCATGTTCCACACAAAGTATTGTAAATGACATTGATCAGATTTACAGGCCATATTGTAGAATCACTAAGAGACGAACCAATAAAGAAGAGGAGGAATTGAAGTTTATCCAAAAGAGTGCCACAACTCAATAAGATCAATTCCAAAGTAGGTTTATCTTTACCTTTCTATTTGAACTCTCTGTAAAATTATGTGACATATCAACAAGGGAAAGCCCTAGCACTTCAAGGAAAAGAAAATAAAGAAGAATGAGGACTCGGAGAGAAAAAAAATAGAATAAAGAGACAAAAAACCCAACTAGAAGACTCATCCAGGATATGATTGACCAGATGGAGGGATCTAGTCTGTGGTCTAGAAAACCCAAACAACATATGCCTAAGAGTGAAAAAATAGAGGATCTCTATAAAGACATTGGGGATGTATGGATGAGAATTACGGGGTATGAATTTCTCATTTTCCATTACTATAAAGGAATTAAAAAGAACCTATGTGCAACCCATAGAGAATCAACCTAGGAAGATTAGTGGTACCTAATGTTTTTGTCAATATAAAATTTCTCAAACTTTTGGCACATAATTGCAATCCAAAAAAAAGAATTTGTAATATTATAGGAGATCTATTTGTGTATATATCAAGGAATTTTATAATGGAGGTGTTCGGATTAGATTACTCTCATGGCCATCCTTCGTATTGAAAGATTTGGAAGAAGAATACAGGATGATGGACACTACATAAAATCAATGGAGACTTGCATTACATAGACATATAAGGGATAACTAGTTGTATCCTTTAATAGAGGAGGATGGTCCTCCTTTTAACATTGATTTGCTCCAAAAATATTTTAAATTCACTTACTATACAACTGGATAAGTTATGGGAAAAGAGGCTCATGATTTCATGATGGTCGGTCCCATGGTTGTAGCTGCAAATGTGCAAATATATGAGCCCGAGCCTTTTTATTACACAAAAAATATAGCAGAGGAGATTGGTTCAGGGCTTATTTCTCTTAAAGTTGATCCAGATCATTCGTGATTTAAACAATACTCAATCTTGATGCATATAATCTTATTTTATGAAAGAAACTGAGGGATGTGACTAACAGAACTTAAGCTTACAACTATTGGGAAATAAGAAGAGGAGTTACCAGTTTAATTGTGGACATCTATATAGGATTCCAAGTATGATGGCTCACATTATGTTCATTTTAAAGATCTATTTTTTAAAACCCTATGCTAGTATTCTATGAGTACCCATGTGATTATTTAATTTCCTTAGAAATTAAAAAATTCTTGAGACCTAAGGAGTATGATGACAAGAATATAGTTGATCACAACTGGGGAGGTTGGTATGTTCATAATGATTTTACTGTGTTCATAATTTTTGGTTTTGAAGGGGCACCCTACAAAATCCCTGAAATAGTTCCATATATAATTTATTATCTTGAGATCGTTAGGAAATTATATTATTCAAGTTCCAAGAATCTAGGGTCTCACCACAAATAGCCTTTTATGCCCGGGACATTAAAATTTGGTGATTTCACCATTGTCTCAATAGAGGCATAGAACTTGATAAGATGTAAGTTTTTGGATGAATTCAAATTAAAGGAGCATACAAAAAGAATGAATTATGACCCTGAAGGGTACATACACTCTTGTAAGAAAAATTAAAACCTTAGTGGATACATTGATGTTCCTATATCAGGGGAAGATGTGTTTAAGAACAAAGAAGAAAAAGAAGCAAAGGAGGTTATAAAAAATTTCAAGGAGTTAGAGAAAAAAAGAAAAGAAAAGGTTGCAAGGAAATTGATGATTTGTTTGAAGAATAATCTGTGGGAGAAAATGAAGCACAATCATAGTAGAGAACGGTCTCTTAGATGATTTTTGATGAATATGAAGAACTCCCTAACTGAGACTTACAAGTAGCCAAGGAATTGCATAAACTGATGTAGATGAAGATGATAGGCTTACAACAGGTATGAATACTTTATTTCTAATAATGATTTTATCAATTCCATAGAATTTAAATCTTATTTAATAACTGCAAAGGAAAAAGGTTGAGGTAATCCATCCCATATATTAACCCTGAAAATGAACAACAATTGATGAAAAGGTTGAAAGATGATATAGATAGTGAAGTGCAGAACATGACCCCTAAAAGGGGTTGATTGTTATTACTTGATGGTGGTGTAATAGTATTTCCTAGTTGGGACCTCATTTCCTCTTTAGTTTTTTATATTTTTTTGCATAACAAGGAAGGATAATACAAGTTAAATATAGAGGGTGTGAAGGAAATTTACATAGGGTCAAGATTCAATCCTAATGAAAATTCAATGTTAACATAGGCACTATACCCACCTCACAAAATGTCAAAGATCATTAATATTGAAAAATCCTTTGGACACATGATGACCCTTAAAGTTGGGGAAACTGACCATGTGGCTTCAGAAGACATGGGCATAAGCATTTCCAATTTCAATAAGGAACAAACAATACTATTGATGAAAGAAAGAAATTATAAGAAAATGAAAAAGTGAGAAATCATATTTGGAAATTACTGCCATGAAATATGCCATAATGAGGATCACCTATGGAACTAATATAGAGTTTCAATGTAAATATGAGAATTTGCAAGAAGAACATCAACAACTACTAGAAAATATGAAGGATGTTTAGTTTGACACTATGGCAATGATGTTGCAGAAGAGATTTACAAACCTAAAGATATGCCTCTATGATTTTTGGCATGTGCACAAAAATAACTATGAAGCCATTCTTGAGAATGGGAGATTGAAAAATAGATTGGGTACTAAGAGACATGATATGAAACTATAGGGATCTGACACCAATTTCATCTCGTCCATTGACAAAATCATGAGAAAACATGAAAAATATGATGAAGACTTACACTCATAAAACGTAGGGTTTGATGATAATGTGAAGTTTGGATTACCCAAATTATGTGATAAGAATTGGTTTCTAAAGAAACGAGATGATTAGATGGATGAATAGAATAAAATAATTCCAGAAGTATTGGATACAATCGAAGTAGAAGGGATATTGTTGGATGTAACATGAAAACATATGGAATTGATGATAAAACTTGAATATGAAGCTCAAAATGTATTGCGTGATACAAATACCCATACCTTGGAGGAGTATAAAAAATGTCTCTTAGTGTCTAAGTCAATGTTACAAGAAGATTAAATTATTTTATAAGTTTAATTAAGATCGATAGTTTAATTATTTTCTGAAAGACAATATGAAGAGACACCTTTCTTCAGTCTTCTTCTTATATATACAAATTCAAATTGTAATATTTGTTCATCAACACTTTATAAGATTTTAATACTTTTCAGCATTGAAAGACTTTTCTGGAGTAATACAGTACCAACACTTTTCTATTTATGTGTGGCAAATTATTTCATTTGGACTAGTTCTCTATTGTTTCTTTTCAAGAAATCGAAGGAAATATAAAGTGTATTCTAATTAATCTCTATGACCATCTTATAATTACCTCTCACTTTCCTCAATCTACCTTTCCCCATTAGGTACTCCCCTTCAAATTTTTTAATGGAGTTGGGATCCTAAATGCGATCTACATGGATATTTTCTACGAACTTAGGAAGATATTAAGTAATGTACACCATGTTTTTGTATACCATATATACCTCCACCATAGAACTCTCATGATGTCCTCTTTGACTAACCAAAGCCTTAAAAAATGTCAAGTGTCTCTCAACCATCTACATTGACCTTAAGTGTATAGGTCCACAGGATTCTATCTCCTCAACTTGGTGTATGAGGTAGTGTTCTTGTGCATTGAAAAATGTCAAAGGTAGATACTTTTTCATTTCACACATTATACGAGGAATATTTTTCTTCCAATAATTTATATCTTCTTTATGGATTTCCTCAGATGAAAACCATCTACAAGTGATTCAAGGCACAAATATATTAATGAGATTTAACAAAAATATACAATATATTACATAGCAAGTAAAACAAATGGAAAATATAAGATCTATACAAGGAATTAAAAGAATGTCACTACTTACCTCACATATTTTCCAAGATCATATAACTTTCTTGACATTGTTGTGGAATTTGTTTGGGAGAGATAAAGGTAGAACATACTGTAACAATTATAAAATGATCTTTTCATTATTTTTTTAAAACTAGTAAACATAATACACTAAAAATTATGTAGTATACAAATATATATATATATATATATATATATATATATATATATATATATATATATATATATATATATATATATATATATATATATATATATATATATATATATATATATATACACCTTAATGAAGGTATCTGTGTTTTTAGAAAATTCTGTGGGAAATTGAACTTTTTGTATGACTTCTTTTATAACATTGCTTTGTTGCTCCATTAATAACCAAGAAAGGGAACTTATATTAATTTGGTCTCCATCGCTATTTAATTGAATGAGATTGGCTTCCTCAATGTCACTACAAATTTTGACAATATTTTTTTTGTCATGCCTTACATCCAATATTTTCCATATCGTTTATGTTATATTCTTTCCAATATGTATTGTATCAAACAAATGCACAATTTGTAGCTACTCATAGTAGGGTAACCTACTAAATTGTATGGGATAACTTTTCAATCCATGTGGAAGTCAACCATTAATGCCTTGACGGCCTTCATGAAGCATATAAGATAAACAAATTAACAATGACAAACATTATCAATTACAAAATGAGTAAACAAAACACAATATAAAAATATAAATTCAAAATATATCATATATGATAGATAAACAATTTGATTTGATATATAACCTTAATGATTAATTCTATTATATTCCAACTGTCATAGGTGAGGTGTCATTCTTCATGGTTTTGATATAGTCTCTTCCTTCCCATTGAAAATATATATTCCAATAGTTTGATACTTAGTATTTATATGGAGGAAGTTCCTATACTCATCAAACACCCGCTTTCCTAAACTTGTTGAGCGACAAGATTTCATCTTTGGACCACAAATTGGACATCCAAATTTTCCCTTTGTTTGAAGACCTACAAGATCATATATAGTTGGATTAAATATGTCAATTTTTATAATTATATATCATGAATAGATTAATTAAAAAACATGCATGATATCTACTTCATAAAATTAAATATCATTAAATTTCACTCAAACATTATAACATACCACAAAAATGTGTTAGCCCTAGGGCATCATGAATTGTCCATACAAACATTACATGAAATTGAAATTGTCCTGTTGGTCTAGAGACGTCATACATAGTGGCGTCATTTCATAAGTTTAGTAACTCGTCGATAAGAGGCTTGATATATACATTCATATCTTTAACTTGGTACTTACCTAGTTGAATAAATATTTAAACATTACATAATTATTATAACCTTTTTACTGCAATATATAAATTAATGTACATGACTATTAAATAAAAAAATATAAGTCATTATGCAACAAATAAGACAAATGAGATGCTACTACGTTAAATAAAATTGGTGTAAACAAATACCTAGAATAATCATTGCCAACATTATGTGCTCCTTTATTGGCATCCATGGAGGAATGTTATTGTTGATAACAAAAGCAAGTCACACTGAGTAAATAAATCTCATCTCTCCAAATGAATTGACATCGTTTACTACCAATGAAAGCTTTAGATTATGAGGTTCCTTTTAAAGTGTGGCCATTTTTCCTACATATCCTTAAATACATAATCATGCGTGGGCATTCAAAAAATTTCATATCCACTTCTATTCTGTAAATGGTAATCCATAAATTGTTCTAAGCTTTCAGACCTAAATAATCATTGGATGCATGAAATAATGGGAATATAACAAAGAACCTTGTGGGAAATCTTTTTTGTTAATTTTTCTATTCAATATCTACTAATATGGCATTCCAAAAATTCTATTGAAAATTCATGTTGTTTATGATATATAATATGATGATTGAGACATGCATCTATTGCATGATACTCCATTCCAATATCTTTCATAATGGTAGATAAATCTTTGTATGAGCAAGGTAAAATATTTGACGGTGGTAACAAAAATTCACCAATCAATCTACAACAAAAAAATAATTTGTTAATATAAATAATATTAATCGTACACATTTCATCCTTTATTTACAAGTGATGAACTAACAACAAAAATAGATAGAAAAAGATGACATATATGACATACCTTAACATTCATGAGATTTGTATGTTGGATAAACCATTCATAACCTTCAAGTTCACCATAAACAATACAACACAGGGAAGAGTCATTTGGGAGCAATTCATAAAGGGGCTTGTATTCTTTCTCAAGTACAGGTAAATCATGAACATCACCAAAATCATCTCGATCATTATGATCATCTATGCCACTAAATGTGTCATGGATCAATGTATCTATACCATCATCTTCAACTTTGTTTTATGGCACTTGATCATCTTCTTCTATAGGATCATTAACTTCATGTTCGATATTCACAGCTCCATGTTCCTCCACTTGCAAAACCACATTCTCTAGGTTGTGATAATCCATATCATGTGCCCTAGGGCACCCACCTTTATAATAATGATCAACACAAATAAACCATGATCATGATAAAGTTATTTTATATATATATATAAAATATTAAAACAATATAAACATTTACAAATTCAATCAATATAAAGACATATAATGACCAACTTACCAATGGACAATAATCATGCCCCCCTTCAACGTGGCCATGTTGCCTACAATGTTTTTCAGCTTTTGTGATTAAAAGTCATTTTGTCTTCAATCCCTTGCAATTATTGCAAGGACAATAACATTTTTCATCCCCCATTCTTTTTAATCTAGCACACAATTTAGCAAGTGTCTCTTCATTTTGTTCTAGACTAATATTATCTGACATTTTTTTTCTTTTCCAAGCTTGAATATTTAGATCTTCAAAAAATATCAAACTCACACTCCAATAATTTTTAATCATAGACAGGTAAAAAAACCTAATAATTTTTATATTTTGCACCATTAAAAAAATCATCCTGTAACAAACTGTCCTAAGTATAAAGTATTCGCAAGTATAGATAAATTATTGAAATCACTTTTGTTTATTAAAAACATTTGTAAGAACTTTGACGAATGCTAACCATATACTTTCCATCCCACAAATTAAGGTGATGCTAACCATATACCCTTCGACCCATAAATTTATGTGTATGTCAAAATAGAGAAAAAAATCAAGGAGCATCACAATTGTGATGATCGTCGGGCATAAATTTTATAAAAAAATTGAAAGTTTCACATTAAATGCATAGGTACCCAACAATACAATTAATTATTAAACTTTCATCAGAGATTTTGATCGGATTTTGCAGTGAAATGAGTTAGTGCCAGAATTCCCGTAAACATGGCACTTTAGTTTCTTTAGGAAAATAAAGTAATTAAGTTCCATTAACATAATTGGTTCCTATTCTAGTCATAACATAACATTTGTTTTCACTGTGTCTAGGTTGATTTCAACTAAAATAGAGACCAAAGAAATGTAGTTTATGATTAGAAAAACTACTCTTTCTGCTAATGAATCTATCCTTAACATCACTATTGTTACTAGTTGTAGTATTTTGCCCTTCTTGACTAGATATATTTTTCTTTGAGATTCTAGTTATCTTATGATCAAGGATTTCTTTTACGTCATCAATTTCTATTTTAAGCACTACATTTTCTTTTCCTTTATATTTAGTTTTTATTGAAGTATTCTAACAAGCTCTTTGTTTTCAACAAGTAGATTTTTTTTTATCTATAATTTGTGTTTCTAAACTTTTAATTTTGAGAATAATTTTTTCAATATCCTCTTGTGCTTGACTATTATGAACTAAGACTTCTCTTTTGAACTTCTTGATTTCATTGAAGGAACATGTTAAATCACTTTCAAAATCAATAGCCATAATTAGTACTCCAACGCCAAGAATCCCTTAAGTAAATTTGACTTAAAAGGGTATGGATCTAATACAACTTGTTGGAGGTCAAGAATCATTGAGAGGAGGGTGAATCGGTGATTCTAAGCAATTTATAAAAAAACTCAATTTAAATTTTTAGAAGTAATTGATTATAACATTTTAACTTTAATCAAGAATGATAAAATCAACTACCTGTTAGATAATTGAGAGGGGGGGTGAATCAGTTAATTCTAGTTATCCTATAGTCCCAAACTCCCAGATGTATATATTGAAACTTTTTTAAACAAATAACCAACTTGATAAGATAGTAATAACAATATTTATGTGCATTCATCGAATACTAGTAAATTCAATACTGTGTTTACCGATTAATCCAAATATGAAATGTGTAAAGTAATCTAACAATCCAATCACATCAAATAACACATATCACAAGGATTTTAACATGGAAACCCTGCTAAGGGAAAAACCACCTGGGACTGGTAACCCAAAATATTTCACTCTTCTAAAGTGAGCTTGGTTAGGAGCCAACCCTGTTAAAGGTTACAATGCACACTATAAGGTGTGACCTGGTTAGAGGATTTATCACTACCATTTAACTCTTGACCAACATTCACTATGGGGTCAAAAAGAAAACCATCAACATTCATAGAATGTCATATTGAAATACAAATAAGACTGTTAAGTCCACTCGGTTAAGAGATTTAGTTGTAACAATGGTTAAACTGATACAATAGTGATCTGATTCAAAATACAACTTAGATTGCAAATATTCAGATCTATGCGAAGCTCAAAATACCTCCTCTAATCACTAATCACTTTGAAATCCTTCATCATATTCAGCTCGGTCAACATTACTCTGACGCTTAGTTATGCCTCCAGTTTTGCTCGGTTTTGTTGGTAACTAGTTTGATCAGTGGTGCATGAAAAACTTCCTTTCAAGTGATTTCTCCTGCAGATTCAATTAGCTCCCATAGTCAACAATGAATCTTATGTCTCTTTAAATAGATTTCATAAACCATTTTCTTCTCATCCATTATATTTTTCCTATTAATCTTCATCATCCATTTTTCCGCTTCAAGCTTCCTCGGTAGATGTGTCAATAACATGTTTCATCCTTCTCCATTTGATCATCTCTAAATTTTGCCAGTCGTTAGATCTGCATAAAAAACTTCATCTCTTACCTTAGAATCATACACAATTTGCCAGCTCATCAATTTAGTTGATTGTTATAACATTTAATGTTTTCATCCATTTGGTTAATACATAATGTGTTGGTGAATACTAACTCAGTTATTACTGATACTCGGCATACACTGCACTGGCTCGGTGTATACATAAATCTTCAATTATCAACCACATTAACTTGTTCAATTCTGATCTTCAATACATAATAGATTCATGTAATACAATCAAGTCAACAAAATGATGCCATAGAATCATCAATAAGTTACGCAATGTATACCTTAGTCATATCTTCATATCCATCTCATCTTCATGTAGATATCTCTTTCCTTTATCATTTTCCTTCTTCAGATGTTGTAACTATCATGATAAGTATAGTCAAAACTAGTTGACATCAATGACAACATAATGACTGATTTAATTGCCCTACATATCACTTTAGTAGCTCGGTGATCTCTAATCATTATCTTTTCAGTTCATCAAGTTATTCAATCAGTTGTAGATCATCAATCTCTCCCTTTAGCATTGATAGCAACACAATATGAAATATGTCATACCATACCAAACATCTGTACTACAAATCTATTAGTAAATGTTATAGCTCAGTAAGCTCTCCCTAGATTGATCATTTAATATGTTTAATCACTACATAGCATCTCAACATTTCAGTAGACTCTCCCTGCAGATTTCATCATCTTCTTCCTTTCTTTGTGTTCTCTCTAACTAATATTTCATTAGAATCCATTCTCTCCCTTTAAGTGATATTTCATTGATTCTTCTCTTCCTTTGACAAAAATGCCAAAAAGAATAAACAACTCTCTAATAGCTAAAAATATATATCTGTGATTCAGTTCAGATCAAGTACCTGAATGTACAAGCATACAATTTTCTTTTTGCAGCTTTCACAACCGTAGAAAACCTAAAGTGTGAATAATATGCATCAACATGATTTGATTTTCTAATAAAATATAGGTTGATGCAACCTCCTGATCACCTTAGTGACTGATATATAGGGGATGGACCCCTACTCTATTCCTCAAGTACTCATATGTATCCTTCGATAAGGGCTTAGTAAATATGTCTACAAGTTTCTCTTTAGATTTTACAAACTCCAATTTTACTTGTACTTGTTCCCTCAAATAGTGATACTTAATAGATATGTGTTTTATTTTTTAATGCATCACCAGATTCTTGGAAATGTTTATATCACTTTTGTTGTCATAATATATAATCACTGGATCAATGATCACCTCATTCATGCCTTCCAACAATTGTTTTATCCATGCAATATTTGAACAATTAGCAGCAACAACAACAACATATTATGCTTCAACAATAGACTGAGAAATACATGCATGTTTCTTACTTATCCAAGTAACTAACCTATCTCCCAAAAAGAATGCTTTGTCGGTCATCAATGTCTCCAGCCCAATCTACATCGGTGTAAACTTGTAGTTCAAAATTGCCTTCATTTTTGTACCATAAACCATAATCTTTAGTCTTCTTCAAATATCTCATAATCCTTTTAACAACAGTTATAAGTGATTCCTTAGGATTAGTAGAAAATCTTTCTACAATCGCAACAACATGTGTAATATCTCGTCTACTATGCATAACATACATCAATTTTCCAATCATTGATTTATATAAAGTCTGATTTACCTCAGTATACTGATAATCTTTTTTCAATTTTCATCTTGTGACCATCAGTGTGCCTACCAATTTTGAATCTTCCATGCCAAAAGTCTTCAATACTTCTTTGATGTACTTTGATTGTGTTATGAATATCCCTTCACTTTGTTGTATAATCTGCAAACCTAGAAAGAATTTAATCTCTCCAAACATTGACATCTCAAATTCCTTTCTCATTTCATCAGCAAATGATTTGCAAATATTATCATGTCCTCCAAATATAATATCATCAACAAAAATTTTAGCAATAAGAATATTGTCATCATTTTCTCATTTCAAATAAAAATTGCTATTGTCACTTGTCCTCACAAATCCAATACTAATAAGATAAGCATGAAGTCTTTCATACCATTCTCTCGTTGCTTGTTTCAATCCATATAGTGCTTTGTGTAATTTGCATACCATGTTCTTTTGATTTGGATCAACAAAACCTTCAAGTTGTTCTATGTAAACCTCCTCCTCAAGTATTCCATTTAGAATTGAAGATTTAACATCCATTTGATATACTTTGAATCTTTTGTGTGCAACATATGCAAGTAGTATTCTAACTCCTTCAAGTCTTGCAATTGGTGCAAAAGTCTCACCATAGTCAATTCCTTCTTCTTGTGCATATCCCTTACAAACAAGTCTTGCTTTGGTCCTAGTGACTTTACCATTCTCATTCAACTTGTTTCTGAATATCCATTTGGTTCCAATTCCATTTTTATCACTCAGTCTCGGTACCAATGTCCATTTTTTATTCTTCTCTATCTACTCAATTTCTTCATTCATTGCTTTAATCCATTCCTCATTCTCAAGTGCATCTCTAACATTTTAGGTTCAAATTCACAAACTAAACATGTGCTTTGTCTTAACTTACTTTGTGTCATCATGCCAGCTTGTTTGTCTCCAATGATTTGGTTGTATGGATGGTGTCTTCTCACAAATTTAGATAACACTTTCTCTCTCCCTTGTTCATCATTCGGTGCAGGTTCAATTTCTTCCTCGGTAGCAATTTCCCGATTCTTGATCTCTATAGGCTGATGCTCAGTGTCTTTATCATGTTTCTCGGTGTTCTCAACCTGTCTCTCGAGTAGAAGTTCAGGTAACTCAATGAATGTATATCTACCGTAGTCTTCTAGTTCTTTCCTGCTTTCTTCTTCATTTTTCTCAGCTAACTCATCAACTTTCTCATTATCACTTTCAATCATTTTGTTAGATACCTTATTCAAACATTTATAAGTTTTGATGTTAGTAGAATATCCCAAAAATATTCCTTCATCACGTTTAGAATTAAATATCCCATTTCTATCATTTTTTAGAATGTAACATCTACTTCCAAAAATTCTGAAATAACTTACATTAGGTGTGTATCAAAACTATAACTCATAAGGTGTCTTGTTTGTATATTTCTTTAGTTGTACTCGGTTCAATGTGTATACATTAGTGCTAACATCTTATCTCCAATACATTTGTGCAACATCTTTCTCAATCACCAGTGTTCTAACACAATAAACTATAGATCTATTCCTCCTTTCAACAATGCCATTTTGTTGTGGTGTTCTCAGTGCATAAACTTGTCTTTTAATTCCATGTGCATTATAAAAGTTGGTGAATTCATCAGAAATAAACTCACCTCCTCTATCAGATCTTAAGCATTTTAACTATTTTCCAGATTCCTTTTCTACTTTAGCTTTATACCATTTGAACATTTTGAAAGCTTCATATTTTTCTTTTAGAAACATAACTATCATCATCTTAGAGTAGTCATCAACAAATAAAGTGAAATATTTGTCACCATAATAACTCTGATTTCTCATAGGACCACATAAGTCAATATGAACCAACTCCAAAATAGCTTTAGATGAGTAGGTTTTGCTCTTGAAACTCGATTTTGACATTTTTCCCATTTGACATTGTTTGCACATGACATGGTCAGGTTTAGATAAGCCTGGTAATCCTCTTACTTTTCTTCTCACTGATTTTAACCATGTTGTCAAAATTCACATGACATAACCTTTAATGCCACAACCACACATCCTTAGTTCTAGCCATCAAACAAGAAGTTTCAGCATTGTCAAGATAAAATAGATTACCTTTAGATTGTTCACCAGTATCGACCAACTTTCTCGTTTCATCATAGATTGTTACCTTCCTTTTTTCAAATGCAACTCAGTGACCTGCGTTATTCAATTGTGCTATACTCAACAGATTATAGTTCAGTCCCTTCACCCAATATGCATTTTTACATTTGATCTTATTGTTCAACATGATAGATCCTTTTCCTTTTACTTGAAAAGCTGTATCATTACCCATTTTAACAGATCCTCCATTATAATGTTCAAGGTATTCAAATTTATCCTGATCACCGGTCATGCGATGTGTATAGCCACTATCAATAATCCATGTATCATTCTTGCTAACTTTAGAAATAAGTGTTGTCTATACATACCTCTCTTCTTCTTCTGAATCTTTTTTCAAAGCTACGAATACCACCTCATAATCTTCTTAAGTGTCGGTGTCAGTATTAGCATCATCATCTCTAACTAGGTAACAAGCCTTCTTTCCTTTATCTTTATAGTCTCGATTGTTTCTTCTGTCATACTGTCGGTTTCCTCCGTGTTCTCGGTTATCTCTTCTGTCAAACTTTATTTCACTAGATCAGTAAGTGTCTTTTTCATCATCTTTCATGTTAGGACATCTAGCTGCAATATGACCAATTTCTTTACAGTTAAAACATGCTAGAGTTAATTTTCCCTTATACCTTCCTTTACATTTATGCAGCCTCCTAGCCATAAATGCTTCAAGTTCATCAAGTCCATCTTCATCACTTTCACTGTCACTTTCATTCCTTATCATATTATTACTTCTTAATTTTCCAATTTTCAAGGATAACATAAATGCAGACTCAACACTCGGTACAATGTTGTTATCATAGTTATTCAACTCAAAAGTAGTCAACTTACTGATTAGACTATCAAGTGTAAGAAGACTGTTTGGTGTAGATATCATTTCATTAATTGCAGAGATTCTAATAGCATAGATAGGTAACAAGGTTCTAATAATTTTACTCACAATAGTGTCTTCATCAATAACACCTCCTACTCCTCGGATAGCATTGACAACCTCCTTGATTCGGTTAGAGTACTGTGAAATGTTTTCTCCTTTCATTTTCATATCATCAAATCTTCCTCTTAGGCTTTCATCTCTTTCTCTCATCACATTTACATCTCCACCGTAGACTAGAGCAAGTTTGTCCCAGATTGCTTTTGTTGAAGTACAAGCTTTGATATCTTCAAATTATGCATCAGATAGGGCAACAACAATCTCTATCATTTCCAAGTTGTGTTCATGTCTATCTCTCAGCTGATCAATAGTCAATGGTCCAGTTGTCGGTTGTATGTAAGCATTGGTCAGGTGAAATACTGTAGATTCTCTAATTCCAGATATATGCAACTTCATTATGATTTACCATGTTGAGAAGTTATCTTTGTTCAGCTTAGGCACCTCTCTCCTATACATCTTGTAATCTTTAGATCAAGTCCTTCAAATTTCCTTTTCAAGCACACAAGATCTGATACCAATTGTTAGATAACTAAGAGGGGGGATGAACCAGTTAATTCTAGTTATCCTATAGTCCCAAACTCTCAGATGTATATATTGAAACTTTTTCAAACAAATAACCAACTCAGTAAGATAACAATAACAATCTTTATGTTCATTCACCGAATACCAGTAAACTCAATATTGTGTTTACCGACTAATCTAAATATGAAATGTGTAAAGTAAGCTAACAATCCAATCACATCAAATAACACATAACACAAGGATTTTAACGTGGAAACCCTACTAAGGGAAAAACCACCTAGGACCAGTAACCCAAAATATTTCACTCTTTTGAAGTGAGCTTGGTTAGGAGCCAACCCTATTAAAGGTTACAATGCACACTATAATGTGTGACCTGGTTAGAGGATTTATCACTACCATTTAACTCTTGACCAACATTCACTATGGGCTCAAAAAGAAAACCATCAACATTCATAGAATGTCATATTGAAATACAAATAAGACTGTTAAGTCCACTCGGTTAAGAGATTTAGTTGTAACAATGGTTAAACTGATAAAGTAGTGATCTGATTCAAAATACAACTTAGATTAAAAATATTTAAATCTATGCTAAGCTCAAAATACCTCCTCTGATCAATAATCACTTCAATCTTTCAACATATTCAACTCAATCAACATTACTTTGACGCTCGGTTATGCCTACAGTTCTGATCAGTTATGTCTGTAACCAGTTTGATCAGTGGTGCATGAAAAACTTCCTTTCACATGATTTCTCCTGCAGATTCAATTAACTCCCATACTTAACAATGAATCTTATGTCTCTTTAAATAGATGTCATAAACCATTTTCTTCTCATCCATTTTGCCGCTTCAAGCTTCCTTGACAGATGTGTCAATAACACGTTTCATCCTTCTCCATTCGATCATCTGTGAATTTTGTAAGTCGTTAGATCCTCATAACAAACTTCATCTCTTACCTTAGAATCATACACAATTTGCTAGCTCATCAATTTAGTCAGTTGTTATAACATTTAATGTTTTCATCTATTTGATTAATATAGAATGTGTTGGTGAATACTAACTTGGTTATTACTAATACTCGGTATACACTACACTGGCTCAGTGTATACAAAAATCATCAATTGCCGACTATATTAACTTGTTCAATTTTATTTTTTAATACATAACAGATTCATGTAATACAATCAAGTCAACAAAATGATGTCATAGACTCATCAATAAGTTACCCAATGTATACCTTAGTCATATCTTCGTATCCATCTCATCTTCATGTAGATATCTCTTTCCTTTATCATTTTCCTTCTTTAGATATTGTAACTATCTTGATAAGTATAGTCAAAACTAGTTACCATCAATGACAACATAATGACTAATTTAATTGCCTTACATATCACTTTAGTAGCTCAGTGATCTCTAATCACTGTCTTTTCAGTTCATCAAGTTATTTAATCATTTGTAGATCATCACTACCATATCAAATGAAGATACCAAAGCTCATAGTAAAATCATGACACAAATTTTTATGTGTGGAAAACCCTTGTAGGGATGAAAAAACACCCGTAAAAGTGTCGCGTTGTCTTAATCTAAAATGTCTCATTGACTATATGCAATGACTCACTAGCTTTAACAAATCACCATATAAATCAAGTTTATACAAATGCAAAGTTTTATCTCTGTTTCATGCCATATAATTTTTTGACTATCTCATTACTTGAGACTCGGAAACAAAAATTTAACCTCAAATTTACACACAATTCTACTCATACAACATAATGTTGTGCATGTCTTTTACTGTTTACACAACAATACAACCAAGCTGCATAACCAAAATTGTACATAAATCATAAAACCCTTCATTAATACTTTCCCAAAAACCCTAAACAAAAACCCTTCTCTTTCCAAACACTAAAAAACCCTTCTCTTTTCTATAAAAAAAGATTCTATCTCATTTTTCTTTGTGTACTGTAGATCCTTCAAAAAATATAAAACCCATGTATTTATATGACAAAATTAAGTTATTTTCATTCGAAGTAGAAAGATTTCATGGATACTCAACGCAAAACCAAATACAACTATTTTCCAAACTGTCACTTTCAACTGATGGAAAAACTAACTATAATCCATTTCAAAACCAACTTAAACTATAATCAAACTAAATTGATCATATTTTCAAGAGAAGTAAATGTTGATCATTTTTTCTCAACATCAAATACTAGATATCAGACTTCAAGATGTTCAAATAATAAGGTTAGTTGCAGATGAGTTGCAGTTCAAATTAGAGATTGCAGAGAAAAAATAGGAAAGGATTAAGAGCCTTCAAAAAATATTTAACTTTAAAACCCTTTAAATCCACAAGGTTTTATAAAAGGACATCACTTTATTCTAATTAAGGGTTGAATGGTTGGCACTAGTCACCTTCATTTAAGTGACTGCTTAAAGTCACCTTTACAACATGGGCAATTGGCCCCTTCCTCTAGCTTCATCAGCTATTCAAGGTTTGCAAATGGATATCACCATTTTGCAAAGATTCATTTCAAGTCATTTCGCACTTTTGCAAATTGGCAATGTGTCACCAATTCAAAAAAAGACTTTCCAAGTTAAAATTACAACTTATGAAATGGTGATTAGTCATCATTTTGCAAGTATCCATTTTAGAGGTAATCACACTTTTGTAATTTAGCGAAAGGGTTGGAGATTAAGTGGCAATGCCCATCTCAAATGGAGATCCAATGAAAGATCCCACGTGGAGGTAGCAATCCTAGTTCATAGAGATAAACGCCATCGTTATTTCGTAGGAATATGTTTTAAGGCAATATCAATGACTATGAAATGGAGATGGACTAAGTCAACATCACCATTTCGCAAAAGTCCCCTTTAATGGGAAATCACTTTTTTCTCTATAGAAAAGGAGATGGCGGGGCCCATAATAATTGAATTAAAATAAAGAGGTTTCTGCTTCATTTCAAAAGGTTTTTTTGGTCAAATTTATTTGACCATGGGGTGGCCACTTTTTAAGGGCCACACAATATGAAATGATATGAAATTCAAATGTACATGCAGTCTAGTGGTGGTTCCACAAAGAATTTTTTTAGGGGCTTTTCTGATCTAATATTTTTAAATCAACTGTGCTCATTTATTCTATTTTCAAGGCTCAAGAGATTTACACACCATTAGAGGATTTTTTAATCAGATTTGGTCTTATCTAATCCTGGCAAAGGAAAATATATTAACTCAAATTCTTCCTATCACTTCTACGTCGAGAGATATTTGTAGGGATCATATTTCCTCTTACCTTTATTCTGAGATCAACCTACACACGATCAGATCTTTGATTTGATTTGTTCTTCCTTGTAAATCATCCCTAGTTAGGGTTTTGAAATTTAGTTGTAGTATGGGTTATGATTAAACCCTATAAAGGAAAAGTTGTACATTTTTGTAAATATCTTCTTCTTTGGTTCTATTACAAAGACTTTCTTTCTATAGTTTTAAAATTTCTTTTTTTGGGTTTAATGAAATCATTGTTTTACCTATTCTAAAATTCAAATGTTTAGTGTATTTTTCCTTCATATTTTCATGTACTTTATCATCTGAAGTATCTTGTGTTTGCGTAAACTATGGTTGATCAATCTTATTTAGTGAATGTTATATTCCTTATAGGATTGAATCAATTTCTTATCTTCATATTAGATTGAGGTTGGTAATTATTTGAACAATGTAACTGTATGGTCTTATTGAATTCAAGTGCAGTTATAGGTGTAGGAAGATCAAGTACTCAATCCGATGCATCACCTTTTTATTTTTATGCAATCCTTCTTCCCTTTTCCTTTCAAGTCAATAGTTTGTAGGAGCATCCTGATTGTAAAGGAAGTTGGCCTTCTCTGGTGATTCAATTTCATTGATCAAACCCCACATTGAGAGATTTTTCCCATGTTTCATAAGGTTGTTTAGTTCACTAGCCATCACCTAAACAAGGGCACAAACTTTTGTGATAATAGTTTTTGCCACACTAGTGGAACTACATTCAAATTATTTCATGGATATCCCCTGGTGGACCAAGATAAAACTTTGTTCATTGAGAATTTTGGGTGTTATTCTCAATAAAATCAGCCTTCAGAGGCATCCCAATCAAACACCATGGTGATTCCAAGTGCAAATCTACTTATTTTAAGTATTCATAGTGCTGGTATGTAACAAGATCAATCTGACTTTTAAGTTCCTTCAAGATATCTATGAATATGTTTGTTTAAATGTTTCGTCATAGATCCCTTTCATAGATATGCTTCCCATTTTCCTCCATATCATGATGACTCTACCCCTGCAACCTCATTTCCTCCATCTAAATCAAAACTTCTATCTAGTACATTCCCATGTTTCCCTACTCAATCTTCTGAACAATCCTATAGAAATATTGTCAATCCAAGAGTTAGAGAACTTTTTAACTGTGTAGACACTCTAGGCTTTGAGTTTGTAGACCTAGGATTAACCTTTAGTTATGTTTATAATCAATATCTAGGTCCATATTATAGGGGATGTACTTTTTTTGAACTCCTTATGGTCAGTTGTGTTGGTTACTCAAAATGGACTTTATGCTCATGACAACAACCAATACACCCACAGACAGATTTTAAGGAAGGGTTAATTCCAAATGTGAATATCTAGGATGACTGGACCAACTATAGGGACAAGACTGCTCTCTGAACTTCTGGCTCTGCAAAACCAAGGAGGGTTCTTCTAATCTAGTAAAATAAACTTTACTTTTACAACCTCAAACTGGATTCAATACAATAGATAAATGGTAAGAAAATACTAAATGATAACTAGTCAATTATTGATTCTCCATTACCACTTGATAGGATACAACTTGCAGGTCACAATACCTCAAATATCTTTTGACAGTTTTATATCAATGATACAAATACAAAAAAACTCTATTAAGTTGTTGTTATTGCAAAATGAACTTATTTCTGGCCAATGCCTTATCCATTGGGCTACAATTTTTACACAAGAATTTGTTACCCAATGCAAACCAAATAATTGAAAACAAAACAATGACAAAAGAAGCAATCATTCAACAAATTTTCCAGACACAATGCAAACAATCTTTTCGAAATGAAACTAACATGGGTTTTTCGAACCCTACCTAAAATCCACAAGAAGAATCTGAAACAACAAAGAACAAAATGAAGGCTCTACGAATCCAAATTATTCCTACGCTTTGAGAATAATCCTTCAAACAATCCACACAATTTTCTCCAAAATCTAGCCTCCCAAAACCTGTGTGTGAAGAATGGCTACAAGAATCTCTGATAAAGAAAATTCCCCACACAAAACCCTACATGCAATCTCCAAACAGGAAACAGAACTGGACATGCAACTCCAAATTAGAAAATAAAACCCAACTCTCAACTCCTGCTTTTATCAATTAATAATGCATGCTTAATTTATAATTACCATAATAAAAGAATGCACTTTTCTAAATTTAATTCCTAACTCAACTTTAACTTCAAATTCTAATTTAATTTTCATTGAACCGTATATGCAACTTAAATTTGTATTTTAATTATTTAATTAAGCAATAAATACTTTAGCATAAATTTAACTATGCAAACTAATAAATTAAAACATTAGATTAATCAACTAGGCTTTTTAATTTACATTAGGATTTAATAATTAATTAAATCCTTAAATTCTAAATTTAAATCTTTTAATTTAATCAAAGGTATTTAATCAACCTTAATAATTAAATGTTCTCTATATCAAATATTTCTACATCATAAAATATAACTTATTTGAATACCATGATTACTCTTAATTAATTATTTAAATCAAATAATACACACAAACAAACACACTTGACTCCCAAAAACTGAAAATCAACTAACTCCATAATAAGAAAACACCAAGGAAGGGTTCACGAATTCACGTCATCTTGACGCATTCAGATAGGGAACTCAATCAGAAACTTGTCCCCTAATTGAAGACAATATTGGCTTCGGTTAAGGTCTGGACCTATGTGTTATCTCCCCTCTCTTACCACTTGAGATATTGCAATAGAGCACACTCATCCTGACAATTCAGGGAAGTCAATGCCTGATACTTGCAAACCTGCATAAAAGGCAGGCATGTACATACATGTATAGATATATAACAGACAATGGCGGGGATCGACCGATCATGTGGATCTCGCAAGCAAGTAAATACAACTTCGTCCCTCAACCACATCAAGCATATCAAACAAAAATATAAAACATGCACGCCAACCATACACATGCAAGTATGGGGTCAGTAAAACCATAAGCATCAATGATAGCCTAACATATAATTCATCATCCTTAAATAACCATATCATATAGAAAATCAGACTATGGGAGGAGCATTACAATGTGATTTGTTGTGCATTGTATAATCATTTTATATTATAATTTATTTATTTATTTTATTTATTACATATCTATTCATACAGTACCATTATTATTTCAATAATAGATAATCATATTAAGATTATTATATTTGTAATAATGACAATCGTTGTTTGTCATTTAATCTATTGGTTTATATAATAATATTTTATTCAACTATTATATTATGTATTTTATAAAATATTTCTTTTGTGATTTAATTAAATTATTTATTATCAAACTCTAGGATGGGGACATCACATTCACATTAGTTATTGGAATTAAACCTCCAATTTTCTCATTAATATCCAAGATTTCATTAGTCTCTTTCAAGAATATATTTAGAATTTTCAGAAACATGAATTTTCACAAATAAAGTCATCCAAGGAAACCCTTTATATGCTATTTTAGCAGTACTACAAATGCAATCAAAATCTTAAAAAGTGGCTTTGCACAAAATCCATCCAATCGCAACTCCAATCTCTTTCTCATGCATTCTATTAATATTTCATAATACACCCACAACGTCGACCGATCTGACGGCCTCTTAGAAAATACTTCCCTATTTCTCACAATATCGTAAGAGTTTTTCCACCTTTACAGACATTCCTTTTATTTCTTGCATCAAAATGATATTAGTTTTCATGTTATCCATCAAGTGCTTAACAACACATCATTTATGAAGGGTGTTCAAGTGTCTAACATTCCATGTGGTTCACTTCATTTTCCTCTAAGGGAGAGAACTCTTCCCTTGGATCTAGTCATAAATTCCTTTATGTTTGGTCCTTGTCTATCACTTCCCCCTCCTATTTATTTGACTTCCTAACTTTATTGTTGCCTTTTTTTTTCATTTGCCCAACAGCCTATTAGCAATCTAGCTAATACACTTGAATTCTATGATTCCCAATTCATCTGTGCAAGGAACATTGCTTTTCAAATTCTGGTCTTGTGAATCAACTTTTGCTAAACCCATTAAAACTACTTCTTTTCTACCATCATTACATTAGACCCCTCACCGCAATACTAACCACATTATAGCGTGGGGATCTAGTTTCGATGTCTACAAATGATTTGTAACTTCCATGGTCGAAGGCTCAATCACTATCTGATTAGTTTCTTGTAGATTTAGAGAAGCTTATTCCAAGGACTAGAGAATTTGTACAACCTGCACTAATGAAGTCTTAGGATCTCGTTTCATCTTTGGAGGTTAATGGCATCCAAATTCAAAGTGTGCCCTACTTCCACATCAAAGACAAAAAAATGTTTCCCTTCAATTTCAATCTTTCGAAGACATTCTCCCACAGAGGAAAGAAGACGAATGTTTAAAGGAATACTCTGAATAGCCAAAGGATAAATTTGTGCATATAGAAATGAATAAGCATTTACCACAATCACTTTTAGGGAAAAACCCAATTTATCTCTATTTCATGCAAATAGTCATCGGACCAGCACTCAGGGTAAATTGTATATGTGAATCCAAATAGGGCCTTCTATGGAATTTATCACCCTAGGATCAAATTTTGAATGCTATTTTGTATACAAAAAAACTTTGCCCAAACTTCCATAGAGCCTTTTCCAACACATCGTCCCTTGCCTTCTCATCAATGAAATCCACCACAAAGATCAAAGATCTTAGGCAAGAAATTAATTGTCGTAAATAGTTTCCAATTTTCTTGAAACCAATTGTGACTCTCTATCCTTGTCTTTTGAACACCTAAGACCCAACCAATAATGGAAATATGAGAGAATGCATCTACATATGTGCCCCCCTTCCATGCAACATCTATATCTAAGGTTATATTTTCTCGAAACGAATCACATTTTTCTGCTATCTTAATATTTCACCTTGCTTTGCTTCACATTAGATATACTGCTCTATGCACCATTTTCTTGTGTGTGTGCATGTGTCTGTGTGCTTGTGTGTGTGTGGGACGTTCACGCATGTGTGTGCATGTGTGTGCATGTGGCACGTGTGTGCATGGTGTGTGTGTGTGTGTGTGTGTGTGTGTGTGAGAGAGAGAGAGAGAGAGAGAGAGAGATGTCAATAATCGATAACAAAAATATCAATATTTAAATAAATCAAGATAGCAATATTATAACAACACAATAAACTTCAATAAAGTAGTATAATAGTAGTATAAACTATAAAACAACAATGGAGACTCTAAATGGGTTTGAGAGGAAATGGGCTTGAGAGGCAACAATGACAAGTTGCATGAGGTGTTAGACGTGGGAAAAACCCAAAAATGGAGTGGGTGCATTTATAGAGAAAAAATTTGTTGTTATACTATTGTTATGGAAGACACTTGGCCATCCCCTCTAACATGCCCGACCATCTCGGGATGACTTAGAGTGTCCCTGCCTAGTCCAAGGGTGTTTCAAGCATTTCCTAAGGTTTTTCATGCAAGGGAAATGGCAGGGGGATGTCCTTGGAATGTCTCGTCATACCTGAAACAAATGTGGTGATGGAGACATGGGCTCTAGTAGCAGGGACGCATCCCCATGGACCCTTGCATATTACATATAAAGACATTTTTCAAGGAGAAAGAAGAGATCTATTGGCTTCACTAAAGAAGTCACTCATTTGGATCTCTTTGCAAGTGAGCATACAACATGAAGCTGATCCTGAGGTGATACAATACGTTTTCTTAAGGTGGTTCAGTTCCCCAACATGAATTATGATTCAGCCTGGGATATTGATTCTGATTTTACAGAGATAGACTAGAACAATGCTAGCTCACCTTTTTGAAGAGGATGTGGACAAGGATAGCTCTTCTCATACAAGGCCCCTTATACAACTATTCATAAGTAGGAATAAAATTCAAATGCCATTGTTTCTATTGCTAACTTTCGGTGGCATTTACAGTGATTGGTGGATCAGAGAGTGTACAGAATACAATATCAAAATCAATGAGAAGAGAGTGAAAGATGCACTAGCCTACCTTGATAAGGAAATTACCTCCAAGAGGTTAGAAAAAAGACATGCTAAAATCTTGCCTTGAAGACATTTTTATGTTAGATATTTTAACAGTGTTTGGTATAGCTCTGTGATTTACCTTTACTAAGCTAAGCATTCCATTTGTATTTAATGATTGTTACTTTCCTTGGGAGATTTCTTCTTGTTCATTTTGTCTTGGGACTGCTTACTATAGCTATATTTGTACTCTTTCTCCAGTATTATTTTATTTTTAAAAACTCAACCTCAAAATGCTTTAAATCATAGGAGCAAATGTCTAAAAGAAAACTCTAGTTATCACAGTTCAGGCTTGGACTGGTCTGCTATCTGATTTGAATCAGATCTCAGCATTTTGCAAGCTCCAGCATGAATCATGCGTAATGAAAAAATCACTTATATCGCAGTTTTATTAGTAATTGGGATTTATTTCTCCAATTATCTGCAAATAGAAATTTTAAAGAAAGAAATATTTTTTTGTTTGTTTATTTAGTTTGTTAAAAAATATCTCTATTGTATGACTGATTCAGCATTTTTTAAATTTCCCAATTAATTGAAAAAAACCTGCTCTGCTTGATCCACAGATAGAATTTGTCTATAGGAGATTTATTGTGCAGGGTTGAATTGCAATTAAATAGAGATCAATTGTGCCTAGAAATATAGATTTTAGTGATTTTACGAATGTCTCTTTCAGTATGCACACCTGCTGCTGTTAAACATTATGGTCTCACAAACAAGTTGGTGATTAAAAGTAATGATACAATTACATCAATTGTTCAATTATTATTATTCATCCCCAGAGTCTATATTTTAGATATTCTTACATTAGCATTGTATGCATTTGCCGAAGTAGTGATATCAACCAATGTGAATACCTTGAAACCTGTTTTCACAGCATAATATCTGCTGCCTTAAATTAATGGATCGGAAACTTCAACTTTTGTAGCTGAATAAGACAACTGGCCCGCTTAGGGATCAATACAATAGAAATTAAGCATACAATAAACAGTTGTGAAACTAAGAGATGTACTTCAGTCATTATTTTCAATGGGATTCATTAATGCTAAGCTACTCAGATGGAAAATCATTAATGAAGTGCAAAACTTTTGTAATGGCATTAGTAGCTGGTTACAAACACCCTAAAATAATTTCAAGAAAAAATTGGCCCTCACTTGTCTACATTTGTTGTTGGCCCCTGATATTTATATGGTACATGTTCATGGGAATGGAAAAATCAAGAAATAAATAAATAAAAGCTATTTAATACATATAGACACAGAAATGATTCTTTTCAAGACATTGGATACAATCTGAATACCCATGAATTACAGGCAATCATCACAGAGAACCAAAACCTCTCATGCAGCATTGAGATTTGCCCACTTCCCAAGATCAGAAGGTTGAGCATAATAATATATTTTGATTTTGTTTGCTAAAGAGAGACCAGATGCCAATGGGGGATAGCTAACAATCCTCTCATCTTGTTCTGTCACCTCATCGTAAAAAGCTGTAACATCTCCTAACAATTCAAATGTTATTCTTCGAGCTTGTATTGGTGTTGGAAAATCAAAATAGAGTGGCGTCCCTAATGGAGCTTCAGGCAGCCTATATTCCCCAACAGGAACTACAGCATTTGATTCCTGTGAAATCTCAAATCAGTCATTACATGAATCAGCCTCACTAAAGCAAATTAAACCTCCATAAAACGAAGCAATTATTTAGATGTTCATACAAAGTGTGTTTCAAAACTCTAAAAACAGTAAAATCCTCTGTGATGCAAGAGATAGTTATTGAATCAACTAAATTCTGCTTGAGCAAGTAAAATGCAGCATAAGAATGGTATAATTTCTCTGTCTATTAATTTCATAAGGCAATCATTTGTTCTCATGCCGAAGCCTGCAATGTAATATAATCATTTTTAATCAAACTCAAAAGACAACCTACAATATTTTAAAAAGATTAACACAAATAGAATCTTATGTACCCACCTTGAAGACACGGTAATAAAGGATTTCTATAATGATATATTATAACCTAAAGTACTGTGCAACTTGTGAGTAAATGCAAGGTCAAAATATCAAAAAGGGTGTGAATATCATGTCAATATCAGTCAAGTAATCATAATGTGTGCAAATAAGATAATCTGGAAAGCATAAAACATAAAATGTGATGTGAATTTTCTCTTGCTTTGGGATGAGGATAGGAGTTGGACAAAGAAAAATAACTGCCACTCCACATAATGTGTCCCAACCCTATAATGATGAAGTCCAATGCTTTCTGTTTTCTTATATATTGCTAAGCTTGTGATGCATACAAAGACAGTCTCAAAGTAGTTTTACGATGTCCATTCCAATAATGATATTATTCAAAATACTCAAAGTCAAAACATAAATGTCACACTAAAGAACTCCACGATTTGACCCCATTACAGGTTTTCAAATCAGGTGATCACAATTAGTGCCTTCTAGGGTTAACTCTATTGTCAGACTGGCTATCACCAGAGACCGTAAAAAATGATTTCACTTGTATCCAGAATAATTAGATAAAAAGAATGCGAAGTTCTCAATGAAGAATCACTCAAAATCTCTTCATACACGAGCCACAAGCCTCATATTTGTTGCTGCAACACCTGTGAAGGTGGCACAGACTACTGCAATGGGGAAGAGAAGTTAACATGTTTGGTCCTTGTGTGAAAAGAATATAAATTGATTGCTAGCAGTCGTATGTGCATCCTTAATAAAAGATGATCGGCATTTTATTTTGCAATAAATAATGTAACTCAAAAATATATTTTTCTACCCACCTGTTGTGGCATCTAAATGCTATTTATTCAGCTTCAAATCGAAGTTGGTATGAACAAGCTCTAAATTTCCCAGAAAAAAACTTATCCAATGTGAGACACACAATTCATATAATGATGTTTCCTAGTGTATTCCAAGTTCAAAACGTCAAATTTAGGACCTAAATTTCCTTTCAACATATGAGAAACACAGAGGAATGTAGGACATGAACATGACTCTGTTCTAAGTGAAGATTTCAACAGGCAACAGCTCTACAATAAAAAAAATATGCAGTTCCACAGATAAAAAATAATGATCACAGGTAATTTTTCATTAAATAGAGAAGAATGGATTCAAAAAAATTAATTTTATGCTCCAATGTTGAGAGGAGATTGTGAAAAAAAATATTTTTGGCAGAATGTATATAAATAATTGAAGGGCAATAGCAACATGATCTGACAATGAGAAGATGGGAAAGACAAAATGAATTCAACAAAAACAATATTTAATGGAATCAATTACCTCTTGTGAACATGCAATACATTGCAAAGGCCATCATGGAAGTGATTATAAGGTCAGATGTAAAGTTGTTGTAGGTGGCAAAAAAGGAACTTGGGTTTCTCCATGCTGATACAAGACTTATGTATGCATTTAGACTACATAATGCAGAATTGATATGAATATGATAATATCTGACTAAGAAGGCTTAAATGAATTATAGCTTTGATTGAGGTGTCACCAGGCAGTTTCAGCTCAAAGATGCTGGTTTCTCCAAGTCCCTTGCATACATTTCAAACTTCTGTTGAATAAACCTTTTCTTGCATAATCATATTTCTACTGCAATATGTTTGTTGTTTGTAGCTTTATATCCATGTCCTGTTTCTACTGCAGTATGTTTGTTGTTTGTAGCCTTATATCCATGTCCTGAACTAATTTTCTGTTGTTGAAAGGACACCTGAACTTGGAGCATGCTTGTGTTCACAACCCAGCATTTTAGCTCTGGGTGTATGTTCAGTTTATATCTGTTTATTGGAGCAACAATTTTGACACCCCAACCAGTAGCTCCTCAACAAGAAGCAGAAAGTAGAGAGCATATCAAAGCAGAACTAAAGATCTTAGAAGATGAGCTCACTTGTGGCAAAAGCATCACCCTTAGAGATATTCATGTTAGTCAAATCACAATTTGTGAAGCTCGTGTTGATACATTTCCCATACAATTAGGACAATGAGAAGGATCAGAAGAGGGACAGACAATTCACAGGTTATAAGACAACTTCACCTGCCAAGAAGAATTTGAAGTTAATTGTCCGCAGTGTGCAACATGCAAAGGGAGAAACCTTACCTCACTTGGCATATTGCTGATCAAAAGCCAATATGAAGGCAGAAAATGAAGTCAGAATCATGTTTCGAGGCAACAGATTCAAAAACTCAACTATTCACTGTCTAAATTGATGATATTTAGAAGGCCAATAGTAGAACAGATGCAAGACCAGGTTTGAGTATTTCTCCAACAGCTTGCCAGCATACAATATTAAATGATCTGACCAATTTAAATAAGAGAAGGTGAAGACATGGGTACTAGTCAAAACTTAAGCGAGGAATTCAAATGCCGAGACATTCATGCCCAAGATATATATAAGGTGGCTTACCAAGAAAGGAATGCTGAAGCCAGTCAAAGCTGGAAATATCAATTGACATGGAACTGGAAAAGAAATAGTATGGAAATGGTCAAAGAAATGTAATTAAGGAAACTGCAGGCCAACCATCAGATGCTCCATGTAATTTGTAATTTTGTGATTTTCATTTAAATTATAAATTGTATTTAAAAACATGGCGAGACAATAAATATTAATATGTTCAAATATATTTTCATATCATGTTAAAAAATTTAAATTGACATTTTATAAAAATTATGAATTCCAGTTCCAACTGTGAACTCTATAATTTAAAATTTATTGGAAATTTATGATTGTAATTTTCAGTATTTTAAAGTCAAATCTTATAAAATGATAATTAATTGTTAATATTTTAAATATAAAATGTTATTATACGGCTTTTAAAGCACAAAAATTGTAATTTGATGGCTTCCTAAAAAGTAAAAATCAACCATTGAGGGATGGAAAAATGTGACCCTTGACCGTATCAATCTCAAAAATACCATTATGTCAGCATCCTTTTACTAGAAATTTAAAAAGGGTAAGGAACCAATTGGCATTCCAAGAGGTCAGGAAAGTGTTATTGCATGTGGGGCTGTGACTCAAGAGATTAGAGCTACTCTTGAGAAAGACCAATCCTCTTCAATTGTAAGGAAGATGAAAATGACATAAACGAATAAAGAATCGAAAAGGATGTGTCTAGATTCACACTTCCTCTTTTAGTATGCCCATGGCCACAAAAACTAGATAAAAAAAGAATGAAACTTTGAACAGCTTTTGGAAACCAATAGAAAAACATGTTGATGATGAATTAGTTGATTCGTTTCATTTAAGTGTCATTACATTCAATGTGGCTAGGAAACCACATTTTCGAAATGTGGTTTAGAAAGTTTTAGAGTTTGGAAAGGGGTACACACCTACCTCTTTAGAGTATTTCAAAACAAATCTTTTGCAAAGGTCAAACAATAGAAAGATTAGGAAATTACTAGAGCTGAACCCCTCTATTAGGGAAACAAGTTGCACTATATTGACCAATGGATGATCAAATATATGTCAAAGGCCACTTATTAATGCTTGGGTGGCTTGTCCTCAAGGTTTTGTGTTCTTGAAGGTGATTGACACCATGAACCATAAGAAAACTTAGTCTAGTTCTAAGATATTAGAGGAAGCCATTCTTAAAGAGTGAAAAATGAGGTTCAAGTAGCAACTAATAGAGCAGAAAATTGTGTGGGAGATAGAAAGTTAATAGTCAATAAGCATCCGCAAATATATTGGAGCCCATATGCAATCCATTGTCTAAATTTGTCATTTCATGAGTTGGCTAAAATCCCAAGGGTACATAAAACAATTCAGAGGAAAAGCAATTGCAAATCTTATAAAAAATCATCATCTCATATTGAACATTTACAAATGGCATGCATGCACACAAGGAATTGTTAAGGCCTTGTGAAACAAGTTTTATATAATTTCATATCACCTTGAAAAGAGTAGTTGAAGAGAAAACAGTTCTAAAGCTTTTTTTTCCCTTTTTTGGAAAAAAGGTTAGAGACCTGAACTTATATATAAATCATAGTTCCTAGACTCAGACTCGGCTCAGACTCAGCAAGGCCAACTCGACTCGTGGCTTGGCTATGACTCAACAACGACTCGGCAAAATGAAAAAATCCTTGAAATTTAGAGACTTTTAACGATTTAAAACTTGTTTCATGCACCCATTATTGAATAAAGTTTAAAGACGCTATAACATCATCAAATAGAAGCTAATTTGATCACATACATCAATCACATAAGTACAAACGTAAATTGTAGCTAAAGGAAATAGAAAACATAAATATGCAAAATTATAAATATTGTCAAATGTATATAAGATCCATGACATCAAATGTTCCCAAACATATGTGTAAACAAAAACAAGTCTATGGCTTGGGTTGTATCTCGGCCTCAACCTTGGCCTTAGAGTAGCATATCTGCCAACTACAAAGGCATCTGAGTTAGGTCCTAGATGACTGACAAGCCTTAGTATCTGCCTATGAGGTGCCACTCTGATCAACATCAACTGCGCGGGACCCTGATCGTTCTCTATCCTCCTCGGCCACAGCCTCAACCTCTATGTCTACCTGGTCAACCCACCTATGGCCTCCCCAATGCGATTTGTGGACTCCTTGATGCTCTTCTTCCCTGCTAGTTGCAAACCTATGCCCTCTTCTTTTCCTTCCTCTCTCTCACTTTTCCTCTCTTCTTCTCACAACTAGCAAATAGAATGGCGTTTAGTACAAAATAGAAGACATAAGTGAAAAAAAATGAGAAATAACTTTTGTTTTTTTGTTATTTTTTGCTGGCCGAAATTGCCAAATGTCGGCATGAGTCATGTTTCCATAACTCGGAGAGTCACGAGCCATGACTTGTCGAGTCATGGAAATGGGTTGTTAATGACCCATTTTCCTCGACACGGCTCGTGGACTCGGAAAACTCGGATGATTCGCGGCGAGTCTAGGAACTATGACATAAATAAAAGAGTAAATTACATAGTGCTGACAGAAGAAGGCCAAGTAACAGCCAGAAGAGGTGGGGAAAGAATTTCAGCACTCGGACCAGAAAGCTAGATTATACATCCAAATGCAACAAAGAACCAAGAAGTTACACAAAGAAGACCCAATCCAAGAACAGAAGACAGCCTATCAAAACAAAATATACCAAAAAGATCAACTCAAAAACAAAGCCTTCAGCCAATGTGTTAGCAACTTAAGATTGCCATTGTTGTATATTCACAAAACACCATACGCCGGTAAAAGATCACTGGTCACTCCGAATACTTAGAAGACACCAGTAGTAGAGGAGATGAGTGTATGCACCGGTAGATAATGAAAAGGGCACTACACCAGTGGGCCAATTCAAGTCAACAGTCCCGGTCTTGGATTGCGTACAGAAGAGTACCGGGTATGAGGATACTCTGGTCTAACCGGGTACAAGGGAACACCGGTCTAAACTACCCAAAGATCCGCTCTAGATTTTAGGGAAGCAGTTTGAGTTAAAACCGGATTATACGGGATATCCACCGTTTGTAAGTGGAGTTAACTTTTTAACAAGAGTTAACCTTATTTCTGTGGATGTCTTGCAAGGTAAACTCCAGATCAGAACAGAAAGCTTAACTTCTGGTTGCATGATTTTATTGTTGAGTTTACAGCCTGGCAGTTCTATGAGTCAGGGGTTTCATGACAATGAACTCTTGTATAAATATAGGTCATAGGACGCAAGGAAGGTGTTGTTGATTGTTGGCAATTACATAGAGCAGAGGAGAGACATCTTCTGAGAGAAGAGCTACAGACATAGAGGTAGCAAAGATCAACAGCCAGGCAAACCAAACAAAAGGGGTATGATCTAAGTAGACATTCAGTGTCATATCAGATCATTGCTTTTGTTAAGTAGAGGAAGCAATTGAAATCCCTTCATTAGGGTGGACCTAATCAGTTCGTTGTAAAAATCCCTTAATAGGGTAACACCATTTTCGATGTTCAAAGTCCTGTAACCAGGCAACTCCTCACAGGGTTCAGATCTTAACCGATCTTTCGTAAAATCCCTTAACCGGGTAGCACCTTTACCAGTGCTTTGCAAACTCGTAACAGGGCACCTTCATTCTGTAGTAGTGAAGTTGTGAGCTCTGTCTCACCGTGGTTTTTTTCCTTCTAACTGAGGGTTTCCATGTATATATTTGGTGTTGATCTGTGTACTTACCTTTTATGCTTGCATATAATTGATTGTTTTAGAAAAGTATTGTTCAAACAAGTTGTAAAAGGAAAGAAATAGTTGTTACTGATTCACCCCTCCCCTCTCAGTAATTGGTTGGTACTAACACTTGGTATCAGAGCTAAGTTCTCTATACTTAAAAGTCTAACAACTTGAGAAAAAGATCATGGAGGGTTACTAGTATTAGAAAAAGCTGGAGGAAGCCAACGACACTATTGCCTCTCTGGAGAATAGACTGAGGAGATCACTTGCAAAGAGAAAGGCGCTGGCTCTACAATTGAAAGAGAGTAATGAAACCATCGATGAACTCTCTAGGCAAAGTGGATCTGATGAAGCAGAGGAGGCAGTATTTGAGCTCATGGAAAAGAATGAGACCCTGACCCATCACATCTCCGACCTTAAGAGGGAGCAAGAAGAGAATGCCCTAAGAATGACTGAACTGATCGAGAAATTGAGAAAAGATGAAGATGAAAGGAATACAGCGGTCAAGTCTTTGACTGCCACTGAAAGATCAAGGGACTAGGCAGTGGATACTGTAGGGGCTACTGAACTGTTGCTTCTACAACTTCAGGAGGACATGCAGGATATCACCCAGGAAAACACCAGCATGCACAAAGCATGGCAGGAGAGGGACGATGCATGCAAGAGATTGGCGATTGAGGTGTATCAACTCAAGGGACAAAAGAAAGTCCTTGAAGAAAGAAATGCAACCCTGAGAAGATACAACGAAAGTTCGGCCAAGCTTGATGAGCAACTAAAATCTCAAAGGAGGCACAAAGATCAAACCGGTCTTGGATTCACCGGTGAAGTCACCAAAGTGACTGATGAATCCTCTGGAGCCAAGATAAGCAAGAAAGGAAAGAAGAAGCTGCTGGCACACAAAGGCAAAAAGACCTCTAACTTTTCTTGCAATCTTTGTGGGAAACCAGGTCATAAAACAAATGAATGCAAAAAAGCACCGGTAAGGCCCAACAACAGCTATTGCAAGAACTATTGTAAAAATGGCCACAAGACCAATGAATGTTGGTCCAGCCCTACATTGGTGTCTAACAGAAGTAGGGGAAGCTTCAAAGGCTACTGCTATGGCTGCAACAAATTTGGACACAAAGCTGAAGAATGCAGATCGAAAACTATGGCATATAGGTCTCCAAGACCGGTATTCACCAAGAGGAACAAGAACCGGAGCACAACCAATTGTGCAAACTTTGGACCAAACAGCCACAATGACTCTTGGAGCAAGTCACCCAATCCAAGAAGGGTGAATCCATGGAGGACAACTGGGATAGTATGCTATCACTGCAATAAGGTTGGACACCTAGTAAAAGATTGCAGGAACCGGTCGCTTAATAAGAAGAAAGAACTGGCAAAACCGGTTGACAAAATCAACAAGGAAGAAAAGACTGAGAAGTCAGTCAGACAAATTTAGCACAAAAAAGAATCAAATAGCTCCGTTGAGGAGAAGACAGAAGAAAAATCACCATCTGCTGATGGTGATATCTCTTCAACAAACTGAGTTGTAAAGGTCTAGAGGGAACCAGTAGATCCTTTACGGTTCCCAGTAAGATTGGTGAGGAACAAACTCACTCAATCTACAAGAAGAACTGGACAGGGAAGAAGTAACAAACCGAGGGTCACCCAACTGGAAAGACCGGATCACCGATTAAGGAAAACGGTAAGAGAAGTTAGGTAAGGCATTTATTACCATAGTCGTTTAACGAATAGTTATCGTTTGGTAATTACTGTAATAACCTAACCCTATAAAAGAAAGGAGAATTACTCACAAGTTCTTACTTTGTTTACTTTGTAATTTACGATTTCTTGTGCTAAGTAACATTCTTGTGCTTTGATCACTGTGAATTACTGTGTAATACCGATCTAAGCTACTTTCTGCAAATTACCGGTTAGCAAAAATGGCCTCATCTTCCGCTACAGTAAAATTGATCAAAGGAGATCAGGTGGATAGGCCAGCATACAACATCTTGCCAGTTCAGAACAGAGAAAATGACATGGCTGGTGCGCTCTCTTCTGTACCAGAAGGAGTCCTCTTGACCAAAGATGTCAAAGCGTTTATTCACACCAAACAAGAAGAACTGGGAGAAACATATATTCAAGGTGAGTATCTGTCACTGTGCAAAGAAGGGAAACATCCTAACAAATACGCCAATCTATTATCATCCGGATTGATAAATGGTGTATGCACCAAGCCAGATTGGTGCTGAGCCATCTTCACAAACCAGGTTTCTGGCTCACCAAAGGTGCATGTCACGAGATCACCAAAGAAGATCTCCACAGAGTAATTGGATATAGTGACAAAGGGGAAGCATTAACCCTGCATACCATCGCCAATGCTGTCATTAACAAGCTAACCAAGTCGAAGTCTGATGGTCGACTTATGACCGTGAAAGACATTGAAGATGATGGAGTACGCTTTGCGTCTGCTATTATTGGTTACAAAGTTTATCAGTCAAGCAATTTGAATAGCATACTGGGTGGAGCTTGTTGATGTGAGTTTTGTACCACTACATAACATATAGCAATTGAAATACTTGATACGGCGTACCAAACACTCAACCCTCTCTTGAAAAGTATATAAGATACTCCAAGGTTCCTTACACCTATGGATACTAACAAAGTTATAATGATGTGATTTGCTAGTAATCACTTGGCGGCCTTACGTATGTTTTATTTGGAAATATCTCAACTTCTACTATGATGGTGATAAGACTTCTAACTTTTCCAACCTTTTCAAATGATCTCTCAATTTATATCACTTTCAACTTTGCTCTTTTCAAACTCTCAAACTTCACTTTCCAACTTCTAATTCTCAACTTCAACTACTAAATTACTGATTACCTCTACTCCTAAGGATGGAAAGATTAGCAAATGGACGGGGATCAACCTAATGAAGACATACCAACGGTGTTACCTCCACAGATGCAATGATTCTGAGGAAAGAAGACTAGATTACCACACAAGGCTCCTTGACAAGCCGCCAAGATGCTAGTGGCCTAGTATAGGATCCCTATCAAACATCTACCAATATCACCATGCAATTAACCATCTATCACTACTCTTCCTCTAACACTTGCTTGAAAATGAAAATGCTTTAACAACTCAATTGAAATGAAATCTATGTCTAACAATTGGAAGTAGAAACCATGCAATAACACCAAGTGTTCTTAATCACCATGCAAGACACAACAATGATAAGAGAAGCAATTTTGGTATTATATTAGCAACAATTTTCTTCAACCCTTTACAAATGAGAGTACATGACCTTATATAGAGGCTCAAAATTACAATGAGTGGCCAAGATTAAGAGGCAAAACCAACGATCCAAATTTAATCCCAGAAACCCTAATTAGGGTTACCACCTCACCGGCCAATGAGAAGATGCCACCTCATCAATGGACCAATGAGAAAAAAGAAAAGTGGTAACCAATAAGAAGGCACCAAAATGGTAGCCAATCAAAATCAGACACCTATCCCACCCAAAGAGAAAGGAAAATTTGCCACTTGGGCTTACATCAAATGATCTTCTAATACAATTCTATTCTTTTCTTTCATCTTTTTAGCATAAGTAATGAACTTAGCTAACATGTTGTTGATTTCCTCTATGGGAGGGCAAGGTGTATGCCTCATCCTGCGCTCTGCTATGCTCACCATGTTCTCTGCTGCTTGCAGTGTCTTCTTATTCTCCTCTTCATCATCCTTTGCAAACTCGATCAAGGCCTTGAGAGAGGCAAGGAGGTCCAACTGCTTTTCTCTAATGACAACCTTCCCTAACTCATCCAATCTTGACCCAAATTCTGTCTCATTACAATCCTCTTCTTTGATGTCCTCAAAATCAAGTGCAATCCCCGCATCGCTCAACATGCTTGAAATGAGAGTGTCGATGCTTGGACTGTGTTGTGCAATTTCATCCTGTATTTCCTCAAGTAACCTCAATTTGTTAGTCATGGTAACATACCAAGACTCCATAATACTCCTTCCTCCTTCGTTAATCAAATTGGCCTTCATCAAGGATCCCTCTGATAGCTCCAAAGCCGCATGTAATCGAGGAATGGCCAAGTCACGAATTGGAAGGAAATCCTTCCACATTCCTTCAAATGCTCTGAATTTGTCCCTGAGAGACACCAATGACCTGAAAGTAGAGATAAAGGCAGGCATAAATCTTCGCCCCTCTTGAATTGTACGACTGATCCAATTTCTAGTTCCTTGTTCTTGGATGGATATTACTTCTTGACTGTTCTCACTGCATTGTGGAAGAGCGGTCGGATATACCTGTTGGATAGGCTGACTGTCTCTCCAATACTTGTTCTCAAACTCCAACTGTGCATTTCTTTCATTTGCTATTCTCAACCTCTCCCTTATCGAAGCAAGGCCCTCTTGAACCTCCACACACTCCATATCATCCGTGACTCTACCCATGTTGTGTTCCACTATCTCATAGTCCTGGGCCGCAATTTCACCCATTGTCTTGTTAACCTTTGGAACTGCAATTTGAACCCTTCGGTGACCATCATTGCAATCTCTGATTACCTTTGCCACTGTTCCTGCCATCTGTCTCTATCCGACATCACCTTCCTTTTCCGCTAACCCTTGAATATCCTCAACTGTCCGGATGGCCATAACCTCACCCCTTGGCATCAGCATCTGTTTTAACCAACGTGGTGCAATGCATTTCCCCACATCTGGATTTGGTTGAAGTAACACACCTTCACCAACGGCCTTGGGCACCTGGTTGCCATCCTCATCTGATGGAGCCTCAATATCAATAGGCCTATCTCCCTCTTCGCTAGTGGCTGCCATATCTTCATTAACTTGATTCTCTGAAAGAGGAGAGTACTCCGTACTATAACTATAACCACTTGACTCTGAACTAGAGCTCACCTCTACTGTCGCCCCTTGATTTTCTATATCCACCTCGTGGCCCCGAGCCCCAGCTACACTTTCTCTTGATCGCACTGTACTTTGCTTCTTTGTTTGAGGCTCAAGATGTTTCTTATTCTTTTCAACCTCCAAACTCCTCTTATACTTAACTGCTTGCTGCTGTTTCTGACCACTATTACCACCCTAAGGTCCAACTGACCTTGTAGGAGTCTCCTCTTGTTGCTTCATCTTCTCATAGGTAAGGCGTACCTTCCGACTCTGCAACTGCCTAAGCTTCTTGTTATACCACCACTCAGTATGTAGCTCAACTGTTCTGTTAATTGCCTCTAAAGATGGATCCTGATGATCATTCCAATTAACCGGGTCCAACTCTGCTCCTTCTACTGTATTATAATCTTCTCTTAGCACATCTTCATCCTCTTCCAACTGATCCGGAATATTGAAATTCTTCCATTTGCATGCCCTCATCATGTCCACTGATAACCTCGAGAAAGCCAGCTTCCTCACATGAAAGTCATCCTGTGCATTGGCCCAAAAATCCTCCAAAGTAGGGATATGCCTGAATGTTTCTCCTCGAGCCACCTTGATTAGACCCTGGGGATCGAATCCTTGTCTTGCCTTATACCAAGCCAGGTGATATTGTTCTAATTCCTCTCCTGCAGCTACAAAGGCGGTGGAATTGGGACAACTCTCATTGCCTATCATGAGTGAGAAGGTAACCCCTGTTTCAACCCTCTGTTTCATCATTTTGTCATACTGCTCAAGTTGCCTAGCCAACTCCAACAAAACTATCTTATCGGGCGGATACCTTGGGAGCCTCTTGGGACAAGTTGTACACCCAGCCACTCGAATATAAGTGAATTGAGGAAACTGAATGAACCAACTCCCAAACTTCTTGACCTTTGCTTCTGCTTCTGGTGAGAGCCTCCTGGCAGGTGCCCCTTGCAGTATCCTTACCATCCTCATGGTGAAGGCATCATAAAATATCTTGTAATCCTTGGTGTTGTGCAAATGAAGCTGTGGGTAACACTCATGCACCAAATACTGTCCGGATCCATCGCCAACTATCCCTCTAGCCTTAAGTCCAGGATGCTCATATAATCTTGCGATCAAATAAAAGAGGTAGGACCCCATGTGGAATCGCTTCTGAATCTGCGCCGTCCTGAGCTGCAACTCCAAATTTTCACTTATGATTTTTGCCCAATCAAACCTTTCCTTTCCCTTCTCAATGCCTTCGATAAAATAGTACATCCAAGTCTCAAAATGCACACCCTGGGCAGAGCCCATGATTCGATTGAGGAGGACGATGAGGTCTCCATATTCTGACTTAAAATCTGACCTGGTGAGTTTTGATGCCTTGGTAACTCCTTTCTTTCCTTCATGTAACCAATTTTGCTTGAGTAAAGCAAAGTAGGTATCTTGACTATCTTGAAAGAACCTGCTTGCTTGATTCATCAAAACTACTATCATTCCTTTCTGCTGGGGTATACTGAATGTCTCCTCAATCACTTGATTCCCAATGTTAGCCAACATTCTCTTACCCTCATCAAAGGCGATGGACTTGGATGCAATATCAAATCGGGAAGCACACTCCATGATCAATTTTGGACAAGGCAAGGTAGGAGGGAAGGCGGCGGCCTGCACAATTCCAGACTTGTATACCTTCTTTGCCATAGGAGATTGGCCTCTCCTCAACCTATCCCTCAATTGCGTCATGTCAATGGTACCGATGTTAGTGTCTCGGACTCGTTTAAGTTTCGAGAAGAAGATGGTCTTGGGCATCATATCTTCCTTGTCAGCTATTTTGGTATTAGTCCCCATTGGATTCTTGCTTGTACTAGCATCCGCTATGGAGTGATTCATAGCAAGCAAGAAAGGGGAAAAATCCAATCACGACAATCGAGAAATCTGCTTAATGAACCAATCTTACAATCTCTCAACAAAACTTGTCTCCGTCACCCAAACAATCGCGTGACCAAAAGACAAAACAACTAAGGAAAATAGATTAAAAGGCCAAATTACACTCCTAACTCCTCAATTCTAATCTGAGATCCCCTTAGGAATTATCCAAGCCACAACACCTTGCTCCTAATCAAATCACCTCTAACAAATTTGGACTTCAAATCCTCGGAATAAATACAACTTCATCACTCAATTCTGAAATCATCCCACCAATTCACCCTTTTTCACTTCACAAAATTAACTATCTGATGCCTTACATCAGACCAGATCTGCTGTCCCCTAAGGCCTGCTCTTGGTATGAATTCGGGAGCCTCAGCTACACAAGGCTAGTTTCGGGCCTCTACAGGCCTGCCGTCTTCATCTCACTGCCGAGGGCCTGCTCCTATCAAATTCGGGTCTCCCTATCCTGATTTCGCACTTCCTGCTGCTCCAAACTCGGGCCTGCTCTTATTAAATTCGGGTCTGCTCCCTTCTTTGGCAATGTCGCTGGCCTGCTACGCTGCACTTATACAATTTTCCTTTCCCTCTAGCTCGCACCTAGACTGTTCCTGCTCCAGTTCGCACCTAGACTGCTCCTTGCAGATCGCATTTGATGTGTGGAGAGGAGGGAGAAGACCCCTCTCTATATACCCGCTTGGAGGCTGCCATTATGAGGGCCGACCCTTTACAAAGAGCACCGAAAACAAAACAAGCAAATAAATTAAAGAATTAGAGGGACGACTTAGCACTAGGAAATAAATGCAATCAAAACAATTAATTCCCACCTTATTAATTTCGAAAATCACCAAAATTAATTGATATTTTATTTAAATTTTCAATGGCACATGCTTTTATTTATTTTTTTAAATTAAATTTAAGCCCAAGATATATATGATTAATGCTCAAAAATCGATTTCTATAACCCAGGTTATTTTTTCTTTTTGTTTTTAAATAAAAATCGATATATTAGGCTTAGAATTTAACTCTTTAATCTCTAAATTTATTTTCAATGCCAATTGGGGGATTATCCAAATTTATCCATTTTTTGATGATTGAAATTGAAACAATTTAGCCCAAAATTAAATGTTTTCAAAGCAAAATTTCCAAATTGATAAGCCCAAATTTTCGGAGATCCATAACAAAATGCCAAGAAAATGAAATTGAATTGCACAAAATGAAATTGTTAGCCCAAAATCGAAATTGAGGGTTAGAAATAAGTTCAGATCAACATCAAATCATCGTTAGTAAGTGAACTTTATTTCAAACAATTCAATCCATCGACAACATTTATCCAAAATCTCACGAAAAACACTAAGGCTCGGACAATCGAAAACAGGAAGGTCAAGTTGAAATCGAAGATGGGGGTCCCCAAAATTTGGGGTGACGGTGTGAAAACCTCACAACATCTGGCGACTCCACAGGTGAAATGTTTCTGAACATTTCAAGAACAAAATAACTTAGAACAAAAATCTCAGGATGACCTATCCGTAAATCTACTTAAGGACAAGTACTCAACTTGGAAAAAATTCTCAAGTTGAACCTAAGCACCATGACCACAAGTTACTCACGTGTGTGCAAGTGGTTTGTTCTCCTCTCGACAAGAACTTGATAATCTCTCTGATCCGTTAACTTAGCTATTATAGTATCCTTACTTCAAAAGCATCCTGGATAGAGCCCCGCTGCCAGTCAGGTGTCCATAGCCTCGACAGAGTTATCGCTGTGGCACCACAATCATGGTTCTACCTTTAGTGATTATTTTTATAGCACCGGTAAAGATGATTGCACGCCCTCAGAGCCAATTTTCATCTTTTATTCTCACTCTGATATTACTTTTCATTTTTTTTTATTTTTCATTTTTTGCACTGTTTTTTTTTAATTTCTTTCTCTTCTCTTTTCAATCTTATGTTTGGCTTGCAGGCAATGAAGCCCGCGGAGGGTTTGGAAGACCACAGTGGCGCTGAAGCAGGTGTAAGATTTTCACTAAGTCCAACTTCACTTCGAAACACCAAGAACTTGGAGCAATTAAGTGTGAGTATAATGTTGTAACCATGTCAAAGGTAGCTCAAGAACCACTATTGAATTTGACCCAAATTTAGTACAAGTCCTACCATAGATCAACGACTAAGCACACCCTAAAATCTCCGAACCTCGTCAAATATATTCAAGAAATGAACAAGACGGACTCCAGGTCTTGACACCAAAAGTGTAAAATCTACACATCTCGCCCATGAGTGATAACCTGGACCCCCTGTGCACTTGCAAAGCTCCAAGACCAAAACTGCTCTCAAAACTAAAGGGAAGCTAAAAGATCCCAAGTCAAGTGACTTGGTGCAAACTAAGCACTGAGCTCCCTCAAACACCTAAACTAAACAACTGAAAGGAAACTACTCTAACCAACTGAAAGGAAAACTAATCTAACCCTTGGGCCAAATGGTCCAAGACAAACTCTACTCTAAGAACAGAAAGCAAACTACACTAACAACTGAAAGCGAACTAAACTACTATTTACAGACAAGGGCTCCAAATGGAGTCCTAAGCTTGGAAATAATGCTTGAGGAATTGCCCGTTGACAGGCAACGGGACATCCTTACCAGTGAGAGTCTTGAGCTTAAATGCATTATCCCCGATGATTTCAGCAATTTGGAAAGGACCCTTCCACAGTTTATCAAATTTGTCATGTTGTCCTTTCTTTTCATGGGCTTTGTCCCAATATAAGACCAAATCAGAGATCCTGAAGGCCTTGTTTTGCGATCTTCTATCGAACCAACGTTTCACTACCCCTTGATGTTTTGCAAACTTTTCTAGGGCTTCATCTCTCTTCTTGTCTAATTGCATCAATTGAGTCAACCTGGTTTGGATTCTATCTTCATTCTCATCATAGTACTCTTGTATAAACTTCAAGGTTGGGATTTTCAGTTGAATAGGGAACATAGGATCCTGTCCATAAACTAGATGGTAGGGGGAAATTCCTATGGACTCTTTAACTCTTGTTCTATCTGCCCACAAAGCATACCTCAATTGAGTGTGCCAATCCCTTGGGTTCCTATCCAAAAGTTTTCTAATCACAGTCAAAAGGTTTTTGTTTGTAGACTCAGCTAGGCCATTTCCCTGGGGATAATATCCTGATGAAAATTTTAAAACAATCCCATGATCAAAAGCCCAATTATGAAACTTCAAGGAAATGAAAGCGGAACCATTATCACATACAAAAGCAGAAGGACATCCAAACCTTGTAGTGATTCTCTCTTCTAGGAACTTTATGACGATTTCAGCAGTGCAATTCTTAAAAGCTTGAGCTTCTGACCACCGAGTACAGTAGTCAGTCGCGGTTAGGATATACCTGTGTTGTGCTGAGGAAGGTGGGTTGATGGGACCAATGAAGTCAAGTCCCCACATCGCGAAAGGTCTCACCTCAGTGACTGGTTGTAAAGGCATGGCAGGGTTTCTCTCCTTCTTTGCTGAAGTTTGGCAGATATGACAAATCCTCACATGTTCATGAGTGTCCTTGAATAGGGTTGGCCAGTAATATCCTGCTCTTAGTATCCAGTGCGCTGTGGCCAAATCTGATCCGTGTCCGGTTCCCCACTTATCATGAAAGTGCTCCAAAATATTTCTGGCTTCTTCTTTTCCAACACACCTTAAGTATATTCCCTCATGATTTTGTTTATATAACACTGCTCCTTGTAACATATACCTCTTGCTCTTGAACTTTAATGCCCGCTTTTGTACTGGATTCAAATGTGATGGACATCGGTGATTTAACAAATAATTAACAATGTCCTGATACCATTCATCAGGACGCACATCTTCCAACTCAAATACTTGCTGAACAAGTCCGGGTCCCTCTGATGCTAATGTTTGTGCCAACTGTTGACCCCTGACCAACTTCATTGGTTGAATTTCTACATCATATTCTTGGATAGTGGCGACCCACTTTCCTCTCCTTTCTCCAAGTTCACTTTGCATTAATAAGGTCTTCACTGCGATGTCAGGCACAATTGCATATACTTTGCTTCTCAAGATATAGTGCCTGAATTTCTTCATCGCTTTCACCAAGGCATAAGCCTGTTTCTCCACATTTGGGTAATTCAATTCTGCTTCTCGAAAGGGTGCACTCATGAAAGCAATCGGATGTTCTTCACCTTCTTCATTTTTCTGAGTCAAGATGGCTGCACCGGCATGATCGGAGGCAAAAGAATATATGTTGAATGGCCTCTCATAATCTGGACTCACTAAGACTGGTGCATTAACAATAGCTTGTTTTATCTCTTCAAAGGCATCCATCTTTCCATCCATCTTTGCATCCTTTTTTAGCATGTCATTCATTGGCTTTACTATCTCTGCAAATGCTGATATGAACTTTCTCACAAAGTTGATCTTTCCAAAGAAGGACTTCAGTTCTTTCTTGCTGGCTGGAAGGCCAAGCTTGGAAATAGCCTCTACTCTCTCTGGATCTATCATGATTCCTTTTTCTGAAATTACATGTCCCAAAAGCCTTCCTTCTGTTACTCCAAACATGCATTTCTTTGGATTCAAAGAAACTCCAAACCTTCTGCATCTTGTGAAAACTTTTCTCAAATCCAAAATGTGATCCTCTCTATTTTTTGAAAACACCGTGATATCATCCATGTAGATGATGATACACTTATCTTTTAAATCCTTGAAAGCATAATCCATGGCCCTTTGGAATGTTGCACCAGCGTTGATTAAGCCAAAAGGCATCCTCCTGTATGCAAACGTTCCCCACTTGGTGGTGAAAGCCGTTTTCAATCTATCTACCTCTTCTACTATCACCTGGTTGTATCCTGAATATCCATCCATGAACGTCATCATTTGTGCTCCATTCACCATTTGCAAAACTTCATCTAGTGATGGCAATGGATAGTTATCTTTCTCTGATGCTCTATTCAAATTTCTGAAATCAACGCATAATCTTATTTCTCCACTTTTCTTTCTGACGGGGACAAGATTGGCGACCCACGTTGAGTGCCTCACTGGGAAGATGATCCGTGCATTTAACAACTTCTTAACTTCTTGAAAAATTAACGGCTCAAGCAAAGGATTGACAGGCCTCTGTCGTTGTCTAAATGGTTTACTCCCTTCTTTCAATGGGATTGTATGTGTGATGATAGAAGGGTCATACGTCTTCAAATCCTCATACCCCCAAGAAATCACATCTGGAAATTCTTTCATCAAACTCAGTATATCAGCTTTCTCCTTGAGTGTACAAACTTTCCCAATGTGGACAATTTTAGGACTATCCCCTGTTCCGATATTCACCTTTTCGCACTCATCACCTCCTGTAGGTTGATATGATACCTTATTGAATTGATCCAAATCAAATATTCTTTCCAGTTCAATCATTCCCTTTGGAATGGTATTTGTCTTTAAGTTCATAATCTCTTCCGGATTGAGTTCCGCCTCTTCATCTATTTCTCCATCAATGATTTGTGCTGTGAAGACATCTGAATTGGTCAAGAACTTAAGAATGTGTCTATCGTCTTCAAATACTTGGAAGTTCTTGACATTGTCCGGTACTGATGGGACTGAGGCCAACTCAACTTTAAATTTCTTCAATCCTTCCAACTTGATTGGTGCTAGTGAGCTTGCAGCTTGCGTGAGAGCGTTAGCCACCTGATTGTTTACTCTATAGCTAAACTTGATATTGAAGGCATCGAAGTCCTCTATTAAATCCCATACTCTGTTTCTATATCCTTTTAATCTCTTGTCATGACAAGTAAACTTCTGCTTCACTTGCTCAGTCACCAAGTATGAATCCCCAAGCACATGGAGTATCTTAGCACCTTTCTTAATAGCACACAACAAGCCTAGAATTAAAGCTTCATATTCCACCATGTTGTTGGTGCATGGGAATTGTAATCTATGTGCTACCAAATATGTTGCCCCTGTTGGGCTGACTAACTCAAATCCGGCTCCAGCTCCTTGCTTAGTTTTAGATCCATCAAATCTTAACGTCCATACTCCATCACTTTCTGGTAGGTGCCTTTGTGAATTCTTAGTCTTGTTTGATTCTTCATTATTCCATACTTCCAAGTTAGGTGGTATGATCCGATTCCTTGCTTCACCCATCTTACTACTTTCCGCCTCATCAACTTGTGAAATCTCGATCCTTTGTTTTCCATATTGTTCATCTTGCTTCAAGGCCCCGGGGACTCTCATCTCCACTTGTTCTAATGCAACCCTGCATAAAGAGCAAGATAATTCTGAATGGTAGGCATTGTGGATTCGACACCAGTTAGGTAATAATAAGTCTCTCACTGATGTCCTATTACCCAACTCTACACCCTGTTGAACATTTCTCAACACAAAACTTCTAAAATTCTCAAACATTCCTTCACCCTCATCAGATGAAGTGTCAGGATCTGACTCAACCAGCATTTCCGTTGACTCCGTTGCTTCACTTACGATATTCAAGGTCAACACTTCTACTTTCTTAGGCTTATAGACGCCCATGCCTGCATCTACAAACAATACTTCATTAGGTTCCCCGTATTCAGTAACTGTCAATCTCAATCTTGGGGTACTTTCAATCTTGATTTGGTTGGCTAACCCCCTCCATGGGAGCCACATGTGGGAGAAGTCAGTTGCCATGTATCCATTTAGTCTTCTGGACCAATCCCTTCCTAGGATCAAACCATAAGAATCAGCGACATCCACCACTGAAATATCTACCATATGTTCCATCCTTGGATCAGATGCCAACTGCATATGTATGTTGTGTAATTCACCTACTACTGGGACCTCAGTCTTATCTAGTTGAGTAACCTTCTTATTTGATCCTAAGGGTGTGATTCCTAATCTTCTACAAATAGCCAAAGGCATGACATTACTTGAAGCTCCTGAATCTATCAAACAATTATGGAGAAGCTTCCCAAATATTCTTACTGATAGTAAAAATGGAGCTGGCTCGTCCTTCCCTTGATAAAATACCACTTGTGATTTGTGCACTTGTTTAGGCTTTGTTCCAAAATCTGTTGGTTGAACCGCCTTTTCTATCTGCACTGTCTCTTTACTCTTTGCTGAATCCTGACTCTCTTGAGTTTGCTGCGTTACTGGCGGTAATCCTTGAGCTATAAGGACCGGTCGAGGCTCCGACTGTCTATTGAAATTACTGATATCTCCATATGTAACCTCTTGTATAGAGTTCCTTACTTCATCATGCGAAATCCCTTGAGATGAACTTGTTGTGTTCCCACATGGAACATCCTATATTACATGTACTGGGTTGGGAGGAGGCCTCCCTGCCGCATGAGTTGTTTGGCTAGGTGATGCTGTGCTTGGAGTGTGAGGCCCTTGTGACTTGTTATCCTTCAAGCTATTAAGGAAAGTATCCCTAATCTCTGTCACCTTCAATAATTCGAACAAAGGGAGACTAATTTTGATCTTCCTCATCTCCTCCGTCACACTTTGTCCAAGTCTCTTCAACTCCTCATTGTTCACTGAACTGTTTGCCATCCTTGCTCTATTAACTTCTTGTGATGTCATAGCACCGCCCTGTGACCCCTGAATATTCTGATTATTTTGTTGTATACCTTGCTGAGGACTCTGTTGTCCATTACCCTGATTGTGATTCCCTTGTCTGTATTCAGGTGCATCCCTTGGAGGATTTGGTACATTACTTGCATTGGGATGTGGAGGAGTATTAAAATTGTTCGGAGGCACTGAAGATGTGAAGGGTCCATCATTCCTCTTGTTATGATTCCTTTGATAAAACCTTGTATTACTTGCTGGTTGTTGAAATGTTTAATTCTCACCTGTTCCTTGAACTAAAACAGAATCACCCAATGGTGGGAAAGAAAAGTCTGTTCCATTAATATATCCATTTTCATCTATTACTTCACTTATTGGTCCATTAGCTGACTCAGGAGGGAATTTCCCTTGATGTTCTTCATAAGCCTCAAACTCTGGTGGAAATGCAACCTCTTCAAAAGTCAAGCACTCTGGATAACTTGGGGATGGAACAATCTCATATCCCATAACCTTAATCTCTTCTTGATTCATTGATTCATCCACCACTTTCTGAAATAGATTAGATGCTCTTTTGAACTCAGCACATCCTAACTCTGAATGTTGATCAATCTCATGGAATCTACAATATTGGGACAAGGCAGACTCAGCCAAAAATATTCTTTCAACTGGCCTACTATCTGTTGGAGCTTGATTGTCAAGTGGCGACACCACATTTCCATTATTTGGGCCAGTGTTCCATGTCTTCCTCTGACCAGATTGATTGTTATACCCTTGGTCTTGAGACTGATTACCACCTTGATGGTTGTTGTTTTGATTATTCCTTTGATAACCACCGCCTTGATTATTTCTTTGATAATCTCCACCTTGGTTGTTTCTTTGATAATCTCGGTCTTGATAATTCCTCTGGTATCCTCCATCATAGTTATTTCTTGGATACCCTCCTTGATGATTTCCACTCTGATAATTGTTCCCTTGGTAATTCCCTTGATAATTTCCTTGATTGTTTCTTTGGGTGGACTGGAGTTGATTATTCTGATTTCTCAAATAAGTGACCTCTGTGGACAACTTCTTCACTTGCTCAATCAATTCCTTCATTTCATCCTTCTCCTCTTGTGTCCTTGTAGATGAGCTCGCACCTTGTAGATAAACTGGCATTGATGATGGTGCTTGAGACAATGGTGGCCCTGGATGCACCACGAGCTGATTTGTGGGCGTCTGATATGGAGGCTGTGGAATGGGATTGTTGGGATATCTAGCACCTTGGGGTTCCAATCCTTGTTGACCTAGCTGCTTCCCTATTTCAATTGCTTTAGCATAGGCCTCATTCAGTGTTGTAGGGCGAGGGTTTGCCATCCTTGTAAACATAGCAGTCTGACTATCTAAAGCACTGTAGTAAGCTTCCAAAGCACCAGCCTCCGGGATTGTGTAAGGGGCTTGTAGTCTTGTGTATGCCTTATGGAAACAATTATTGAAGAAACTAATTGACTCTTTATCTTGTCTCCTGATGTCCACAAACAACCTATGCAACTCCAATGGTGTGGTAGGCATGCCAAATTTTCCAATAAAGGCTTCTCTGAGTTTATCCATCCTATTATAGATGAGACTGGCAAATTGACAAACCAATAATAGGGCTCTTCCGCCAAAGAGTAAGGGAAAAGCCTACAGGCCACGTCTTCACTTTGAATCCTCCTATTGCACAATGCATCTTCAAATACTTTAATATGCTCTTCAGCTGTACGATTAGGGTCGTTGGCAAAGAACTTAGAGCAAAAACCAGCAGGATTCTTGGGTAAGTCATGGTATTGTTGAAACAAGATGGGTGAGGCGTTGTGTTGAATCCATGGAGGCTGTTGTTGTGGTGGTGGTGGTTGATGAGCCATCACAACTTGACTAGCTTGAGCCTGCGTTGGCTGAGCTACTGGGGTCGGTGTACTTAAAGCTCTTGGAGCTTGAATTGGACTATTTGATGAGTTTACCAAACTTGCAGTATGAGCTACCCAACGATTCTTCCCCTTCTTGTGAAACTGCAACTCAACTAAGTCCTCCTCTTGGTGTGGTGTAGATCTCAGTACCCTTTGCTTCTTATCTAATTGTAGCTTCTCAAATCTTTCGGGAGAGAAAGATCCAATCCTCTTATCCAGCTTTATGTTCAGTCCTAATCCTCTTGAAGTGTGGATTGGGCCAACCCTCGTGCTTTTCTTTCTCTTTCAAGCTTCCTCTCTAGTTCTCTCTGACGTTCCAACCTTCTCTGAATTCTCCTTTCAATGGCTCTCGCTTTCTTTTCCTCTTGGTTCAATATGTTAGTAGTATGTAGATATTCTCTAGTATCCTCACTTTCTGCCCACGAGACTGAACGTAATGTAATTAGGATATTATCTTGAAGCGTTCCCCAATTTGCTTTAGGTTGAATCGATCCAGGAAGCACCATCATTCATCATAGTTGAATATCAATAAATTCCCCAAAGAAACACACTTAATAACAGGCCCTCCCTCTAGCGCCAAATAATGTTGATGTGAGTTTTGTACCACTACATAACATATAGCAATTGAAATACTTGATACGGCGTACCAAACACTCAACCCTCTCTTGAAAAGTATATAAGATACTCCAAGGTTCCTTACACATATGGATACTAACTCAGTTATAATGATGTGATTTGCTGGTAATCACTTGGCGGCCTTACATATGTTTTATCTAGAAATATCTCAACTTCTACTATGATGGTGATAAGACTTCTAACTTTTGCAACTTTTTCAAATGATCTCTCAATTTATATCACTTTCAACTTTGCTCTTTTCAAACTCTCAAACTTCACTTTCCAACTTCTAATTCTCAACTTCAACTACTAAATTACTGATTACCTCTACTCCTAAGGATGGAAAGATTAGCAAATGGACGGGGATCAACCTAATGAAGACATACCAGCGGTGTTACCTCCACAGATGCAATGATTATGAGGAAAGAAGACTAGATTACCACACAAGGCTCCTTGACAAGCCGCCAAGATGCTAGTGGCCTAGTATAAGATCCCTATCAAACATCTACCAATATCACCATGCAATTAACCATCTATCACTACTCTTCCTCTAACACTTGCTTGAAAATGAAAATGCTTTAACAACTCAATTGAAATGAAATCTATCTCTAAAAATTGGAAGTAGAAACCATGCAATAACACCAAGTGTTCTTAATCACCATGCAAGACACAACAATGATAAGAGAAGCAATTTTGGTATTATATTAGCAACAATTTTCTTCAACCCTTTACAAATGAGAGTACATGGCCTTATATAGAGGCTCAAAATTACAATGAGTGGCCAAGATTAAGAGGCAAAACCAACGATCCAAATTTAATCCCAGAAACCCTAATTAGGGTTACCACCTCACCGGCCAATGAGAAGATGCCACCTCATCAATGGACCAATGAGAAAAAAGAAAAGTGGTAACCAATAAGAAGGCACCAAAATGGTAGCCAATCAAAATCAGACACCTATCCCACCCAAAGAGAAAGGAAAATTTGCCACTTGGGCTTACATCAAATGATCTTCTAATACAATTCTATTCTTTTCTTTCATCTTTTTAGCATAAGTAATGAACTTAGCTAACATGTTGTTGATTTCCTCTATGGGAGGGCAAGGTGTATGCCTCATCCTGCGCTCTGCTATGCTCACCATGTTCTCTGCTGCTTGCAGTGTCTTCTTATTCTCCTCTTCATCATCCTTTGCAAACTCGATCAAGGCCTTGAGAGAGGCAAGGAGGTCCAACTGTTTTTCTCTAATGACAACCTTCCCTAACTCATCCAATCTTGACCCAAATTCTGTCTCATTACAATCCTCTTCTTTGATGTCCTCAAAATCAAGTGCAATCCCCGCATCGCTCAACATGCTTGAAATGAGAGTGTCGATGCTTGGACTGTGTTGTGCAATCTCATCCTGTATTTCCTCAAGTAACCTCAATCTGTTAGTCATGGTAACATACCAAGACTCCATAATACTCCTTCCTCCTTCGTTAATCAAATTGGCCTTCATCAAGGATCCCTCTGATAGCTCCAAAGCCGCATGTAATCGAGGAATGGCCAAGTCACGAATTGGAAGGAAATCCTTCCACATTCCTTCAAATGCTCTGAATTTGTCCCTGAGAGACACCAATGACCTGAAAGTAGAGATAAAGGCAGGCTAAAATCTTCGCCCCTCTTGAATTGTATGACTGATCCAATTTCTAGTTCCTTGTTCTTGGACGGATATTACTTCTTGACTGTTCTCACTGCACTGTGGAAGAGCGGTCGGATGCACCTGTTGGATAGGCTGACTGTCTCTCCAATACTTGTTCTCAAACTCCAACTGTGCATTTCTTTCATTTGCTATTCTCAACCTCTCCCTTATCGAAGCAAGGCCCTCTTGAACCTCCACACACTCCATATCATCCGTGACTCTACCCATGTTGTGTTCCACTATCTCATAGTCCTGGGCCGCAATTTCACCCATTGTCTTGTTAACCTTTGGAACTGCAATTTGAACCCTTCGGTGACCATCACTGCAATCTCTGATTACCTTTGCCACTGTTCCTGCCATCTGTCTCTGTCCGACATCACCTTCCTTTTCCGCTAACCCTTGAATATCCTCAACTGTCCGGATGGCCATAACCTCACCCCTTGGCATCAGCATCTGTTTTAACCAACGTGGTGCAATGCATTTCCCCACATCTGGATTTGGTTCAAGTAACACACCTTCACCAACGGCCTTGGGCACCTGGTTGCCATCCTCATCTGATGGAGCCTCAATATCAATAGGCCTATCTCCCTCTTCGCTAGTGGCTGCCATATCTTCATTAACTTGATTCTCTGAAAGAGGAGAGTACTCCGTACTATAACTATAACCACTTGACTCTGAACTAGAGCTCACCTCTATTGTCGCCCCTTGATTTTCTATATCCACCTTGTGGCCCCGAGCCCCAGCTACACTTTCTCTTGATCGCACTGTACTTTGCTTCTTTGTTTGAGGCTCAAGATGTTTCTTATTCTTTTCAACCTCCAAACTCCTCTTATACTTAACTGCTTGCTGCTGTTTCTGACCACTATTACCACCCTGAGGTCCAACTGACCTTGTAGGAGTCTCCTCTTGTTGCTTCATCTTCTCATAGGTAAGGCGTACCTTCCGACTCTGCAACTGCCTAAGCTTCTTGTTATACCACCACTCAGTATGTAGCTCAACTGTTCTGTTAATTGCCTCTAAAGATGGATCCTGATGATCATTCCAATTAACCGGGTCCAACTCTGCTCCTTCTACTGTATTATAATCTTCTCTTAGCACATCTTCATCCTCTTCCAACTGATCCGGAATATTGAAATTCTTCCATTTGCATGCCCTCATCATGTCCACTGATAACCTCGAGAAAGCCAGCTTCCTCACATGAAAGTCATCCTGTGCATTGGCCCAAAAATCCTCCAAAGTAGGGATATGCCTGAATGTTTCTCCTCGAGCCACCTTGATTAGACCCTGGGGATCGAATCCTTGTCTTGCCTTATACCAAGCCAGGTGATATTGTTCTAATTCCTCTCCTGCAGCTACAAAGGCGGTGGAATTGGGACAACTCTCATTGCCTATCATGAGTGAGAAGGTAACCCCTGTTTCACCCCTCTGTTTCATCATTTTGTCATACTGCTCAAGTTGCCTAGCCAACTCCAACAAAACTATCTTATCGGGCGGATACCTTGGGAGCCTCTTGGGACAAGTTGTACACCCAGCCACTCGAATATAAGTGAATTGAGGAAACTGAATGAACCAACTCCCAAACTTCTTGACCTTTGCTTCTGCTTCTGGTGAGAGCCTCCTGGCAGGTGCCCCTTGCAGTATCCTTACCATCCTCATGGTGAAGGCATCATAAAATATCTTGTAATCCTTGGTGTTGTGCAAATGAAGTTGTGGGTAACACTCATGCACCAAATACTGTCCGGGTCCATCGCCAACTATCCCTCTAGCCTTAAGTCCAGGATGCTCATATAATCTTGCGATCAAATAAAAGAGGTAGGACCCCATGTGGAATCGCTTCTGAATCTGCGCCGTCCTGAGCTGCAACTCCAAATTTTCACTTATGATTTTTGCCCAATCAAACCTTTCCTTTCCCTTCTCAATGCCTTCGATAAAATAGTACATCCAAGTCTCAAAATGCACACCCTGGGCAGAGCCCATGATTCGATTGAGGAGGACGATGAGGTCTCCATATTCTGACTTAAAATCTGACCTGGTGAGTTTTGATGCCTTGGTAACTCCTTTCTTTCCTTCATGTAACCAATTTTGCTTGAGTAAAGCAAAGTAGGTATCTTGACTATCTTGAAAGAACCTGCTTGCTTGATTCATCAAAACTACTATCATTCCTTTCTGCTGGGGTATACCGAATGTCTCCTCAATCACTTGATTCCCAGTGTTAGCCAACATTCTCTTACCCTCATCAAAGACGATGGACTTGGATGCAATATCAAATCGGGAAGCACACTCCATGATCAATTCTGGACAAGGCAAGGTAGGAGGGAAGGCGGCGGCCTGCACAATTCCAGACTTGTATACCTTCTTTGCCATAGGAGATTGGCCTCTCCTCAACCTATCCCTCAATTGCGTCATGTCAATGGTACCGATGTTAGTGTCTCGGACTCGTTTAAGTTTCGAGAAGAAGATGGTCTTGGGCATCATATCTTCCTTGTCAGCTATTTTGGTATTAGTCCCCATTGGATTCTTGCTTGTACTAGCATCCACTATGGAGTGATTCATAGCAAGCAAGAAAGGGGAAAAATCCAATCACGACAATCGAGAAATCTGCTTAATGAACCAATCTTACAATCTCTCAACAAAACTTGTCTCCGTCACCCAAACAATCGCGTGACCAAAAGACAAAACAACTAAGGAAAATAGATTAAAAGGCCAAATTACACTCCTAAATCCTCAATTCTAATCTGAGATCCCCTTAGGAATTATCCAAGCCACAACACCTTGCTCCTAATCAAATCACCTCTAACAAATTTGGACTTCAAATCCTCGGAATAAATACAACTTAATCACTCAATTCTGAAATCATCCCACCAATTCACCCTTTTTCACTTCACAAAATTAACTATCTGATGCCTTACATCAGACCAGATCTGCTGTCCCCTAAGGCCTGCTCTTGGTATGAATTCGGGAGCCCCAGCTACACAAGGCTAGTTTCGGGCCTCTACAGGCCTGCCGTCTTCATCTCACTGCAGAGGGCCTGCACCTATCAAATTCGGGTCTCCCTATCCTGATTTCGCACTTCCTGCTGCTCCAAACTCGGGCCTGCTCTTATTAAATTCGGGTCTGCTCCCTTCTTTGGCAATGTCGCTGGCCTGCTACGCTGCACTTATACAATTATCCTTTCCCTCTAGCTCGCACCTAGACTGTTCCTGCTCCAGTTCGCACCTAGACTGCTCCTTGCAGATCGCATTTGATGTGTGGAGGGGAGGGAGGAGATCCCTCTCTATATACGCGCTTGGAGGCTGCCATTATGAGGGCCGACCCTTTACAAAGAGCACCGAAAACAAAACAAGCAAATAAATTAAAGAATTAGAGGGACGACTTAGCACTAGGAAATAAATGCAAGTAAAACAATTAATTCCCACCTTATTAATTTCGAAAATCACCAAAATTAATTGATTTTTTATTTAAATTTTCAATGGCACATGCTTTTATTTATTTTTTTAAATTAAATTTAAGCCCAAGATATATATGATTAATGCTCAAAAATCGATTTCTATAACCCAGGTTATTTTTTCTTTTTGTTTTTAAATAAAAATCGATATATTAGGCTTAGAATTTAACTCTTTAATCTCTAAATTTATTTTCAATGCCAATTGGGGGATTATCCAAATTTATCCATTTTTTGATGATTGAAATTGAAACAATTTAGCCCAAAATTAAATGTTTTCAAAGCAAAATTTCCAAATTGATAAGCCCAAATTTTCGGAGATCCATAACAAAATGCCAAGAAAATGAAATTGAATTGCACAAAATGAAATTGTTAGCCCAAAATCGAAATTGAGGGTTAGAAATAAGTTCAGATCAACATCAAATCATCGTTAGTAAGTGAACTTTATTTCAAACAATTCAATCCATCGACAACATTTATCCAAAATCTCACGAAAAACACTAAGGCTCGGACAATCGAAAATAGGAAGAAGGTCAAGTTGAAATCTAAGATGGGGGTCCCCAAAATTTGGGGCGACGGTGTGAAAACCTCACAACAGAGCTATTCACGCCGCATTTCGCATTATGCACAACAATGCCCAATACGACATCTGTGCAATGCTTCTGAGCCAAATATTCGAAAACATGAAGAAGCTTGGAGTTGTGAAAAAGAAATCCATGAAGTATGGAACCCTTCTGATGTGCCTATACTTCTACTACTTGGACTTCTTCCTATGTATTGGTAAAGTGACTTGGAAAACCGATAAACCGGTCATGCATCAAATCACTGAAATGGCCAACGGACTGGGAGATCAGTTAAACAATGCGATGACTGAACATTTTGAAGCATTTCAGTTGAAAATGCACGAAAGAGAAAGAGTGTTGTCAACTATAGTTGACCTGTATAAGGACAAAGTATGCTTTCTAGTTACCACCGACAACTGCATCATTCAAGCAGTGGAACCAAGAGATGTATATGCTCTTGAGCTGGGTTACGAGATCTCTGCCAAAATTGCTAAGGCATATGCCAATGCCTTAAATGATGCAAATTTGGATCTTAGTGCCAATTGGTTTGGCACGTATACTGAGATTCTTCTGAATCTGTCAAAAAGGGCACCTATCAAGATTGTCTACAAAAGGATGCCCACACCAAAGAAGAAACCAACAACAAAGCAGCCCAAGGCTCGAAGGAAGAAAGTAGAACTGGCGCCCAGTTTTCAAGAGGAAGAACTAGAAGAGACAGAGACCGAGGAAACAATTCCTCTGATCAAGAGAACAAAGCCCACAATTGACGAAATTGTGGCAGGATTGAAAGAATTTGGGAATTTAGGTTCTGTTAGAAGAAGATATCAACTAGCCAATGATGAAGACAAAAGAAAAATTGAAGAAGCTGTAGCGTCCTGCCTTCATAAATTCAATCTTCATCCCGGTGGACTTCACACAACTCTACCTGAACAGCTTCTACAAACTATTGAAAACCGGTGGAAAGCTTCAGAAGATAGAGAAAAAGAGCTAAGGATAAGAGCTCTTCTAGAGGTCCAGAGCCACCTCACTCTAGAAGAAGCCACAGAACAAGCTGAACTTCATCAGAAAGCTTTCGCAACTATAAGAAGGATAGGCCTCATGTTTATTGGAGAAGTTGAGAAAGTACATAATGAAGAAGTAGCAATATGGACCAAACTTCTTCAGACCCAGCAACAAGTAGAACAAGAAGCAGCTCAAAGAACAATAGCTAAACCAGTCATGGACACCGGTAAAGGGAAAGGTGTGCTTAGAGTTGAGGCACCAGTCATAGTGGACATCATTGATGACAAAAGTAGCAAGCCAACAAATCCAACAGTTCTTATCTCTCCAAGCAAAGGTAACACTAATCCTATATCTGTCGATAATACTGTAGATGAAGAGTTGGACTTTGGAATAGTAGATAATGTTGTAAAGTGGTTCAGTGTATTAGAAGAGAATGACAAACAGTTAGTTATTGTAGCAATAGTGGAAACATTTATGAACTATCACAGGACACCAAGGGACTATAGGTCCAAGTTCCCACCAGAACTAAACAATAGGCTACAATCAAAATGGCGAACTGGTCTAGGCATAAACACCAAAATCACTAGGGAAACATTGCTTAAGGTCAGACCTGGATTCAGTGAAGAGAGAATAAAGCTTCTACTTGAAGAAGCATCCATGAACCTAAAGACATCAGATAGAGTTGCAGAGATATTAAACGGATATGAGAATCAAGTCTACAAAGCGACTCTGGACTACTGGCATAAGTATGACTTCAGTTCATTGGATAAATTAGGTCCTCAGGATCAAACTGAACGTATGCCAGCACCATCGGTCGGACTCACATCTCCTGAAGAGTCCGCCACCGGAATTGAAAAAGGTCAGACAGAGGAGTTCACAATTGGTGAACATGTAAATGTTGGTGAACACGGGGTTGACAGCGATATACCCTTAGGAGAACTTCATACTACTGAGGAGCAGCAACAAGAAGACGTCCTACAGGAAGATCAAGAATAACATGCTGCAGTCAATGAGCAATCGGAAGAAGCTCAGATCCAGGAAGAACCACCTGCAGAACATGTTCTACCTGGCGCAGAGATTCAATCAGGCATTGACAAGCTTAAGGGACAAGAGGAAGAAAACCCAGTGCACACTGAGAAAGTTCAACCGGAGCAAGAAGATAAAGTTGGCATACCAAGCTCCTCATAAAAAATGAAGCTGTCTTTTGTTGAGAAGAAGGAAGTTAAAAGGACTAAGGTCACCGATACAGTGGTAGACATCAGCAAGATGTCAACTAAACAACTCAAGGAACTGACCAAGAGAAAATAGGACATGGTTTTGACCACTGTCAAAAACATATTGTGCAACTTTGTACCCGACGCCGATGTTGATGAAGATGAACCGGTCATCGACCAGCTCGAAGTTCTGGCACAGGCAATCGGTGAAGATCTAACCAATCTAGAAGAAGTGGCTATAGACCACTATGAGAAGAAAAGAGTGGAGATACTACACAAGCAGGTTGCAGATATCGAGGCCAACGTGTCAACCCACCTAAGACTGCTCCAACAGCAACTTAAGGAGGCAGGAAGTTTGATGAACAGGACATCAAACTTTGATGTGTTTTTGCAGGACTTGACAGAGAAGTCAGAAAAAGCCTTAGCAGAGATCAGAGCTCTGACGACACAGTTTGATATCAAGCATAAAAATGTAACTTCTTTCAGCAGACAAATGACAAGTTTAACTCTTACACTGAGGAAATTTGCTGAAGAAAAGAATAATAGGATCCAAGACATTATTGGATTTCAGATGTTTCTAGCATCAACACTTGACATTATGAATCAAACAGAAAATACCACAGAAGCTCTGATCAATGAACCAGCTTACAAAACTATGGAAGATATGGAGAACATCATTGTTTCTCTGAAAGCAGCCCAAAAGAATATAGAATATGTAACTGGTCAATGGGAGCCATTCCTTCAATCTGCAAAATTAATCTACAAAGACATCTTCACAAAACTTCAAAACTAAAGGGATGTCACATCCTTTGTCCTCTGGCGGCAAAAAGGGGAAGAAAAGAAGAACGGAGAAATAGGAAAAACAGAAACAGAGCATGGAAGAAGAAGCGCAGACCAAGAAAAGAAAAGAGGAACACAACAGAACAATCACAGGTCACCGGAGCACTCAGACAGGGGAAGTGTTCTATAGATTGTCATCTACACTGTCACCGGTAAGTGAGTATGGTTTTGTGTATAGTTTTTCCACCAATGACAAAGGGGAAGATTGTTAGCAACTTAACATTGTCATTGTTGTATATTCACAAAACACCATACACCGGTAAAAGATCACCGGACACTTCGAATACTTAGAAGACACCAGTAGTAGAGGAGATGAGTGTATGCACCGGTAGATAATGAAAAGGGCACTACACCGGTGGGCCGATTCAAGTCAACAGTCCTGGTCTTGGATTGCGTACAGAAGAGTACCGGGTATGAGGATACTCTGGTCTAACTAGGTACAAGGGAACACCAGTCTAAACTGCCCAAAGATCCACTCCGGATTTTAGGGAAGCAGTCTGAGTTAAAACCGGATTATACGGGATATCCACCGTATGTAAGTGGAGTTAACTTTTTAACAGGAGTTAACCTTATTTTTGCGGATGTCTTGCAAGGTAAACTCCAGATCAAAACGGAAAGCTTAACTTCTAGTCACATGATTTTATTGTTGAGTTTACAGCCTGGCAGTTCTATGAGTCAATGGTTTCATGACGATGAACTCTTGTATAAATATAGGTCATAGGACGCAAGGAAGGTGTTGTTGATTGTTGGCAATTACATAGAGCAGAGGAGAGACATCTTCTGAAAGAAGAGCTACAGACACAAAGGTAGTAGAGATCAACAGCCAGGCAAACCAAACAAAAGGGGTATGATCTAAGCAGACATTCAGTGTCATATCAGATCATTGCTTTTGTTAAGTAGAGGAAGCAATTGAAATCCTTTCATTAGGGTGGACCTAATCGATTCGTTGTAAAAATCCCTTAATAGGGTAACATCCTTTTTGATGTTCAAAGTCCTATAACCAAGAAACTCCTAACAGGGTTCAGATCTTAACCGATCTTTTGTAAAATTCCTTAACCGAGTAGCACCTTTACCAATGCTTTGTAAGCTCCTAACAGGGCGCCTTCATTCTGTAGTAGTGAAGTTGTGAGCTCTATCTCACTGTGGTTTTTTTCCTTCTAACCAAGGGTTTCCACGTATATATCTGGTGTTGATCTGTGTACTTACCTTTTATGCTTGCATATAATTGATTGTTTTAGAAAATTATTGTTCAAACAAGTTGTAAAAGGAAAGAAATAGTTGTTACTGATTCACCTCTCCCCTCTCAATATCCGGTCGGTACTAACACAATGGACGATTCCTCAAAGCTTGCAATTGAAGAGGGACAATGGAACGAATCTTGGAACCCATGTGAATCAACCTCAATGATTTTGATGAGCAAGTGAATAAAATCAAAATGCACCAGAGCAGTAGAGAAAAGAGGCTCATTTAATTCTGCTTTGTGAGAGATAAGCCAATGGCGAAAGGCTTCAGGTGCATCCCCCACCAGTTTATTAACCATTGAGATAAACACTAACTAAGAAACTGATTCATCCAGGAGATTATCACTAGGGATGAAGCTGCCAACCAAAGAAGAGCCTTCGAAATGATTGAAAGAATCAAGTTTGAAACAAAGCTCAGACCAAGAGTATGATGGAGGATGAACGTAATTATCCATTAAGAGCTTTGTCATGTTTGAAAACCAAACAAAATCCATGTTATTCGAGGCAAATACAAGAGACTAGAGATGAAAACACAATACAGTAGAAAAGATGTTTGGAAATTCAGCAATCAAATATGACATGTCACAAGTTAACATGCTTGAGTATAGACATTGAATGTCCTATGAAACACAAACTCCTAAACTACAATGCTTTGCTTTTTGAATATTGAATTAAGAAGTTCGTTCATATGTAATTGTGAAAGGAACAAGAGCTACTTTGGTCAAACTCATTCCAAGAAGAGAAAAAAGTTGTCCAAAAAGTTGGGAGATCTACATCCGCAATAATTTACAATTGTGCATTAACAAATCAACAAAAGACTCATCTTATTCACATAACAAATTTATATTAATTCAAGTTTATATTAAGCAAATTAAATCACATTTTTTCTATCTTTGTTCAAGTCGAAGATGAACACAAACCTTGTGACATAGCTTGTAGATTATCAGTTTTTCAAGCCAAGGAAAGGTCCCATTGTTTTAGCTTCTATTCATTCTTTTAGCTTAATCATATTTATTACGATGTAGGAATTATGACGTTAGTAGTTTTCTTGATTGAACAACCCACTAATCCTTTGCGACTCATTAGACATAACCCTGCATGAATTTGCTAAATATGAAGAGGCTGGTTCAAGCACCAAGAGAGCAGAAACATGTTGACCGATCAGAAAACACAAATAAGATCTACAAATGATAGGCAGAATTATGTCAATGGAGCAATCGATATGCAAAATTTGTAGCTAAATTCTATAATGCTCAGATATTCGATCTTTTCTTACAATACATCAAACACATCACATGACATTCATTTTTTTTGTTGTTCATGTGGACCTATGACACATTAAACTTCATGAAATGAAAGAAATGAAGGTCGTTTAGGGTTTTTAGTAGTCAGGAACTTTTTTTAAAAAGGACTAAAAAAAACTGTCCAATCCCAGTAGTAACACAAAGGAAACAGCTTTAAAATATCATGCATGCCCTAGAATCAAACAAGTTCATTTCTTGCCAATTCCAAATGTTTAGTCAGCACAAAACCAACCCCTGCATGATTCCATACAGAAATTGATTTCAAATCTGATTCTAGGGCAAATCATGCACACAATAGCCTATTTTACCTACAGACTTAGTAACCTAGATAAAATTATGTGTAAATGGACCTTTGAACCTTGCAAATGTGTGGGTATCTTATATCGCTATTCCCTTATGACCCACATATGGTTGCACATGATTAAGAATTACAAGATTTTAGCCACGTGCCATAGTTCAAATCTTATTAGATATAAGGGGACTAGGTCCATGTGGAAACCATATTGATGAGATTTAAGAACTATGTGAAACATTATGTACAGTATATGTGGATAAATGCATGGATGTCATGTTCTCTGTTCGAAACCCAAACTGTGATATCCCCATCCTCTTCGCATTAGTAACCCAATTTTGTGAAGTCTCTGGAAGAGACAAAATTGCAAAAGGATATGGTGTTGACCAAAGAGGAATAAGATGTCACAATCTTTCTTTTTTATAAATCATAATTTAAGACATAGAAGGCATCCAACAAGTAAGGGTAAAGATAACATAGAGCAACTTGGATATAAGTAACATATACAGTGATATGTATCATTAATGCTAACATGTCATCAATGTATGAGAAGAATATCAATTCTGAATAATTTGCATATACCATGTCTGTGCAACAAGGATAATCTGTTAAGATAGTACAGGCGGAAAATACAAGGAGATGAGCTCAGGCATCATGAGATTATGGTATCGAACTCATGGTTTGGTGGTTGTCAAGAAATGTATCTCTTTGACCACATACACATCAAATACAAGATCCACGTAAGAAGCATCACTAATAACACATGTCGACCAATTATTATGCCATATGAAGGCACAATAAGGCTAACATTAAATGTCACTAATAACAACACTCAAGACCATTAACTTATGGAGAGATAATTTGCATTGGCGGTCTGTGGCATGTCAACAAGAAAGGAGTTTTGATTATGAAGGCAAGCATTAGCTAGTCAGCGATTTATATATAATATCAATTAAAGGATTGATAGTTATCGACAATGTCAGCAACGACTTAAGTTAACGTGGCCACCTTTAGTCTTAATGTCAGCGAGATAATTTACTTAAGAGTTTATGTTAAGGTTTTAGGATCATTGCAAATGTAATAGCACTATCTCATTGTATATGTTTTACAAATGCAACAATCTCTTGCATTTATATTAAGAATGAGCCAAGAAGAGACATGTCCCTTCAAGGGGCATGTCTATTCATTATTATGTAATTAATATAATGACAATTATGATTACACACACACACACACACACACACACACACACATATATATAATATCTCTTGAGTATTATATTAATTTATCTAATATTTACATAATAATAATTATTATTATTTTATCAATTTAACTATTTATTTATTATGAGAATAATTATAACCTAACTTTATATATACATATATATCAATGTATATAATAATATCAATTATTATATATATTGATATATATATATATATATGAATATATATAATAAATCATTTCTCATAAATCATATAGTCAATATTATTTATCTGACCGATGCTACAAACATCAACACTCCCTCTTAGCTAGGGAAGATAAAATGTAACTCACAATAAGTTCATAAATTGTGAGGGTTAGTTCCCAGGTGGATTGCCTCTATCGGCGATTCTATCCATAGTTCCCAGGTGGATTGCTTCCATCGGCGATTCGATCCACAAGCTCCTATGTGGATTGCCTCCATCGGCGATTCTATCCACAACTCATGAGCTATGGTGTGGATTGCCTCTATCGGCGATTCGATCCACAAGCTCCTGTGTGGATTGCCTCCATTGGCGATTCTATCCACAACTCATGAGCTATGGTGTGGATTGCCTCTATCGGCGATTCTATCCACAAGCTCCTATGTGGATTGCCTCCATCGGCGATTCTATCCACAACTCATGAGGTATGGTGTGGATTGCCTCTATCGGCAATTCTATCCACAAGCTCCTGTGTGGATTGCCTCCATCGGCGATTCTATCCACAAATAAGATATTACAAAAGAAAAGTTATTGCAAGATCGTCACCTTCCAATAACTTTAACAAATACAAGTGATAATCATTTGAAAGTCATCACTTCTTTATGATTTACACAGGGGGTAGGCCCATTAAAAACATTCATAATTCACAAGTATAATAATCAATTTTATATAAAGTTTACCTCATAAATGTTTCACCTTCAATAGTGAACTCCCTCTCGATCAATATGATCACTTGATTGTCACAAGTTGGTTGAACCATCTACTCCCTCTGAAGCTCAAGTTTATCAACTTCTTGACCTCTTTTGAAATATTAGACTCTCTTTGCATCTAGTCTCAATCATCAATTTGTTTTCAAGCATCAAGTTATTTCTTCCTTGAATGAAATTATCTTGTGCTTTTGTCCTGAAGGTATGTCAGAGAGAGATTACAAATAGCTCACTAAACTATATTATCCCAAAGAAATATTAAAGATAAAAGCATACAATATTTTCTATCCCAATATTATAGTATGATTTAATAACTACATAAAAAAATTAATGAACATTAATCAACATGGAATACTCATCTCTTGATTAATGTAATGATCCTTTTCTTATTTGTACTATAAAAAGTGTTTGAAGCTTTTAATCAAAGAACTCTCTTTGTTTAGAAATCTGCATAGACCTGTACACATTCGGTCATAACTTTTGAACCTGACATTTTCTTTCCAATCGCTCCGGTGAGATTCTTCTAAATTAGTTTATCACCAACATATCTCAAATTTAGAAAAATCCAACGGTGCATTTGTGAGATATGGTCCTCGTATTGAGACTGTAATTTTCTGAGGCAGTCACACATTCACCATTAACAAACTACTCTCTTACATTTGCAAATTGGCTCTGATACCATGTTAAGGTTTTAGGATCATTGCAAATGTAATAGCACTATCTCACTGTATATGTTTTCCAAATGCAACAATCTCTTGCATTTATATTAAGAATGAGCCAAGAAGAGACATGTCCCTTCAAGGGGCATGTCTATTCATTATTATGTAATTAATATAATGACAATTATGATTACACACACACACACACACACACACATATATATAATAGCTCTTGAGTATTATATTAATTTATCTAATATTTACATAATAATAATTATTATTATTTTATCAATTTAACTATTTATTTATTATGAGAATAATTATAACCTAACTTTATATATACATATATATCAATGTATATAATAATATCAATTATTATATATATTGATATATATATATATATATATATATATATGAATATATATAATAAATCATTTCTCATAAATCATATAGTCAATATTATTTATCTGACCGATGCTACAAACATCAACAGTTTAGACTAATGAAATGATTAAGTTGATAATATCAGCAAATGGATAAACCACGAAATAAGGACTTGGTAATAATCATAAAACATATGGCATCAATTACAGGTAAAGGACCAGTGTGTTATGGAATGGTGCAATGGTAGGAATAACTACTGTGTGATAAAGGAAATTTGATTAGTTATGAAGAATGACAATTATTAAAGGATATGGGACATGCCTTTACCACATGCGTTATCACTCCAAACACAAGGTATATGAAGGCAGTCCCATAACTCATCGAAGGAACAATAAAGAAAGGGAATCACAGACTGAGATGATCAGAGAATTAGTATTTATTTCTGAAGAAAGAATAAGAGATTATAAAATACAATGATATTCATTATCAGGAAGAGATCATTATATTAAGTAACAGAAAACTGGTATGCTGTGGATTATCTATGAATCAAATACTGACTTACAGAATATAATATCAGAATCCTATTAGGGATAAAGAACCATTATATGGTCTGTCTGTCTGTGTGTGTGTGTGTCCGTTCATAATACATTAGATAATAATATATACATAGTCTATTCCTTAATCACTCGCTAATACCGTTAAGAGGATAGATTGGTTTTGTCAAGGAGAGGAAGAGTAAAACCTCACAAGGTAGGGGAATTCCAGGATGGGTAAGGACATACATTTCCAATGCCTTGAGGGAAAGTACCGAGACGGGTATGAACATGCATTCCCAATGCCTTGAGGAAGCCACTTGTAGATTGCTGTCCTAAGGACAAGTAAATCGTGATCCTTCTTAGGGTTGATGTTTAGGAGAGAAGCAAAGAATTAGGGCTTATGTATAATGAATCAGTAACTGTTTCTTAATTCAATCTGATTTAAATGCATAATGATGTATGTTCATCTTTAGGAATTGGCAGCCTCCTAGTAGGGAAAGTTACAAATTGCCATTTCCAAACGCAATCCAAACCCTGGTTGGGAATTTAAGGGTGAATCTAGTCCTAGTTGGGGACATTAAAAATGGTAACAGAGCTTTTATCCTGCCATCCAGCAGGGTAAAGATGAATCAATGAGAAGGAATCTAGCAATGCGTGTGTTATTGTGTATACTTTGTGTATGTTTCATATTTTCTAGTGTATCTAGGACTTAACCAAAAGATATGAATTTGAGGGGTGCTATCATGCAAACAGGATTTTGGCAAATTCAATTGGCACCATTATGAGATGACCTAGACTATTTTTCTCTGGAAGATGAGAGAAAACTTGTCCTAAGTGAAACTTGTCTTAAATCAGTACTTGACCCCTTTTACATCTTGACTATGTAATGATGTTAACTTCATAGTTAGTGCTAGATATGTACTTATGAGATGTAATATTGCAATTAAGTGAAAAAAAATCTGGCCACTTTTTGGGGTTTGTTACATCAATCTTATCATAGATTATAAGCAAATCTTACAAATGTGCTACAGAAAAAGCCTACTAAGGGAAATTAATAGCGTAGGAAGCATTGTCAGAAGAAATTTTCTCCAAAATAAAATCAACTAGGGTCATTGACAAACTCGAAATAGTGATTTACGCGATATTTCATAGTCGATCCTCTAACATGATGATATCCACCATGTGAGAAAAAGGTTTGTCGGAGTTGTAACCATGTTTATTGTAAGGCATCTTAAACTAATTTATATAGTTTGTTCTCATTTTTGTAGTTTGTGATGCACAATCCCCAATTTAGTGCAATATAACTCTATTATAAAATCAAAATGTTTCATTTTCAATTTTGAAAAGCTTATTTGCAAATGTGCTATTATTTTATCTATTAACAGAAGAGAATCCATATAAGAATGAATAATGCACAGGCTTGCACAAGCTGGTTCACTTTACAAGCTAAAAGAAATTCAAGCATGTCCATTTTGCAAAGAAAAGATGTCATAAGAATGTTCGATTCACAAGAAAAAAGCACCATAAGTTATGAAATGAAATTCCTCATACAATTGTTCTTACCTGCAGAGCTGATACATGAATAAATAGCACGGGTAGATTGGTCAGCACAGATTCAACAGAGTTGAGAAAGTTCCCAAGATAAGTTTTCTCTGCACAAATAGGGGAATGATTTTTGAAAGGTTTAACAACAGATAAAGCATCCAACCGGAAACCAGCTATAGTAGGAGCCATTTGAGATATGTATTGTTCCAACACACGATCACCATCACACAGCCTCTCAGCTTCAATTTGAACCTGAATCATAAATAGACAGCAAGAATTTACATTTTCTTCAAGAAAGAGGATGTAAAGCAAATGAAAAGTGTAACAAAACAATAACAGCACACATACTTTGAAGCGACTGAGTTGGGAAGGTCTTTCTATCAGACTCCTCAACCTCATCTTTTCCGAGGACTGGAGAGAGGCATCAGATCTCAAATCATCTCGTAAATGCTTTCCCACCACTAGAATTCTTTTTGCATGAATGTATGGGGCTACTGAAACTTGGCCTCCAAAGGAGGATCTTCGACTCGGTGGCAAGGATGTGCTTCCTTCAAGAGATAACAGATCAAAATTTGGTTGTATAGAACTAACTGATGATGATCCAGATCTCCGAAGACTAAACTTCATCCAAATAATTCGACACTTCACAGGATTTCGAAAACTAAACATCAAATGCCGAGGAGCATTTCCATTTCTGTCCATATTTTCTGGTCCATACAAATGTGATGAGGATGCAACTGCAGAGCGAACATCCCATTTTCCTATGAAAGTGCGCTCTTCTTCCATGACCATGTTGCTGCACCATAGTTGTACCTGCACATGAATTGATAGTAAATTTCACCAAAACTCTTGATGGAATATAATACAACTCTTTGTCATTTAATCTAACCATGTAAAGAAAGAGACTTCTCAATATTTGTTTAAATATAAATAAAAGCAGACATTCAAGAAGGAATTATACATTTTCCCAGAATATAAATATTCACAAATTGCATATGATATAGACAAGCATAAATGTAACAAATGAAATTTAAATGTGCCAATATATCTAGGCACTAACAAACATTCAAGAACAAAATAACATTCGAAAACATGAATATAACAGTTCACACGAGAAACTGTAGCAATCTAAAATGCGAAGTGAAGTGCTGGAGCAACAAAGAATATGTAAATATTTTTGCCCAGAAGAAGCCAATAAGGGGAAATGGCAGCTTGTGTGCAATGACAGTTCCGGAAAATTTCTCATTCAAAGCCTAGCTAATATACAAAAAAAAGGAGAAACACTGAAATCAGGTCAGAGAACCTGCCAGTAAAACAAGAGGACCTAAATGCCAAATAATTTAAAAAATCATTTTTGATAGGAAGCATATCAATTCCATACAGGAGGTCGAAAAGGAATGTGGAGCATTCATCCACACTACAGATAATATAATGGCTTCGACAACTAACTATTCCAAGATGTTCTAACTGCAGTACCTCCAATTCAAAGAAAAGAGTTCAATGGCAATTACTTGTCAGAATTCCAAAACTAAATAAAGTTTAAACTGGATAATGACAGTGAATTGCAGTCTGTCATTGAGGGATCAATAAAGAATAAAGATTTCTTCTTCCAGCTTTATAACTGGCTAAAGCCCCAGGGATTCATGGATTACAAGCCTTGTTTTATTATTATTGTTTTTGGGAATAATCAAAGATGCCTTGCTGGATTTCATCAAACGGGTCTCATCAGAATCTTTAAGAAAAGGCTCAGACAGATGAATCCTATAAACCTGTCTCTCATCCCAAAGTAGCACGGGTGGAAAAATTAAATCGATATAGATTATAGACAAATTGCATTATGCGGTATGTCTATAAAATACTGTCAAAAGCGATTGCATCATGGCTCAAGCTAGTACTATTTAATTCAATCCCAAAAACTCAATTCACTTTTATCCCAGATGACAGATCATTTCTAATATCATTGTCCACCACATGGCAAGAACTTAAATCTCTCTAGCCACAAAAAAGACCAAGAATAGGATAGTGTACAAGTAGTGGTTGCCGTTGCACCAAAAAATCGACCTGTTAATGCCCAATACAACCACTAGACTTATAGAAGACATAGGAGGTGGTTAAGCCATGTCACGAATCCCGAGGGGAGCGCAGACCATTTTTCGAACAATCTCCCCCTCAGCGTTACCCGAGGGGATTCGAACCTGTGACCAAGCTCTGATACCACTTGTTACAAGTAGTGGTTGCCGTTGCACCAAAAGATCGACCTGTTAATGCCCGATACAACCACTAGACTTATAGAAGACACAAGAGGCGGTTAAGCCATGTCACGAATCCCGAGGGGAGCGCTGACCATTTTTCCAACAGATAGATATCTAAATCCTTTCACTAATGTGGTTAAGAGTTAATCCAACATACTCTTGAGGACTTAGAATTCAATCAGTCTGTAATTGCTTGAATAAGCAATCGAATTACAACTCCCCATACTCAATCTCTGCAGTATCTCTTTTGGGATATTCCTAATTTTTCCCTTTAGAAGATAATATTTATTCAAAATGACAATAACTTTATCAAATATTAACAATTTATAATAAAATTTAGATCAATAGATCATAGTGCACTACTCAAAATCTATCAAATTGTGATTTCTCCTTTAGTACTTACAAATCTGCTGAGTTAGAGGCTTTCATCACTATCTCAACAGTGAAAATACCAAGGGTTGTCGTCCTTAGCTTGCCAAAGAGCATGAAAGGGTTTTCATCCTTCCAACTCTTAGCCCACCTTGGAGGGTTTTCATCCTCCTCTACCAAGATTTGGGTTTTCATCCAAAAATGGTAAGAGCATGAAAGGATCTTCATCCTTCCAATTCTCTTGGACTTGAAAGGGGTTTTGCCCTTCATATTTGCAAGACACTAACTCAAATTCAAAACTGATAACTTGGTGTATTTGCTAGACTATTGCTGATTTGATGCCTTCGATGAATTGTCATTTGATGTTTTTTATGAATTGTCATGTAGTGAACTACCCCTATTTTAGACCAAAGTTTTTTGCCCTTTTTGGACTTCTTTTACAACTGCCATTATGTCAAACAGTTTACATGCATTATAGAATATAGTCTCTGTTGTTTTTCAGGATTGCAATAATATTTGTGGAGTTCATGGATTCAATGGATTGTTCTGAAACGTGATGCCATAAATATTCATAATAGCCAAACCAACATATACCAATTGGAACAATAACAAACAGTCTCAATCAAGCTTCGGACTTAGTTTACTGCGCACTTCTTAATCAAGTTGACTTTCAGACGTCATGAGAAATAGCTGTCCCCTTGTTGCTGAGTAACATTAGGTATTGCAGATTTTTAAGTGATTGAAGCAGGGTTTCATGTACAGTATGCTTGTTTTCTGAAGATGCTTAATTAGTTGTAGGTTAACACCAAATTTCATATAATGTTCATAATGTTTGGACAAGGATGTAGCAATTTGCTTGCACAATATAGACTAGAAATTCAAGACAATACTCTGCAACTATAATAGATATTTCCATTCAAAGTAATTTGGAAAAGACAATGTATAAATGCTAACCTTCAGGGCAGATTACATTAACAGATTGTTGTGCATAAAAAAATCAAATGCTCGACTTCAAGGAAAAGCTGTTATACTAATTTCAATGTCCCTTGGAGACTCCCAGCAACAAACTTCAACTAGTCGCCCAGAATTTAGTGTTCTTTGCTCCCTCAAAAGGTTCCAGCTCTCACATTGGATACAGAGGCTTCCAAATGCTGCTTTAAAAGAGATTCACGCCCTCATACAAAGATTTTTCTGCCTGAACTATTTCCCATTGTCACTTAGGAAAAATCAAATGCTCGACTTCATGGAAAAGCTGTTATACTAATTTCAATGTCCCTTGGAGACTCCCAGCAACAAACTTTAACTAGTCGCCCAGAATTTAGTGTCCTTTGCTCCCTCAAAAGGTTCCAGTTTTCACATTGTTTTTTTATGTTGTGCATAAAAAAATCAAATGCTCAACTTCAAGGAAAAGCTGTTATACTAATTTCAAAGTCACTTGGAAACTCCCAGCAACAAACTTCAACTAGTCGCCCAGAATTTAGTGTTCTTTGCTCCCTCAAAAGGTTCCAGTTCTCACAATGGATACAGAGGCTTCCAAATGCTGCTTTAAAAGAGATTCATGCCCTCATAGAAAGATTTTCCTGCCTGAACTATTTCCCATCATCGCTTAAGAGAGCCATAGATGCTTCTAGTGACCACACACTACCTCCAATTTGGTCGACTTGATGAAAGAGAAGTCACCACAGTACAAAGCTCTTTCACGAGTGCCCAGATAAGTACAATACATCCAGCACTTGGCAACACTTCTTTTCTTTCAATCTACCAGTGACAGACTCTGAAAACTTAGAAACTTGTATCCACTTCTGCATAGAAATGACACGCTTGGCTAGCAAAAACCATAAATTCGTAAAAGATTTCTCAACGCCTTGTCTTTAATAGAATAGCATCACGAACTAAGGCTTTCATTGCTTCTTCCTTGGCAGCGATTTTGTCTTTATCTTTCTTTGTCTTTTTCTGAAAGTCAGAATTTGTCTTATCTGATGTGAAATTCAAGGAAATTCCATCCTGAAAGTAATTAAAAATCATGCCTAGCAGAAAGAACCAAGTCCTCAAGTTTAATGCTCAGAGAAAGGAAAGAATCTTAAACTCAAACATGATCCTAGCACCCAACACTGGAGATAAATGGTGTCTAGAAAGAATACCACAATCACCTCTAAAATCTGAAACTCTTTGATACAAATCACAAAAACTTCTGGCATCTAGAAATCCTTGCTAAACTACACAAACTTCAACAATTTACTTGTGAATCAATCGTATCAGAAAACCTTTATGCTCAAGCTGAGATTCTGAAGAAATCCCACTGCATTGACCAGGGTAGATCTCTCACTACCATAGCCAATCTTCTTCAAGAAGGTTTTTGTCCTCAAGAAGACTAAAACCAACTAGTTCAAACCACAAGGATTTCACCAAAGAGAAAATCAATAATCTGCAAAATGCCAAATGAGCTCCTCAACTCCCTCTTATTCTTTTTTTCTTGTCAACTTCCAAAAAACACCATTTAAAATTCATTATTTTAATTAAACTCCATTTTGGCTCTGAAAAAGACCTTTTCATTAAAATAATGAAAATTTGACATGCAAGGTCCCTTTTTTATGCATCCAAGATTTAAAACTATTTGCCCCAGTTCCAACAAGCTATAACACCAAGTTAATTGTAAACTATTTTAATATAATTTAAGCATCCTCATAATAATAATTCAAATAAGCCATTAATGCACCCATTTTGTGGAAACTAACAGAATGCATCATGATCGAAAACTGGCCACATAGGAGTTATCCCAATGATGGATAATGACAAACAAAGCCAAACAAATCACTTACTATAAATAGACGACCTTTACGAGACTTTTGGAGGACACACCAGAAAGTCAGAAATTACTTTTACTTTTGAAAGATGCATAAGAGTCTCCTAGACCATCTAATCTCATTGATAACATCAAATAATTCCTTTAATAATGCTAACACACACCCAAAAGGTCAGTGCCAACTGCAATGCAAGAAAACCCGAAAATGAGGACATTACCTGTCACTAGAATGAATTTCTGGTTTTATTCATTGCTGAATGAATTTCTCACTTGATAATATTTGAAATATGAATTTCTGAGTTGATGTCCGTCTCAAATGAATTGTTATCCCTCTTATATCTTCAAGTGTGAAGGAGTCACCCCCTCGTCATTTCTGCCTTTTGAAAGATTCGTAACTCTTCCTCTTAATCGCCGAAGTGAAATCCTTTTAACTTTAATTACTTGTCTTAAGTAATCGCTACTAGTGAAACTCCTTGATTAATTTTTTATTTGTATTCTTATGATTCGTGGCCACTGATTTTAATCTTAATCCATCTTACTGATAGAATCACTGCCATCTTATTTTATCCACCTAGGTTATGGATTTCGAAGGTTGTGATCTCCTACTTTGGCAAGGGCATGACAGTCCACCCCTCCCAAGATTGCTTGTCCTCACAGCAATGTCAGCTTTGATCTGTCAAACCGAATCATTTTGCAAAAACATAGGATCCCAAATCAACTTTAGAGATATGTGATTTCTACATTCCCCTTGTGATGTGATTGGTTTCTGCTGCATTATTATGATATAATATAGGAATCTGAGATTCAACACAAAGTGATGTTACTTTTAATATCTCGGTTATGACCAATTTTGCACTACCATGATTTCCTTGAAGAGTTGTCGAAGTATTTGCCAAATGGCCAAAATCATCTTTTACTATCATAACATTGATATCATCATCTGAAGTGTCAGCACAATTTATTGCCCAATAGTATTCTAGCTTGTGTACTTATATTTCCCAATAACGTCAATAAGAGTTGGAAATGGCAAGATCCATAGTTTAAGATAAGTTTTCTCTCATCCTCAGAGAGGAAAAAGAATTAATCATCATGTAATCGCATAACCTGCAAATTAATTTGCCATTCAACATCAGTCACATTTTAAAAGAATCGCTTTGGTTGGCCCAACATTTGCACAATGCTTTAGTTGTCCCTTTGAGTCAAAGCAACAAGGGTAAGAATTTCGATATTTAAGATGAGGATTAGAAACATAACACACACCCATGACCTTAAATGTGACGCTGTTTTCTACATAGTTTTATATCCTTGTGGTCCCTTTCAAAACTCTTCTCTCCTTTCATTGAGTAATTTAGGATCCAAGAGGTGGCTATTATAAAGGTCATTGCTAGTAGCCTAGTAATCTTGTTTGTTGTATTCTCTGTCCCATTGGATAACATAATGTTTTGGAGAACCATTTGATAGACCTTGCAAAATTACTTCCTTGCCATTATGTTGAAAACATAGTTCACAATTTTGAAAATCTTGACAGTGTCTACCTAACAAATGTAGCCATTGAATGCCGAAAAGCACATCCATATCAACCATGTTTACCACATAGAAACCTTCACTTGTTTGTTGTCTCCACATGGTAATATTTATGTGTTGAATCCTTTGTGTACATAGGGAAGTGAATCCATCAGCCATAACAACCTCGAAGCCTTCAAAGTTTTCAGCCTTTAATTTCATCTTTATTACTAGAACTTCAATGAAATTATATGCAAAACCGCTATCCACTAAGACAATCACATTTTGACCTTGTAAAACACTACGAATTCTAAAAGGATGATACTTGGGTGCCCCTCAAAATGTTGTCAATGTTCCTTCTACTTCTTCATGTTTCCTTTACTTCCACATGGGTTCAAGTTCTTTCTCCACCAATTCTTCATCCATCATTTCCTCTATGTGTCACCTTTGTCCTTTCCTAAAACATCTATGACTCAGCTCTCAGGGTCTCCTACAATTCAAATGCAATTTCTTTTATCGAAACTCACTCTTGGACTCTTCCACCATGTTGTATTGAGGATGCAATGCCATTGGCTGCAAATTATCCTCATCAAAGGGTTGCTTATGTAAACCCAATGGTATATTCTTCAATAGGTCTTATTTCTACGTGCGGAGTCTTCCAGATTTCGAGCACTTTAAATAGCATCTTGTAGACATGATGGTTCAAAAGCTCAAACACTTTCCCTAAGTGATTCACAGAGTCCCTCGATAAATAAAAACTTGACTTTAAGTAATATCTGGCACCGTGACTAAAAATCTTTAGAATTCTGTTACATATTTTTCCATAGTAGCTTGTCTTATTTGTATTAATTCCTTAAAGTAAATCCCCAAGCTCTTTCTATCAAACCTTTCTATGATTTTTTTGAGCGAAGTTAGTTTACGTTATTGTGAATTACCAAAAATTTGCACCCGGTACTAAACTGCACGAGTTTAGCAATCTTGGCATAACATGGGAATCACTTCTATATGGGACACTGGAAATGAAGTGAAACCTGCGGATTCTAGGCCGGCTCCTATTTGGATAATCACCTAAACGCACTCAATCTACTCTGAAACTTGAAGGGAAAGGGGTAGAGATATACTAACTAAGTAAACTTTACATAAAAAAAAACTGGTTACTAAAACTAACAAGGTGATACACCGAAATTATGATGATATTCAATGAAGAACAAAACAAAACAGTAGTAGATAGCAATACTGAGTATGGAAAAACACAACTTTGGTATACAAGCAACTTAATATAATTGTTTCACAGTAAGGAATAACACCAGCTCCGAGCTTTGGACTAATAGGAAAAAGGTATTTTTCACAACTAATCAAACTCTCAACCAGAAAACATTCACAAACTATAGCCTATCCAATTGCAATAATTTCACTTAAGATGCTGAGTGTAGACTCAAGACATCACATGTAGGATTAATACAAATCACAACATGAAACATCAAATTGAAACATATGCATACAAAAAGTGAACTCCAAAATAGGTCTCCAAAATCTCTAAATTATTTTGTCAACTGTAGAAAATCTCCAAAAATATCATGAGTTACAACTGCAAAAAACATTAACTCTGGTACTGAAAAAGTCTCCAAAAGCTTTTGTATACAATGAAAAACTCCTAACAAAAAGAGCTTCAAAACTCAAAAGTACAACTCTAAACCACTCCAGGGTCGGATCCAGGAAACTAGGCTCCAAAACTGAAGTAAATCAATCTCAAAAAAGAGAAATGGTTGAAGAAAAACTTTTTAACCCTATAGATAAGTGCCACTTGCAAAAAATTCACTTTCCACTCACTGAAAAGAGTCAAAAAAACTCTTAAATGACCCTAACAAAGATCAAATTCGAGTTCATAAAAACTCATCACATTACTCCTATTTTACTCCCCATGTTTTCCCAATTGACTCTAACCTCCAAGAAAAATTCTTAAGGCATTCAAAAGAAATTTAACTCCCTTTACCAAATTCTTTAATCACTAAAAACACTCAAACAAAAGTTAATGCATGGATAAGTGTTAAATTGCCTTAAGATTTAATATTAACTAATTGATTTATACAAACATCAATTAGATGATATTAATTACATTTATCAAATAGGCAATTGGATAATAGTTATACAAGTAACATGCCTTTTCAAAAAAAATATGAAAAGCACAACACTTTACCCATACTCAGCTTAAATATTATTTTAGAAAAGCATATGGAGATAACTACAACAACATGGCAACTTATGATCCAACTGAAAATAGGTATCGACCCTAAAGCAACAAAACACTTCATTCTTCTTTCATTCAGACTTTCTAGAAAATTAGAGGTCGGTTTAGGGTTTTGTCAGATACTCTATCATTTTTTCCATGGCCGCCATGAATCTTTGTTCCCTTCTCGCAGTTGGCTAAACATTGAAGGTAAGGAAAATCTGATTAGATTCATCAACTATTAAAGCTTTTTCCAGTTTTCTCTGCATTTTATGACTTCATTTTCTTTGCTTCTCATATATTTGTTATTGTCTATGCTAACACTTGATGGCAACGCACAAAACTACTTCTTTACTTTTCATTTGAAGGGATTCAAGAGATATGCTTTATTCTTGCTGATAAAATGGAGATTTTAAGAGTCTTTCTGAAAAAACTTTGGTGTCCTTGCTTGCTGTAGAATATAGGGACTTTGGTAAAGAGGGTTTATGAGAAAACTTTTCATATCTCACCCTTTTGTTTGTAAGGGTTTATTTAAACAAAGACTTTAGCAATATTCTAGTCCGACCCTTGGTTGCAGCCACGGGCATTGAAGAAAGTTGGAACCTCAATACATAGCACCATAACTTCATTCCTACACTTTCAGTTTCCTCGCTTCTATCTTACATATGGGGCCACGGGGTTTCTGATTTTATATGCTTAGAATTCTACAGATAAGCTTTGAGGGTTCCTTCCCTATCTCACTGTGCATTCTGGGTGCTAATGAAATCTTTTTCCTGCGACACGGGACTTACCTAGAGCTTTACTTGTTGTTACTTGTTTGCTAGAACAACATTCCTGTTGCGATGACTCATTGTCTTTCATCATCTCTGCTCTTAACATGTTGTCATTGTACTCTAGTGACATTATTTTTCCCTCCTTGAAATAACATACAAACACTGAAAGGCAACTGTCCATTTGCCTGCATGTTATCACCTTCTAATATTTGAAACATGAAGGTACCCACCTTTTCAACCCCATTCCTTGTAGACACATGAATAGTCTTTGTGAACTTGACGCTGATATGGATGAACCACGGCCCTCCTGCTGGCTGTCATGAACCTTCTATTTCAAAAGTACTTCCATTCAATGACATAACTGATGTTGAAGTACATATATCTTTGTTGATGCTAGATCAACATCAACATCTGCCATACTGATATGCAATGAAAGTTATTTCTTTCCTTTAAACTTGAAAATGTATGTTGTACTCCTTTGTTCTTTTGGCACTTCAATCTATCTTAAAATCATAAATCTGCAATATTGACATAGCAGATGCTGATGTTGGATCTAACTTGAAGGAAAGATTTATGTCTTCTATAATTAATTATTCGCTCACTTAAACTGCATTCATATTTTCTGCCTTGAACTTCTTCCTGCTTCTCCTGCTTCATGCACTATTGAAGAAGACTTTACCAATTCCTGCTCCTTCACACCTCTGACTATCTATCTCCTCTTAATCAATTGACATGCTTCTCTTTTCCAATATGTTGCTCATTTGTCAACTCTAATTCATACTACCTTCAGCATGATTGCAACCGTGATTCCTGTAGCATCTTAACAATGATTAGCCATTACTTGTTCATTGAATTATATGCTGTTGTCCAATAACCTGTAAGGTTTTAATCAGAAAGTATTGTCCCTTAAACAGCTTATCAGTTTATTACATGTCCCTTTGATATTGTATTTACTTCTTGTAACTAGATCTTGCCTATCACTGACATGTTGGGCTCAATCCCTTGTGGGAGCCACATTTACATCCACATGTCAACATGTCAATGATAGACCAGATTGTTGCACAGGAAGCAAACTAGTTAGAAAAATAAAGTAGGGTTTGAGATTTGGCAATGTGGATGCATGTGTGTGGTATAATGATGAGATATGCCGGTTATTGTTTAGATCTTTTAGATCTAACTCTATGTTGTTGTCCTTTCAGGATTTGGCGCTGGAGAGTGGGAAAGCGGGAGCAGCAAGGCAGAAAAAGCGCGAGTGAACCAAGCAAACAGCATCACAGCCAGTCATTCAGGCAATGATTGGCCCCCACGATTCTTATGCCTTATTTCTTTCTTTCACACGTGTTCATGTTTTCAAATTCAAGCTTTGAATTTGTTTTCTTTCTTAGCTAGTTTCACGACTTGTGTGAAGCAATATGAATACTTTGATGAATAAAGGCTTTACATTTTCAGAAAAGATGTTAAATAGTGTATCAAAATGTACTCTATTGCTTTCATTTCCTCATAAAATGTAATATCAATGTGCAAGATTGGATCAAAGTAAGTTTTTTCTTATGAAGGCATAAAACACATGATCAAATTTTTAGAATGATTATCTCTTAGCAAGCATGGCTCTACCTAATTGAGCCTGTAAGTGAAAAATAGGTAACATTTTGGCGACCTCTGATGGGTGTCTGCCTGCTAGACATTTGACTAGTAGCCTTGATGTATCCATTGGGCTGAGTAGGCTAGGTAACTCTTTCTTTCAAGTCAAGGACTACGTTTAGGATTTATAATAGTGCAGTAGCCCCTTCCTTATTATGAGTCCTAGACATGGTGCTTGACTTGACAACAAGGATAACTCAGTGTATTTGGTCTTGTGGACAGATATACAATATGCACAACAAACTGAGATAACTTTGTAAATTCAATTGTATTGCTCAACCAATCATGTTTGGATATGTGAGTTATGGGAAGGAGCAACATTTCTTTCAATGTCTTTTCCATAAGTCATGTATGTTAATATGCTTGACTGCGCAATATGATTGAAGCTTTGGAAAAATTCTCTTTGCAGCTCACAAAACAGAAACTTTGAAACTCTTATTGAACACCAAAACAGAACAACAAACAAGAACTAGAACAACAACCAAGGGAAGACTATGTTGAAACAACATTTAGGGAAAACCAAAACAAACTACCACCTAAGTGTAACAACACATTGAAAACAAGAAGCCTAAACTAAGATATGTACAAGGGTGACTTTATTCAAACCTCAAAGCAAGGCTTGAGGTGCATACCATTGACCGAGATAGGAAGCACTTCACCTTCTTAGGGGTAATTTTGTCCGCCCACAAGGCACTCTTCGGTTCGGAATGCCAATCTCTCAGATTGCTCTTAAGTGTCCTTTAAATAATGTTGATCAAATTTTTATTAGTGGACTTTGCAAGTCCATTCCCCTAACGATAGTAGTTAGAGCTTGTGTTCAAATAAATTCCATTCTTTAATGCTCAATCAACAACCTTCAATCCGACAAATGCAAGAGCATTGTCTGAAATTAGAGAGTCTGGGACTTTGAATCTGCAAATGAGATCCTCATAAAAACTCAACACTGTTGTCTCATTAGCTTCTTTTAATGGCACCGCTTCTGTCCATCAGGTGAAATAATCTGTTGCTATGATTATCCACTGATGACCTGCACTTGAAGGTGGATTGATTGCCCCAATAAAGTCAATTCCCCACTTCATAAAAGGTTGTTCTACTTGGATTGGCTGCAATGGTAAGGAAGCTAGCTTCTCTTTGCCTGAGAACAAGGCACACTTGGCACACTTCTTGACATATGCATGTGCGTCTTTGAATAAATTAGGCCAATAATAGCCTGCCCTCAAAATCTTATATGTTGTTGTCCTTGTAGCATAATGACCTCTTGAAGGTCCATCATGGAATTCATGCAACACTTGATCAATTTGATCATTATCAATGCATCTCAGCAGCACTCCATTGTGGTCTTTTCTATATAATAAATCATCAATCAGCACAAAAGGAATGGATTGAAGTCTGAAATACCTTTTCCTAGTTATGTTAAGGCCCAGTGGACATTCTTCAGTTCTCAAAAGATGAGACATCTTCTGTAACCAGCTATTACTTTGGTCATCTGTTGTTCCAACATTCACCAGAACTGCTTCCTCTTCCTTTCTTACTATTGAAACTTCCTCCTTAGCCAATTGCTGACACAAACCCCTTCCCCTTACTAAATTGGTCACCTGGATGTTCACATCGTATTCCATGACCTTCGTGATCCACCTAGCCTATTTTTAATTTAAGTCTTTACAGAGTAAAAACTCTTTCACACTAGGATGCGCCACTTGCAAGTGAATTCTATTATAGGACAGTAAATGTCTAAACTTTTTATAGCTTTTTACAACAGCTAGGACATGCTTCTCCACAAAAGTATATCTCTGCTCATAGTATTCCGAACCCTTTCTAAAAAAAGCAATGGGCTGCTCCAACCCTTCAACATTTTTCTGCACCAAAATTGTAGAAGTAACATCGAAGCTGCCAAAGGCATACAAGGTGAAATCCTTGGTAAAATTCGGGTTAACTAGTGTTGGGGCTGATGCTAACGCCTCTTTGATCAACTGAAAGTTGTCCTTTGCTTCCCAGCTCCACTTGAACTCCACACTCTTCTTCAACATAGTTGTAAGAGGCTTTAACAAAGCTGCTATATCAGGCAAAAACCTCCTAACAAAGTTAATGCGACCAATGAAACTTTGTAGTCCCTTTTTGTGTTGGGGTAATGGCAATTCTAGAATAGCCGCAACTCTTTCAAGATCTACAGTAATCCCCTCCTTTGATACTACATATCCCAGTAGCTTACCTTCATGAACAGAAAAAACACACTTTTTGGGGTTCAGTGATATACCAAACTCCTGTCAACGCTCAAAAATATGCCTCAAATAATCAATGTGATATGCTGCCTTCTTGGAATAAATTGTAATGTCATCAAGATACACTAAAACAAACTTATACATTAAGTTGTCAAAGGCCATATCCATAGCCTTCTAAAAAGTTACTCCAACGTTAGACAAACCAAAAGGCATCTTCTCGTATGCCATCGTGCCCCACTTTGTTGTAAAAGTAGTCTTAAACTGTTCTTCTTTTACCAAGATGTGGTTATAACCAAAATAGCCATCTAACAAAGAAAAACATTCAGCACCTGACACGCATTGAAGAATTTGTTTCATAGACAGAAGAGGATGCCTGTCCTTCAATGAAGCCCTATTCAAATCCCTGAAGTCCCCACACAATCTGAGCTCTCCGTTTTTCTTTCTCACAGGAACCAGATTTGCAACCCAGCTGGTATGTTTGATGGGAAAGATGATCCCACTCTCAATAAGTCTGAAAACTTCTTTTCGCATTAAGTGCTCTAACTTGGGGTTAATCGGCCTCTGTTTCTGCCTTATGGGTATTGTTATTGGTTCCAACTCTATTGTGTGTTGTGCAAGATGCGGGTCAAACCCCTTCAAATCCCCATACTCCCAAGCAAATATATCAATAAACTCTTGGAATAAATGCAGAAATGACTGCCTTTCAGCAGCAGAGTTTACTTTTCCTATTTTGAGGTTCCTTCTAGGTGCAATCTCTAAGTCCTCATAATGGTTCTGTTGAACCAGCAAATTAGCTTTATTACTCTTGGCTTGGTCATTAGAGTTAAAAATGCTCTCTAAAGTAACTAACCCCTTGGGTAGTTTATTGTTCTTTAACTGCATCGCCTGATCTCCATATTGTTGTTTGACTTTCTCTTGGTTTGATGCTGCAAAAACATCCTCCTCAAGCAGAAACTGCAGAATTTGTTCATCACTTTGAAAAATTTGTCAGTTAACATTATTATTAGGTACTGAAGGTCTGATAATAATTTTAATTTGTTGTTGATCACATCCTCTTTTCACATTGTTTGGTATATCGAATTCGGCTCCTACAACAACTAACCTGTCAGCATGTTGATTCTTGTTTCTTGGAATTGCAATAATGTTGAAGGCTTCAAACTCCTCAAGAAGGTCCCAAACCCTATGCTTGTACAACTTGAGAACATCATTCTTCACCACATTTAGGCCTCTAAGCTAATTGACTATCAACTCACTATCCCCAAGCACCTTCAAACACTTAATTCCATGTTTCCTTGCCCATTCCAGCCCTTGAATAAGACCTTCGTACTCTGCTGTAGTATTAGTGCATGAGAATCCAAATATGAAAGCGGCATAATATTTCTCACCTTTTGGGGAAACCAACATTGCACCCCCACCAGCACTGTGTTTTCTCCTTGAGCCATCAAAAAACATATCCCAAACTTTACTCTATTGTTCAGAAACATCCTCTAACCTTTTAACAAGGTTCGGCATCGCCAAACCAGCCTCCTGAAACATGTAGTTACCCATGCCAGCGTCTAACACTAGGTTGCTTTCATCATTCAGGGTATGCCCTGCTGCCCACTCATCTAAAAGTATATCAGGGATATCATTAACAGGTGTATGAGGGTCAAGGATAGTAGCATGCTTGTCTTCCTCAAAAATCACACAGTTGGCATTTATTGCATTGGGTATATAAGGCTCAAAGTTTGTCCTTTGCAAGCAACTCAAACTTAATGGTTACCTTGGTTCCATATCTAGTACGAAACAACATGTGAGACCAGTCAGATGAGAGGTAACCTCCTATTTTGGCTGTGAATTCTCTTGACAAACATAACCCAAAATATGGGGGCAAATCAATCACATAGATATCTTGGGAGATAGAGAAATTGGGGCAAGCATGCAAGGTAAAGCTAGCATCTTTGATAAGACCCACTGAATTCACAAATGAGCCATCCAGCTAGACTACCCCTTTCTCTAACAGCTCATATTTTAATCCTAACTGATTTGCTACTTGTTTGGGCATAACAGAACAAGTAGCGCCACTATCTACCATACAGCTGAGTACCAAATTTTTCCCAATAATCAATGAAACATAGAACGGAGGAGGTCTCATGTTCTAACCTTGAGCTGTAGGGTGTAGCTTGTTATCAGCATCCTTCAATTGATCAACATTGGTCATCACAACCTTTTGAGAATCACCAGTAGTATGTCCACGTGTCTCCTCTTCAGTCAAAGCCCTCTTCAACATATCATCTTGTCCAGGAGTAGATAAGGAATCCCACATAGTCATTCTCATGTTCATTTTCTTCATGCTGTCCACAATGTTGTAAGGCACAGCTGAAAGCACACTTTAACAACAGTCGACTCTATATTCTTATGAGGTTGATCATTGGTTGGTAAGACAGTAGTTCTCTTTGGTACATTTGGAGTAGGTGTGGATGATGTTTCTATAGTTGTACGCCCCTTGATTTTATCAGCTGATTACTCCACTTCTAGAGCTCTTTTCTTTGCTTGTGTGTTGGCTGCAATTGCTGAATCACCGTTCACACCACAGAACTCTTCACCTTGCCAATTTAGAAATGCAGTCTCATTAGGATGTATATCCAGTTGTTGTTCAAGTATGCTAGTAGGTACATCTGGCTGTGAACTAACAACATTCTGGACCATAAGTGCCTGATTAATTACCCCATTTGAACAGGTCGCTTGGTTGTGCACATGATTACACAAATAACACCACTCATACTCTACTGCAAGATTATTTTGAGTTGGAACAATATCCTTTACTGAATTGACAGCATTAAGAGGAGCTAGATTATATGGTTGGAATGGTCTCTGGTTGACATTTTGCCTCTGCCCCTAATAAGCACCTTGGTAAGGCTGCCTATTTTGTTGATATTGATATGCCTAGCCTTGATAAGGTTGGTTCAATCCTTGGTTTTGTTGTTGGTTTTGCTGCTGAAAAGTTGGTTGGGTCCTTGATACTGCTTTTTAATGCTAATCAATTCATTTCCCATGGTCTACAGGATGCTTTCTATCTTTTATTGACTAGACTTGATCTCTTGCAAGTCGTTAGAAGGCCCTGCAATTGACACTTCATGACTTACAGCAGTGGGTAGTGCTAGAACAGCAGGTAAAGGGACTATAGATGGCATTTGTAGTGGCATATTAGGCTGAATATCAGGAAAGTAAGGCATAGGAGGCCTAGATGCAATCTTACCCACTTGAATCAAACTATTTTTTGCCCTAATAGCTATACTATAAGCCTGAGGCAAAGAAGTACCCCCCATGGACTGTATCATGACTGAGATATCACTCTTTAAGCTTTTCAAATAGTATAGGAATGCACAGTCAGCAAAAGGCCTTACCGTAGCAGGTATTCTATTCCAAGTCTTTTGGAAATGGATATTGAAATCCGTCATCTGCTCTTGTGGGGCTCTTTTTATGGTAGTCAATTGTTCTACCAATGACAAGTGATCAGATTTCTCTTCAAAAAATTTGATAAATGCATCACCCAGTACATCCCATGTTGAAATAGACGCTACTGTTAAGTTTTTGAGCCATTCCAACACCTTCTTAAATGATGCACCCAACAATTTAACAACTACATTTTCTTGTGTCACATGATGGACATTACATAATGCTGCTACATCTCTGATATGTTCAAAAGGCATTATCTGATTTTCCCCAGTGAACTATGGTAGTCCTTTTAAGGCTGCCAATGAAATATCATCATGCTGGACCAGATTAAGGGGACTGCCATGGTTGAATGGTACAAAAGCAAAGGCTCTTGGCACTGCCATTTAACTGGAATGTGTGGATATGCTTGCTGAAGCACAACTTGAACTTGCTAGAAATGAACTTGATATCGATGGAAAAGTACTTGCGCTTGATGAAAAGGTGCTTGCACTAGCAAAAGAAACACTTTCTGCAGCAGAATGACTACTTGTTGAAAAAGCAAACGTTCCAAAGGAAGGAAAAGAAGGCTCTATTCTAATTGTAGGTAATGCTGAATGCCTAACAAGATGGTCTCTCCTCCTTTTGTATGACCACAAGGCTTTGTCACCTACACCAGGTGGTGTTGACTGAACTCAAGTAGAAGGAACAGTCCTTCTGAGTGTTTTTCCTCTTCTTCTTGGAGGAGATAACTATAAAAACTCGACAGATTTTGAGCTTCCAGTCTCTATCCTTCTCATAAAAACTAATGCTTTGATCTATCTCTCCACACATAGTCGCCATATATGCTTAAAAACAACCTTTGAAAGGCTTTTAGCTCACTATTAGCAAATCAAAATAGCAAGACTTAAATAAAATTCTGACTCTGTCCCACCAGGCATGCCAAACTATTAGTTACCAAAAATTTGCACCCGGTACTAAACTACACGAGTTTAGTAATCTTGGCATAACATGGGAATCAATTATATCTGGGACACTAAAAATGAAGTGAAACCTCCGGGTTCTAGGCTGGCTCCTATTTGGATAATCACCTAAACGCACTCAATTTACTCTAAAACTTGAAGGGAAAGGGGTAGAGATATACTACAAGTGTAAACTTTGCATAAAAACAAACTGGTTACTAAAACTAACAACGTGATACACCAAAATTATGATGATATTCAATGAAGAACTAAACTTAACAAGAGCAGATAGCAATACAAAGTATGGAAAAACAAAACTTTGATATACAAGCAGCTTAATATAATTGTTTCACAGTAAGGAATAATACCAACTTCGAGCTTTGGACTAAAAGGAAAAAGGTATTTTTCACAACTAATCAAACTCTCAACTAGAAAACATTCACAAACTATAACCTATCCAACTGCAATAATTTCACTTAAGATGCAGACTCAAGACATCACATGTAGGATTAATAGAAATCACAGCATGAAACATCAAATTGAAACACATGCATACAAAAAGCGAACACCAAAATAGGTCTCCAAATTCTCTGTATTATTCTGCCAAATGTAGAATATGTCCAAAAATATCATCAAATACAATTGCAAAAAACACAAACTCTGGTACTGAAAAAGTCTCAAAAAGCTTTTGTATGCAATGAAGAACTCCTAAGAAAAAGAGATTCAAAACTCAAAAGTACAACTCTCAACCACCCCAAGGTCGGATCCAAAAAACTAGGCAGCAAAACAAAAGTAAATCACCCTCAAAAAATGGAAAAATGGTTGAAGAAAGACTTTTTAACCCTATAGATATGTGCCACTTGAAAAAAATTCACTCTCCACTCACTGAAAAGAGTCAAAAAAACTCTTAAATGACCCTAACAAAGATCAAATCCGAGTTCATAAAAACTCATCACATGACTCCTATATTTGCTCCCCATGTTTTCCCAACTGACACTAACCTCCAAGAAAATGTCTTAAGGTATTTAAAAGAAATGTAACTCCCTTTATCAACTTCTTTAATCACTAAAAATCCTCAAACACAAGTTAATACATGGATAAGTGTTAAATTGCCTTAAGATTTAATATTAACTAATTGATTTATACAAACATCAATTAGATAATATTAATTACATTTATCAAATAGGCAATTGGAAAATAGTTATACAAATATCACGCCTTTTCAAAAAAAATATGAAAAGCACAATACTTCACCCATACAAAGCTTAAATATTATTTTAGAAAAGCATATGGAGATAACCACAACAACGTGGCAACTTATGATCCAAGTGAAAAAAGGTATCAACCCTAAAGCAACAAAACACTTCATGCTTCTTTCATTCAGACTTTCTGGAAAAGTAGAGGTCGGTTTAGGGTTTTCTCAAATACTCTGTCATTTTCTCCATGACTGCTATGAATCTTTATCCCCTTCTCATCGCTGGCTAAACATTGAAGGTAAAGAAAATCTGATTAGATTCATCAACTATGAAAGCTTTTTCCAGTTTTCTCTGCATTTTATACCTTCATTTTCTTTGCTTCTCATATGCTTTGTTATTCTTTGTGTCAACACTTGATGCTAGCGCACAAAACTACTTTACTTTTCATTTGAAGGGATTCAACAGGTAAGCTTTATTCTTGATGATAAAATAGAGATTTTAAGGGTCTTTCTGGAAAAACTTTGGTGTCCTTGTTGTAGAATATATGGACTTTGGTAAAGTGGGTTTATGAGAAAACTTTTCATATCTCTGCCTTTTGTTTGTAAGGGTTTATTTAAACAAAGACTTTAGCAATATTCTAGTTGGACCCTTGTTTGCAGCCGCAAGTATTGAAGAAAGTTGGAACCCTCAATGCGTACCACCGTAACTTCATTCCTATACTTTCAATTTCGTCGCTTTTGTCTTACATATGGGCCACAAGGTTTATGATTTTATATGCTTTGAATTTTACAGATAAGCTTTGAGGGTTTCTTCCCTATCTCACCGTGCATTCTGGGTATTAAATGAAATCTTTTTCCTACGACTTGGGGCTTACCTGGAGCTTTACTTGCTGTTACTTGTTTGCTAGAACAACATTCCTGCTGAGATGACTCATTATCTTTCACCATCTCTGCTCTTAACATGTTGTCATTGTACTTTGGTAACCTTATTTTTCCCTCCCTGAAATAACATACAAATACTAAAAGGCAATTGTCCATTTGCTTGCATATTATCACCTTCTAATATTTGAAACATGAAGGTACCCACCTTTTCAACCCCATTCCTTGTATACACATGAATAGTCTTTGTGAACTTGACGCTGATATGGATGAACCACTGCCCTCCTGCTGGCTGTCATGAACCTTCTATTTCGAAAGTACTTTCATTCAGTGACATAACTTATGTTGAAGTACATATATCTTTGCTGATGCTAGATACATATCAGCATCTACCATACTAATATGCAATAAAAGTTATTTCTTTCCATTAAACTTGAAAATGTATGTTGCACTCCTTTGTTCTTTTGGCACTTCAAGCTATCTTAAAAGCATAAATCTGCAATATTGACATAGCAGGTGCTGATGTTGGATCTAACTTGAAGGAAAGATTTATGTCTGTTGTAATTAATTCTTCGCTCACTTACATTGTATTCATATTTTCTGCCTTGAACTTCTTCCTGCTTCTCCTCCTTCATGCACTATTGAAGAACACTTTAACAATTCCTACTCCTTCACACCTCTGACTATCTATCTCCTCTTAATCAATTGACATGCTTCTCTTTTCCAATATCCTGCTCATTTTTCTGCCCTAATTCATACTACCTTCAGCATGATTGCAACCGTGATTTCTGTAGCATCTTAACAGTGATAAGCCATTACTTGCTGATTGAATTATATGTTGCTGTCAAATAAACTGTAATGTTTCAATTACAAAGTATTGTCCCTTAAACAGCTTATAAGTTTATTTGTATTTAGTGATCTGCAGCTGGATACAATAAAAGGTTTCATGAATAGAAATTACATGTCCTTTTGATATTGTATTTACTTCTTGTAACTGGATCTTGCCTATCATTGACATGTTGGGCTCAAACCCTTTTGGGAGCCACATTTATGTCAACACATCAATGATAGATCAGATTGTTGCACAAGAAGCAAACTAGTTAGAAAAATAAAGCAGGGTTTGGGATTTGGCAATGTGGATGCATGTGTGGGCTATAATGATGATATAGGCTGGTTAGCTTAGATCTTTTAGATCTAACTCCATCTTGTTGTCCTTTAAAAATTTGGCAGTGGAGAATGGGAAAGCGGGAGCAGCAAGACAGAAAAAGGGCAGGTGGACCAAGGAAACAGCATCACAGCCAATCATTTAGACAATGATTGGTCCCCGTGACTCTTATGCCTTATTTCTTTCTTTCACACGTGTTCATATTTTCAAATTCAAGCTTCGAATTTGTTTTTTTTCATAGCTAGTTTCATGGCTTGTGTGAACCAATATGAATACTTTGATGAATAAAGACTTTACATTTTCAAAAAGGATGTTAAATTGTGTATCAAAATGTATTATATTGCTTTCTTGTCCTCATAAAATGTAATATCTATGTGCAAGATTGGATCGAAGTAAATTTTTTCTTATTAAGGGATAAAACACATGATCAAATTTTTAGAATGATTTTCTCTTAACAAAGCATGGCTCTACCTGACTGAGCCTGTAGGTGAATAATAGGTAAGACTTATAATTAGATGATGCCCTTGTGTGATTAACCCTTGATGCCACCATTCATTGTTAGCAATTTAAGTTGTCATTAGTGTACATTCACAAACACCATGCACCGGTAAGGGCACATCGGTCACTCACATTACTTGGAAGACACCAGTAGACAAAGAACAAAGCGCATGCACCGGTAGATAAAGAAAAGTGAACACACCGATAGACCAATCTAAATACACATTACCGGTCTCAGTGTGCATACAAAGTTGAACTGGGTATAAGGTTACACCGGTCTAAACTGCCTTAAGATCCGCACTATATTTTGCGGAGTAGTTTGAGTTAAAACCGGATTATACGGGAGATCCACCGCTCAGAAGTGGAGTTAGTTCTTTAACAGGAGTTAGCTTTATTTATACAGATGTTTTGCAAGGTAAACTCCAAATCAGATTGCAAAGCTTAACTGCTAGTTGCATGATTTATGGTTAAGTTTACAGCCTGGCGGTTCTATGAGTTAAGAGTTTCATGACAATGCACTCTTGTATAAATATAGGTCATAGGACGCGAGAAAGTTGTTGATTGTTGGTGATTGCATAGAGCAGAGGAGAGACATCTTCTGAGAAAAGAGCTACAGACACAGAGGTAGCAGAGATCAACAGCCAAGCAAACCGGGAAAGAGGTATGATCTAATCAAACATTCAATGTCATAACAGATCATTGCTTTTATCAGTAGTGAAAGCAAATTGAAATCCCTTTATTGGGGTGGACCTAATTGGTTCGTTGTAAAAATCCCCTAATAAAAATCCCCTAACAGGGTAACATCTTTGTTGATATTCAAAGTCTTGTAACCAGGCAGCTCTTAACAGGGTTCAGATCTTAATTTATCTTTTGTAAAATCCCTTAACCGAGTAGCACCTAACCAGTGCTTTGTAAGCTCTTAACAGGGCGCCTTCATTCATCAATAGTGAAGTTGTGAGCTTTGTCTCACCGTGGTTTTTTCCCTTCTAACCGAGGGTTTCCACATATAAATACTTGTGTTAATCTGTGTAATTCTTTTATGCTTATGAACAAAGGATAATTAAACAAGTTAAGAATTACTGCAAGTGAAAGTATTTACTGATTCACCCGCCACCCCCTCTCAGTAACCGGTTTAGTAATAACAATTGGTATCAGAACCCTGGCTCTCACATATAAAGCTTAACTGCTTGAGAGAAAGATCATGGAGGGTTACCGGTATCAAAAGCAGCTAGAGGAAGCCAACGACATTATTGCCTCTCTGGAGCGTAGACTGAGGAGATCACTAGCAAAGAGAAGGGAGTTGGCTCTACAGTCGAATAAAAGCAATGAAACCATTGATGAACTCTTTGGGCAGAGTGGATCTGATGAAGCTTAGGAGGCACTATTAGAACTCATGGAGAAGAATCAAATCTTGACCAATCAGATCTCTAACCTTAAGAGAGAACAAGAGGATAATGCCCTAAGGATGACTGAACTCATTGAGAAAAAGAGAAAAGCTAAAGATGAAAGGAACTCAACAGTCAAGTCTTTAACAGCCTCTGAGAAAGCAAGGGACCGAGCAGTGGAAGCTATAGGGACAAATGAAGTCCTCATTTTGCAACTCCAAGAACACATGCTAATTGTCACCCAAGAAAATGCCAATATGCACAAAGCATGGCAGGATAGGGATGATGCATGCAAGAGATTGGCGATCGAGATATAACAACTCAACGAACAAAGGAAAGTCCTTGAAGAAAGGAATTGAACCTTGAGAAGATACAATGAAAATTCGGTCAAGCTTGATGAGCAACTCAAAGCTCAAAGAAAGCATAAAGATCACACCGGTCCTCGATTCACCGGTGATGACACCAAAGACACTGGTGAGTCTTCTAGAGCAAAAGCAATCAAGAAGGATAAGAAGAAGCCGCTGGCACAAAAAGGTAAGAAAACCTTTAACACCTCTTGCAATCATTGTGGGAAATCGGGTCATAGAACTAATAACTGCAGGAATGCACCGGAGAAGCCAAACAACAGCCACTGCAAGAACTGTTGCAATTATGGGCTTAAGACCAACAAATGTTGGTCCAACCCCACATCCGTGTCCAGCAGAAGCAGGGGAAGCTTCAAGGGCTATTGTTATGTATGCAACAAGTTTGAACACAAGGCTGAGGAATGCAAATAAAAAAAAATGGCATTCAGATCCCCGAGACCAGTATTCACCAAGAAAAGCAAGAATCAGAACACAACTAATTATAGAAACAATGGGATGCATGGCAACAGTGATTCATGGAGCAAATCACCCAATCCAAGAAGGGTGAACCCATGGAAGGCAACCGGTATGGTCTGCTATCATTGCGACAGAGTTGGTCACTTAGCAAAAGACTGCTGGAACCGGACTAGGAACAAAGGCAAAGGATCGGCCAAACCGGTAGTGAAGACCTTGACTTCTGATAAGAAAAACAACAAAGGTAAGGAGACCAAGAAAGAGGTGAAGAAAATATGGTTTGTTAAGGAATCAAAGAGCTCCGCTGAGGAGAAAACAGAGGCAAGATCATCATCTCAAGATGGTGATATTTCTTCTGCAAACTGAGCTTTTAAGGCTTAGGGGGAACTGGTAGTGCAACTACCGTTCCCGGTAGAACAGGTGAGTTTCAATCTCATTTAGTTTACAAGTCAAACTAGAAAGGTATGAGGTGATCAACCAAGGCATGCCTAACCGAAAAAGTCGGACTATCGGTTAGCAAAAGCAGCAAGAAAGGTTAGGTAAGGCATTTAATGCTATAGCAGTTTAACAATAGTTACTGTTTGGTAATTACCGTTATGCCCTAATCCTATAAAAGCAAAGAAGAATTATTCATTTACTTTTACCTTGCGATTTTGTGTCTATCTTTTTCCCAAGTAATATTCTTGTGAATTAATTATCGAGCGAGATTGTCTGAGAAACCAATCAATCATCTCTCTAGTAACAGATTGAGAGCAATGGCATCTTCATCATACGTCGCAAAGCTGGTTCCAACAAATCAAGTTGATCGTCCTCCGTATGATATTGTGCCGAATCAGAACAGGAAGAATGACATGGCTGGTGCACTCTCCTCAGTGCGTAATGGAGTACTTCTGACCGAAGATGTAACTGCATTCATCCATGCAAAACAAGAAGAATTGGGTGAGACGTACATATAAAGCGAGTATCTCTTGCTATGCAAAGATGGAAATTATCCTAATGGTTACGCAAAGCTGGTATCATTTGGGATTATCAATGGAGTCTCATATCCAACCATCTTTAGACCAAACTAGATTCGAATGGTGGGCAGTCGAGTGCACGAACTAGGATTCTGGCTCACGAAAGGAGTCTGCACTCCGATCACGAAAGATGATCTCCATAGGGTAACCGGGTTCAGTAATCAAGGGGAAGCCCTAACCCTGAGAACCATATCAAATGCAATAGTGGCCAAACTGACTAAATCAAAAACTGAGAAACGATTGATGACCGTTACTGATATTGAAGTTCCAATAGTTCAATTCGCATCCGCTGTAATAGGTTACAAAACATATCAATCCAGTAACCTAAACAACATATCGGGTGGAGGCATACATGGGACTCACCGAATAATACATGATAATGCCCAGTATGATATGTGCGGAATGCTAAGAGGAAAGATTTTTGAGAATATGAAGAAGCTAGGCATCGTCAAAAAGAAATCACTGAAATTTGGCACACTTCTGATGTCTCTATTTTTACTATTCTAATTTTTTCCCTGGAATAGGAAAAGTGACATGGGCAACAGATCGACCATTCATGATGCAAATTAGTGATATGGCTAACCAACTAGGAGACCAGTTAAGCAAGGCAATGACCGATTATTTCGAGGCCTTTCAGCTAAAAATGTATGCCAGACAAAGAATTTCGTCAACTATTGTTGACCTGTACAAAGAAGAGGTATGTTTTCTGGTATCAATTGACTTTTGCATCATTCAAGCAGTAGAACTAAGAGATGAGTATGCACCGGAGCTTTGTTATGAGATCACCACAAAAACTACAAAGGCGTATGCAGAGGCCGTGCAAGAAGCACACCTGGATCTCTCTACTCAACGGTTTGGAACCTATGAGGAAATAGAGAAAAATCTAAAAAGGACACCAATCAAGAATGTTTATGTGAAAGGAACGCCTACACCGAAGAAGAAACCGGTGACTACACCACCAAGGGCACAAAAGAAGGAACCTCAACCAGTGGCAAGCACACAAGAAGTTGAAGAAACCAAGTCTGAGGACACAATTCCTTTAACCAAAAGGAAGAGGGGCTCAAGCAAACTAGTAAAGGAGCCTGAAGCAAGACCAAAAAGACAAAATATTGATGAATTAGTTGCAGGAATAAAGGATACAGGAAGGTTAGGACAGGTGGGCAGAAGGTATGAAGTAAGCAATGATGAAGATAGAAGAAAGATTGAAGAAGGTATAGTTTTCTACATTCACAAGTTTAATTTTTCTCCTACTAAGCTTCAAAAGATTGTACCAAAGGATATATATGAGATACTTAAAGCCAGGTGGGAAGCCTCAATGGACAAGGAAAAAGAGCTTCGAGTTCGAGCTCTGTTGGAAGTGCAGAATCACCTCACTTTGGAGGAAGCTACTCAACAAGCTGATCTACACAAACAGAATTTTCTAACAACGAAAAGGACCAGTCAAGTGCTTATTAGAGAGGTAGATAAAGTTCATCAAGAAGGTGTGTCTACCTGGACCAAACTTCTCTAGACTTAGCAGCAAGTAGAGGAAGCACGCCAAAGGATTACAGTGCCACCAGTTTCTGACACCGGGAAAGGAAAAGGTGTACTCGGAGTAGAGAAACCGGTCATTGTTGACATCAGTGATGAACCAACCAATCCAACACTTCTAGTATCTCCAAAAAAAGGCAAGGTTCACACAATGACTGTCAATGATATTAGAGCTGAAGTCACAAATTTTGGAAAAATAGACAATGCAGCTAAATGGTATAGTGTATTAGTTGAGGAGAACAAACAGGAAATTATAAAAGCCCTTGTTGAAAGTTTTCTAGATTTCAACAAAACTCCTAGAGATTATAGGGGCAAATTGCCTCCAGAGTTAAATAGTAAGCTTCAAACAAAATGGAGGACCGGTCTAGAGATAAACTCAAGGATCAACGGGGAAACACTGGAAAAAGTTAGACCTGGTCTAAGTGAAGAAAGAATAAAGCTTCTATTAGAAGACGGATCTATGAACCTGGACACAAAGTACAGAGTTGCTAAAATTCTCAATGGATATGAGAATGAAGTCTACAAAGATACCTTAGATTTCTGGCAGCAATATGACTTCAATGTTCTTGATGCAACAAGTCCTCAGAATCACACCGCAACAATAAAAGATCCACCTAATTAGTTCACTGCAACTCAAACTCCAATAACTGATGAATAGGAAATTCCCACAGAAATGTTCACTTCTGGAGAACCGGTTAATTTGGAAAGATCTTTTGTTAATATTCCCACTCATAGATCAATTGAAAGTGATGGAGGAATTGTTGTAGGTGATCTTCATATGACTGGAGAACAGCAACAAACACAAGTCCCACCGGAAGTGCACTCGCATCAAGAGGAAGATGCTATGGCTGAAGTAGAAGTGCAACAGGAAGGGGAAATTCCACAACAGCAAACAAGACCAGAAGAGGTTAACATACAAAGGGATGAAGAAATTAAGGAACGGGAACAAGAAATTCCTGTACAAACCGAGCAAGCTCAACTGGAAAAGGAACCAAAGCAAAAACAGACATCAGATGTTCCAAGCTCCTCCTCATCTAAGAGGAAGTTGTCACTTGCCGAGGAAAAGGAAGACAAAAGGAGTAAGGTCACCGATACAGTGGGAGAAATCAGCAAGATGTCAACGAGGCAGCTCAAAGAGTTGACCAAGAGAAAACAGGACATGGTCCTAACCAATGTCAAGAACATATTGTGCAACTTCGTACCGGATGCTGATATAAATGAAGATGAACTAGTCATCGACCAACTGGAAGTACTAGCACAAACTATCGGTGAGGATCTAACAGATCAAGAAACAGTGGCAATTGACCACTATGAGAAGAAAAGAGTGGAGATTCTTCACAAACAAGTTGCAAATATAAAGGCTACCCTGTCAAACAACATGAAAGTTCTTCAACAGCAGATACAAGTTGCAGGAAGTTTGATGAGCAGAACTTCAAACTTTGAAATATTCTTGCAAGATTTAACTGAGAAAGCTGCAAAGACCTAAGAGGACATAAGAGCTTTAACAACCCAATTTGACATCAAGAATAAATCTGCGACAACTTCTAGTAGAGAAATGACGAGTCTTGCTCTAATCTTGAGAAAGACAACTGAAGAGGAGAATAAAAGAATCCAAGACGCCATAGGATTTCAGATGCTTCTAGCCCCAACACTTGACATTATGCACCAAACAACAACTTCTACAGAAGCTCTGATCAATGTACTAGCTTATAAAATTGTGGAAGATATGGAGAACATCATTGTTTCTCTGAAAGCAGCCCAAAAGAATGTTGAGCATGTAACCAACCAATGGGTACCTTTTCTTCACTCTGCCAAAACAATATATAAGGATATCTTCACAAAACTAAACATGTGAAGAGAAGCACAACCCTTTATCCTATGGAGGCAAAAAAGGGAAGAAGTGCAGACAGAGGAAAGCAGAAGAAGAGTTGAACAAGGAAAGAAGGAGAGAAGAAGGGTTGACAGAGGAAAGAAGAAGAGCAGAACAGAAGACACAAAAACTACACTGGGAGCACTCAAACAGGGGAAGTGTTCTACAATCAAGAAAGTATGGTTTTGGGAAAGTAAGTGTGTATGGTTTTGTATAGTTTTTGCCACCAATGACAAAGGGGAAGATTGTTAGCAATTTAAGTTGTCATTAGTGTACATTCACAAACACCATGCACCGGTAAGGGCACACCGGTCACTCACATTACTTGGAAGACACCAGTAGACAAAGAACAGAGCGCATGCATCGGTAGATAAAGAAAAGTGAACACACCGATAGACCGATCTAAGTACACATTACCGGTCTCAGTGTGCATACAAAGTTGAACCGGGTATAAGGTTACATTGGTCTAAACTGCCTTAAGATCCGCACCAGATTTTGCAGAGCAGTTTGAGTTAAAACTGGATTATATGGGACATCCACCACTCAGAAGTGGAGTTAGCTTTTTAACAGGAGTTAGTTTTATTTCTACGGATGTTTTGCAAGGTAAACTCTAGATCAGAACGCAAAGTTTAACTTCTAGTTGCATGATTTATGGTTAAGTTTACAGCCTGGCGGTTCTATGAGTTAAGGGTTTCATGACGATGCACTCTTGTATAAATATAGGTCATAGGACACAAGAAAGTTGTTGATTGTTGGTGATTACATAGAGCAAAGGAGAGACATCTTTTGAGAAAAGAGCTATAGACACAGAGGTAGCAGAGATCAATAGCCAAGCAAACCGGGAAAGAGGTATGACCTAATCACACATTCAATGTCATAACAGATCATTGCTTTTATCAGTAGTGAAAGCAAATTGAAATCCCTTTATTAGGGTGGACCTAATTGGTTCTGTTGTCGTAAATTTTGTTTTCGTAAAATTTATGGCAACCATACAAAATTTTAATCATATTTTCGATTAAATTAAATTTGGGTTTAAACTAAGTATTTTAATTAAATAAATAAATAAATTTATTTATTTATTTATTTAAAATTTTAAGTCGTTTAATTTATTGTTTTTCTTAGACTTTAGTTTTTATTTTTATTTTTATTTTTTGTTTTTCAATTTTAATAATATATTCATAGTATATTATTAAAATTTTTATTTTTTAGATATTATATAAATCTCGAAATATTAAAATAAAAATCTTTAATAGAGCTTTATATAATATTGTATATATTTTTTCTAATGTTTCTTAGTTCGTTTTTAAAGAGATTGTCAAATTTTTATTACATGTTACATGATTCATGGCATGTAATATTTAAAAGTGCGAATGTCTTCAAAATTCCCGATTGCATTTACCAAAGCGGACATTTTTACAAGTGTTACGTTTTGCGTTGCATATAAATGTCAATGTTTTAAATACATGCAAAGGTTTTAAGAAGTCCCGATAATATTATTAATGCTTTTACATGTTTCGAAGCATGTTAAGAGTATTGTTTTTAATATTAAAATATCCGAAACTTTTAAAGTTTTCGGACTTTTAACTCATCCTTGCATTGTCACGCAATAAGTTAAATTAATTGTTTCAAACATATAAAATCCCGAAACCTTCCAAAAGTTATCGGACTTTTAAATTGATATTGCATATTGCGGAAAAGTGTGAGTCATTGTTTTTCGAGAGTTATCGGGTTCTCATTTTGCTGTTGCAAGGCGCGCCAGACTTAGTTTTTCCGAGCCTTCCACTTGCAACTATGAGTTGCAGAGAGTGCCGTAAGAGGACTCTTAGTCTTTGTCATTGCATTGATAAAGAACGGTTTGTTCATGAGCCTTTAAAACGTCTTCAATCCGCTCCATTGTTATTTCGAAAAGCTTTGATACCAGTCATTTTTTTTTTCCTTGCGCAAGTTCCAGGTTTTTATCAGGGATCTCTTAGCTTTTCGAAACAGGTATGGATGTTTTTATTCTTCATTTTATGAATGTTTTGCAAATGTAAGTTTTTAATGGTCGTTTTTGTTAAAACGTGGCTGTAGTTTTCATCTTTATTGTTAGTCTTTGCATCTTTAATTTCTTAGGGTTGTTTTTGGCATTTTAGTGTTTTTTTTCTCCTTTATGGTTAAAAACGTGATGCATTCTCTGTATATTTCAGCATCAATTTTAACTTCTGTGCTCACGTTTTGGGTTTCTGGGACATTTTTGCCCAATGTTTGATAGTTTTAATTGATTTCTCATGCCCAATATACCTCTGGTACATTGTTTTGGCTTTTTGTTTTGTCTGTAGTTTGAGTTTCCAGGTTCATTGCTGTGACTGAATCTTCATTGAAATGTCTAAATTTTAAACTTCAAACTTCACTCCATTTGAAAGTTTGAAAAGACTATATCCTGCAATGCTGAAGAATGATTGAAAATTTTCAATGCATATACCATCTTTTCAAAACAATGTTGAAAGTTTGAAACTCTTCATCTATCTACAGCCGTATCCGGAAATTCAACATTCCTATCATTACCTTAAAAAAAAAAAAAAAAAAAGTTCCCTTTTATTTCATTTCCATGGAATAAAATTTGCAATACAATTTTTGAAGAACCTACATACATATACCTTTCAAAAAATCAGTATAACTTCATGTTTACTAGTGTTTCCCGAAACTCCCCAAAGTTCAAAGTGTAATTCTTCCAAAAAGTCCCATTTCATGTTTGTTTTTCGGACTTTTTATTGCTCATTGCATATTTCATTACACGTCATTTTACGTGTAATGTAATATGTAATCACCTCAAAAATCCCCGACTACATTTTTGCCCAAATCCATTATGTTTCTAAAATCGGGATTTTTAAGACCCATTACATGTACTGTTACATGTAATTGAAAGTGAAACTACCCCAGAAATTTCCATTCTCAATTTATCCAATCGGAGATTTTTACACCAACTGCATGTACTGTTACATGCAGTCAAATGCGCAATCGCATCAAAAAGTTCCTACAACACCCAAGTTGAAAAAGCAATTTCAAGTGCAAATCGGGGATTTTTAACCCGATTGCAAAACGAACTACATATGCAACTACACATGCAATCCTAAGTGCAGTTGGGTCCAAAAACCCCGATTTCACTTAAAGACTTATGTTTTTCCCTTGTAGTAGGAACTTTTTCGACCTACTGCATAAAATATTACAAGCTGAACTACATGCAGTCAAATCTGCAATGTGCCCAAAAATCCCCGAAATACAATGTGTTCCACTTTTTGCTTTATCCAGTTTCAAAATCGGAGTGAGCCTTAACGTCAATACTTTCTGACGTTGTATTATTTTGATCTTTTTCATCTTGATAAAACAGGTGTTCATCAGATGACAGAAAAGCCAACCATTACACCAGAGAAAATAATGAAATTCAAATTTCATAAATATCTGACTTCTGTTGTTCCTACCTCAGTGGTCTCAAATCTGGATGAGATCAAAGATACAGAAGTTGGGCATGTGGACATGACTGAATTTGTTAAAAGAACAAAGGTTGCAAATCCAAAGGATGAAATGCAGAAAATTCTCAAAAGCCATATTCACCTACTCTCAACTTTTCCTGTGGCAGTACTGGAACCTGAGTTCATAATGGCATGTGCAGCACATTTTGATAAAGAAACCCGGACAATCAAGGATTCTAAAGGTCAGATTGTTATCAGGTTAGATGCAGAAGCCATTAACAAGGTTTTCCATGTTCCTTCCACTATGGTGTATGCAGATATTACTCATGAGAAAGCCTTACAGTACTACAATAAAATGGAAGATGATTGCAAAAGGGAGATCAATACTGTTTGGTTCATTAAACCAAGGCAATCAATCTCAACCCGATGGCCTGCAACTTTGTACAGAACTGAGTTCAAAGAAGATATCAATGATATGATTACCCTTCTTGGCAGAATGCGGGGGTTGAAGAAGTCCAATGTTTTCGAGCCTTGGATGTTTCAGTATATTGCCATCGTCAAAAAAGGAAAGCAAAAGATTTTCTGGGCAGAATTGATCAGTGATTCATTGTGTGAGCAATTGATAGAGGTACTTACCACTCATACATTCTATATGAGTTCATATCTTGTGTACATTGCTACATCTTTCCGAGCATTACCAGGGTTATCCTATGAGGGAGACAGAAGCAGGTTGCCAGTATGGGGGTACTACAGTCAACTACCCATGGTTACAGGTAGACATCATTATCGTAGACTTCAGGATGCCTTCTTTGGAAATTTTATGTGTTTGTTTGATAAAACACTTGAAAATAGAAGGGTTTCAGAGGCAGCATGGAGGAAAGTCAATGAATATGGATGTATGTTCTTACAATTTCCGACTTTCACCTACATGAGAGTCGGATGTTTTGATGATCATCCTTATATGTTGCCAAGGTATCCAACTGATAAGATTGTTCTAATGGAGTTCGGAAGACAACTGATGTATGTACATGCTAAACAATCTGCATCTCATAACGCCGGATTTGCAATTTCTACTCAGCATCCCTTGGTAATTGGTAGGTATTCACTTACTTCCATGGTAAAGGCTAAAGCAATGGAAACCGAATTGCAGGAGATCAAACTGAAAAGGTTCAAGATCAGAGCTGACTTTGATTATAGGGGCATGAGGGATAAAATCAGAAAATCTTTTACTCATGTTCATCGTATTGAAGATGTTTGGATAGATCTTCGTACGGATAAGGATATCCGAAGGATGGACTATAGCAGGTTATCCTTAGAACAAATCATTGATATGGATCTTGCTGACATTCCAGAAGGAATGGAAGATGATGGAGACATATTAGATCCAGAATACCAGGTAGCAAAGGTTGCATCTCAGGACTTCCCTTCAATCCAATGGCCGTTAAAAGAAAATTTCTCCATAACCGACAAATTTCAGTCAATCATGGCTAATACTCACGCTTGGCTCAAGCATTATGGTATTAAGATGAAAAGATTTAAATCAGGATCAAATGATGATGCAATTGGACCTGTGGGCCGGAAATCAGAAGTGAAAGGTAAGAGCAAAGATAATGCATCTTCTTCAGGGACCACAGTAAAATTGAAATTGAAATCAAAGGAGAAGACCCGAGAAAGTTCAGGTAAAGAAAAGGTGGTGATACAAGAAAATCTTGAAATTGAAGATGATCAACAAGAGGATGAAGTACAAGTACTTCTAGAAATACCACATACACGATCTATCCCTGCGGAGACTACACAGGAGTTCATTCTTGCAGATGCACCTAGTTTTATGATTGATTCTGATGTTGATTCATTTTCAACAATATTGACTCTTGTTCCGAATATGCCACATGACAACATGGTTGGTGTTTTCTCTTATGTTTCTCATTCAGGTACACCCATGATTCCTTCAATGGAAGGATATTCTTCTCTTAGCGATTTTGACAGGTTCATGTCAGAATCAATGCCACATGTCACTACAAGACCTATTCCTGCTGCTATACAAACTGAGGCACCAGCCATTGTAAGCATCACAACATGTACTCAATCTAACATATCACAAGTTGCGTCTGAAGGAACTCCTGCTATTTTATCTGATCTTCCTTCGTGGCTCAGTGCTGCTGTTCCAAAGAGAAAGAAACAGGAAGTTTTACCAGATATTTTTGACTTTGAGCAATTGAAACAAGTTAAGGCTAAGGGTACTAAGAGAGCCAAAACGGTTTTAAGGGTTAGAATGGACAAGAATAAAACTAAATATGTTGAGATTGCGGAACCTCTTATGGAAAAACCCCGTGATGAGATGCAGTTGGCTGATTTTAAGATCACTAGGGTGGATTTGGGCAAACAGACACATGCTGGATTGATCAATGATGCTCAAGAATCTGTAGCATTGCTAGTACAGGAGTGTGATGAGCTTAAAAGAAAGAAAAATCAGCTTAAGGAACAAAATGAATTACTCATGGCAGTAATTCGAAAGGTTACTAGAGTTTCAGAACAAGTTGATCCACTAGCGTCTTCTATTGCAGAAGAGTCTATTAAACAGGTTGAGAGAGCTGGAGAAATGGCTACAGCCATTGATACATGGGTGAACCAAATGATGGCAGAAGGAACAGAGTTGATAAAAAGAGCACTCCAAATGATTACTCATGCCAGAATGCTCAGTTGAATGAAGTTTTGAGAAATTTCAGTCAAAACTTGGAGTCACTCGGAAAAGAATTGGAAATTTGGAATAAGTTTTCAGATCTGAAACTGGAGCTGCTATGCGAGAATGGGGTAATACCTTCTCGAGAGAACTACATCAGATCCAAAGAGCTATTGGTGAATAGAGGCCAAGTCATTGAAAACCTGGTAGAAGATCTAGAGGTAGCTATAAAGATGTGTGCTGAAAAAGAGCAAGAAATTGTTACTCAATTTATAAAGATTTCATGCACATTGATAAATAATGATCAAAAGGTGATGACAGAGGATGATACAGTCTCAGAATTCTTGTTAATGGTTCATCTTGAGCTCGAGGCGGATCATTTTACACTGGATTCTATTCACAAACTCGTAGGTCATCAGAACTCACTTAATCTTCTTCAAACTGTTCTTGAGGATAGTGATGCCGCAATTTCCAGATGCTCAAATACGATTCTCGAGACAACTGTGGTTGCAGACAACACCATTGTGCCAAATCCAAAGGAAATTCAAGAGAGTATTCACAAGTTTCGGGTTTTCATGGCACTTAATGAAGAAGATTGAAAAGAAGAGTGCTTTAGGCACTCAAATAGATTTCTCATTGCTTTCTAGGATTTTAGATATGCATTGTTATTTTTAGTTTTGACAAGTTACATGTAAAGCATAAAATTGCAATTACATATGTAATGAAACATGTAAAGCAAAAATTTACAATTACACATCTTGCTACATGTAATCACATTACAGAGGACTGCAATGTTGAATAAGTCAACTTAGGTAGTTAATTTTTCTTATTTTTCTCATAGCCTCTCTCCTATAAATACAAGAGGGCTCATTGTAAATATTCATGTTTATTTTATGCAAGAGAGAGCTCTGCCAAACTTGTGCAAGCATAACTGTGATTGTGTAGTACTATTTTGGAGGAATATAAATAGAAAGAAACAATTGGAGCTGAAGTTGTGATTGAGTGCAATTGTGGGGAATCAAATTGGAAGCTATGACTGCAATTTGGTTTCACTATCATTTTGTTTATGTGATTCTTGTGTTTTGTTAAGAGCAATTTGAAGATTAGAAACAATTGGAGCCGAAGATGTGACTGGGAGCAATTGTGGTAATATAAGACTAGAAGCTGTGACTGTAGATTATATTACCATCTCATTTTCATATAATTTGTTCGAATAGTTAGAAAAATCTCTACTTCTGGAAGTCTGTGTGCCCCAATGGTAGAGGTGTTTCTTATAGATCCGATAAATAGGTCATAGAACCAAGCTGGTACACTTTTCAATCAGCCTGTGAGTTGGTGTTGGCTTATCGGTATCACTGTTTCCAACTTTTAGATAGAAGTGTAGTTTAGAGATTAAAGCTTTGCCCATTATTCGTTTTTTGAGTAAGTGGATTCCTTCTTGAAAGATAAGAAGAAGGAATATTTGTAACACCCTATTTTAATAATCTCTTAGCTTCTTGCTTACCTTGAGTTGATCCAAGGAACGGTGAGAAGGGGGAGCCTTCCCTTTAAGGTAGGAGAGACATTGTCTCACACGCTGTGGCTGGTATCAAAATTTTGTAAACTGGAGTTTTTCCTCAAAACTGTCAGTTGCAAAATATCCACCCAACAGGTTCGTTGTAAAAATTCCCTAACAAAGTAACATCTTTGTTGAAGTTCAAAGTCCTGTAACCAAGCAGCTCTTAACAGTGTTCAGATCTTAATTTATCTTTTGTAAAATCCCTTAACCGGGTAGCACCTTAACCAGTGCTTTGTAAGCTCTTAACAGGGCACCTTCATTCGTTAGTAGTGAAGTTGTGAGCTCTGTCTCACCGTTGTTTTTTCCCTTCTAACCGACGGTTTCCACGTATAAATACTTGTATTAATCTGTGTAATTCTTTTATGCTTGTGAATGATTGTTTTATTATGCTTATCAGCAAAGGATAATTAAACAAGTTAAGAATTATTGCAAGTGAAAGTATTTACTGATTAACCCCCCCCCCCCTCTCAGTAACCGGCTTAGTAATAACATTCATGAGTTGTTCATTCTAGATGAAGAATGGCAGATTTAATAGCTTCATCTTCCATCATGGGGCTAAGACGAAGATAGGTCTCTAGTTTTTGGATCCATACTCATGCAGTGACCATCCCTAAACTGTCAAAAGTAGGAAGTCATCTTACATACTCTTTGTTGTAGATTTTTATTGGGTTGCCTTTGTTCTCTCGAGGTGTTTTTTGATCTTGCATTGTTATATTCTTTAAATGGGATTTGTTTTCTAGGTTTAGGATCAATTCTTGAATATCCTTCCACGCATTCATCAAGGTCATTTGCTGCCATGTTGGTTCTCATAATTTCTCCTATCTATGTAAGAATGCAGGTCATGTTACTCTAGGTGAAGATCTTAAAGGAATCCTATTATTATTCTAGTAATGGATTGAATTGACATCTCTTCCATTGGTTTGGTTAGGCCTAAGAGCACTGAAAGTATAATTCATGTTTTGAAGTGTTTGGAGAAGTAATTGTGTTGTTTGTTCTTGTCACTCAAAATAAGCCCTCGATTCATTTACTTGATTTACCTCATGCTCACCCATTTGATTAACTTAAACTGTTCCTACTTCCCTCTTGTTTTCTCCTCTTTCCAATGCCCATCGAGCTCTTTACCTCAATTGCATATACTTATTTGTTTGATCCTCATGTTGGCAAGATCAATGCTCTTTCCAAGTTTGGAGAAAAAACCAAAACTAACCGATGAAAATTAAAAACTAACTAATGCAAGCATAGGAAAACAGTTTTCCCTTTCCAAAGGCCTGTAACAAGGAGATCCATTAAGCCATATTTGTTCATAACCTAAGTAACTAGGCACTTCCCCCCTAAGGTCTTTGTCTCATTTCCAATGCACCCAAGTATTTGTTAAATTTTAAACCTAAATAGCATAAGAAACAAAATGAAGATATCTTAAAACACAAGAACACCAAAAATACCCTAGGAAAACCCTCTTCGAGGGAAAAACCCAGACACACCAAGAAAAATGCTTTTATTAGATAATGATGAATGTCTGAATACAAAACTCTCTGACTTCTAAGACTACACTCACTTGAGAACAAATCGTAGTGTTCAGTTTCTCCAAAAAAAATTATTTACTGACAAACAATAGAGGTGCTTTACAAAAAAATTATTTACTAATAAACAATAGAGGTGCTAATGTTATAGGTGATCACCATAAATTCAACTAAATACACACACTGATAAAATCACAAACTCCTGTAGAGATCAAAACATCACAACGATACACTGCCAATGATGATCACCGATAACATTAGCTACTGCTTCAACTCTTGCAACATCATGCACAAAATCGTCCTCACAGATTACATATAATAGAGAGCCCCAAATCAATGCTATAGAATCACTTTTCTAACACATAGTGGTGACTCTTCAATATTGATTTCGTGACTCAACATCCACGAATACATGTGGCATTACAATGATGGCAGTTACACATACTATGACCCTTAGAATTCCAAAGGCTATGCCAAAAAAGAAAACTCTTCCATACTAATGGCGCTATGAAAGAAAGGAAGACTTGTGAATGTATAACTGTCATATACACGAACTAACAGCAGTTACAAAATGTGTCAGTCCATAAACATTATGGCACAAGAATTGAGAGTGATTACCGATAATCAGTTGTGAGCTGGAGATGAATACACTTCATTGCCTTTAATGATTACCACCAACGGACGAGATTCAGCATAACAAAGAATCGTTCATCATTGATGACATCAACAGTCACGAACACGAACTTCTACAGTTGCATTTTGAACCACCACACTACATTTGATGTAGCTATTCAAATAGAAATAGATGAGTCTCTTTCAATAATAAGTCATGTACGCACATGAGCATATGAAACATCAATGCTGATGGAGATAACAATTTCAGATAGAAACAATCAGAATAAGTATAGAAGATAGCTCATGCAGCTACCAAAACTTCAACACTCCCTCTTAGCAAAGGAGATATCTTTTGCAAAATTTTCATGTCATGAAATCTCTCAACATGACTGTTACAATGGCTGCACCCATTTGAAAGAAAACCAAAAATTTATCACAGAATCTCACAACATGAGGGCATCATGGAGTCACTCAACATAATCTTCACTAAGGCTGCTCCCATGTGTGAAATAAATGAAAACACAAGCTCTCATCACGGAGTCCCTCAATGTGATGTTGTCATGGAGTCTCTCAACATGACATCCACTATGGCTGCTCCCATGAGTGGAAAGAGCAATACCTCCATCTCAAAGGCAAACAAAGGCTTTCACCTCAAATTTCTCCGTCTCAAACGAAAATGCATTACAAGGGCTTTCACCTCAAATTTAACCATCTCAAAGAAAAATGCATTATTAGCAAGTAACAAGAATCACAAATGCTGGACTCTCTCTCAGCAAGAGCATCTTTTTCCACAATACCAAACTTATCTCAAAAATATGAAAACTGTTATTCCTAACCGGTTTCTAAGACGGGGGGTGAATCAATAATTTCAATTTCTAATTCTTCTTTTAAGCAAACAGATATTCTTGCTAATACAAAAATTTAAAGAATATTATAACAACCATAAACAGAAATTGAATACACAAGTCAATGTGAGGAGCCTGACTGGGTCCTTCTGAAGTTTGATTTCTTTAATGGATTTAACTGCAATTTTAATTTCAATGAATTTTGAAAATGCTTACTTCAGATGAATTTTCCCACCACATTTGAATTCATAACAAGATCAAACTGAATATTTTTGATTGAACATCAATTATAATAAACTTAAATATATAATATAACTCATTAACAACAATTTATTCTTAAGTTTATTGGCACTTGGTAATTAAATTGTGCACTTGATAGTTTGTAATGGCATCCAACTTATTGGCACAGCCTGGACAAGTGAGCAGCAGCCACGTTGAATGTGCTCACAGACTCCCAAATACAGATGCAGCCTTGCTAAGAGCTCACGCGGCCAAGGAGAAAGGTGGCATTCCTTTCTTACAACCCGACCCCTTCCCTCCTTAACACTTACACACACCCTTATTTAATTGAAGGGTTAAAAGAATAAACCGCAATGCCTTTTGTAATCACGTGACCCAGCTGGAAGCTTCACAAAAGCTATAGAATAGTGGAATAGCTCCTTAATGGAGTCACGCAGGCTGGAAATTGGGTGACGCAGCCTCCCTAGGACTCACGCAACTCCAATAAATGCAAATGCAGCACTTCCAGATTGAATGCAATTACTTTGCATTATTACGTAACTACTTCCCAATGAATTGCAGCATAGAAACAATATATTGTTTCCTGATAATCGAACATCAACTCACCAAAAGCCTTTTAATTGTCAACAAAGATACAACAACCTTCCATTCGAATTTCCAACCCTCAGCATGAAGAAAATCGAACCTGGTAAGATTAATTGAAAAACCCTTGCCAAAGAAGAACTTCTCACAATTTAGTATACATCAGCACTAAATTGTAATTTACATAATCAAAATTGTATTTTCAGAATGTCAGCAGCAAAAATTCAACATTAACCTGTAATGATTCAAATTTGCGAAATGAGGAATCAGTCCTCAAACCGCAGCCATTTCCTTCTTTCTCAAATTTCACCAAAATAATCAAGTTCAAGAATGAATCCATTTCTCTCCAAAAAGCTCATTAAAAAGCATTAAATGTTGTGGCTTCTTCCACACACTTTTCACTTAAAAGGCTTCTCTTTTACACTTTAAAATTATAACATAAAGGTATATTATTTACTAAGTTCAACTTAATAAATAAGCTTTAATAACATTTTAACCTCATTAATGCTCAAAACTGTATCCAGTTGCTCACACCACTGAACTACCTCCACTGCCCTACTACAAATAGACACAGCCCAAAATAGACTTACTAAAAATAGCAAATCTAACACAGAGACCCTCAAAACTCATTGTTAGCTCATGAGGGTTGTGATGATGAACTGACCAAACTCAGCAACAGGAAACCTGCTAAAATGGGGACATTACAGTCCTCCCTCCCCAAGATTGCTTGTCCTCAAGCAATCGTAATCTGGGGTGCTGTAGAATATCCTCAGGCTCCCAAGTGGCATCCTCATCAGGAAGTCCATACTACTTCACCAGAAACTCTCTGATAATCCGCCTCCTCAAATGCCTCTCCCTGGTATTCAAAATGGCCTCAGGGACCAACTCTAATCTGCCCTCATCATCCAAAGGAGGTAATGTAAGAGATGGCACAACATGCTGACCCAATGACTTCTTGAGGGGCGATACATGGAAGACATTATGAATCCTGTTGTCCGAAGGTAAATCCAGCTCATATGCAACCTCTCCCACACAACGAACTACCCGAAAGGGTCCATAATAACGAGGCTTGAGCTTCTCAGCTCCACTCTTCCTGATGGAAGACTGCCTGTAGGGCTGTAACATCAGATAGACCATATCAACGACCTGAAAAGAACGAGGAGTCCTCCTCTGATCAGCACACTGCTTTTGCTGATTCTGAGTTGTCTAAATATTATCCCTCAAAGTCCTCATGATATCTTGACCATCCTGCAAAATATCACCTACACTGGGTACACGACTATCACTGCATAACAGATCCATAAAACTAGGAGGATCATACCCATACAAGACTGTAACTTACTAACCCACTTCAGTTGCCTCTCATTAAGATCCCGCTGTCCAAGGAAATGCTTCAGGCTGTTATGATCAGTTTTAACTTTTAATACAAAATTTGCTGCCAACTACGTATTGTCTGAACTTGGCCAAAGCATGCATAATGGCCAACATTTCCTTATCATAAACACTAAATAGTCTTTCAAGACCTCTGAGTTTCCGACTCTCGAAAACAATAGGATGGCAATCCTGAGAAAGCACTGCTCCAATACCCTTTCCTAAGGCATTACAATGCAACTCAAAAGGGTCTCGTGAAATCCAACAATGCCAAAACTGGACATGAAGTCATGATCACCTTGAACTTCTCAAAACACTCCTGTGCTTGAGTAGTCCATACAAAAGCACCCTTACGGGTCAGATCAGTAAGGGGAGTTGCATGCCTAGAAAATCCTACAACAAATCTATGATCGAAAGCGCATAATCCAATGAATGCCCTCAACTGTGTCAAGTTCCCTAGTGTAGGCCAATTCAGAATAGCACAAACCTTATCAGGGTCCATGCAAACTCGCTCAGCACTGATGATGTGCCCCAAATACAATAACTCTGTCATGCCTAAGGCACACTTGGACTCCTTGGCATACAAGAAAGCCCCATCGAGAATACCCAATACTGCATCCAGATGTGATACATCCTCGTCCCAAATCTTACTATAAACTAATATGTCGTCAAAGAACACAAGAACAAATCTCTGCAACTGGCTATGGAAGACTCTGTTCATAGTAGACTGAAATGTGGCGGGGGCATTAGTCAAACCAAAAGGCATGACCAGAAACTCAAAGTGGCCACAATGACACCTGAATGTTGTCTTCTCCACATCCTGATCTCTAACTCTCATCTGATGGTACCTTGATCCCAAGTCAATCTTGGAGAAGTATTGTGCCCCATGTAACTCATCAATAAGCTCATCAATACGAGGAATCGGATACCGGTTTTTAATAGTCTTTTTATTCAACATCCAGTAATCTATACACATCCTGAGCGTCCCGTCTTTTTTCTTCACCAAAACAACAGATGAAGCAAAGGCAGACTTACTCGGCCTAATATGTCCCATACTGAGCAACTCCTGTATGGTCTTCTCAATCTCATCTTTTTGTCACTTAGGGTGTTGGTAAGGAGTAATCATGATGGGCTTAGTGCCCTCCTCTAACTCAATAATGTGTTGAATTCCCCTATCTAGTGGTCTGCCATATGGTAAATCATTAAACACCTTAGAGTGTTTAATTTTGAGCTGCTGAATATCCGGATGATAAGATGGCCCATTTGTGTTATCCAAAGTAGAAAACACCCTACACTCTGCTGCCCAATCTATAACATCATTATGCTGTACCAAACACTACATGCGGTTGAAAGAAATAGTCTTAAATTCACCGCTCTGGATAGCCTTAAGGATGTGAGTCTTACCATCCTTTATGAACCTCAATTCCATCCTCTGTGTTCATGTAGATGTCTTTGAGTGAATGCAACCAGCTCATGCCAAGAACTATATCAGTGCTGCCCATGTCAACCACATAGAAATCTACCTTGAAGGAATAATTATTCAATTTTACAGGAAGCTTGGGAATCTTTTTGTTACACTTGAGAGAATAACCATCAGCAACCTGTACTCTAAGTCCTTCAAAATTTTCAGTTTCAAATTCTCTCTTGGCCACCAAACATGAATCAATAAAATTATGAGTAGCTCTTGTGTCAAAGAGAGCAATGACACACTGCCCCACCAAGAGACCGTGCATTCTAAAGGAATCTCCCTTTCTCATGCTAGTAAGGTAAACAGCCTTAAAATCAGAATTAACTACCTTCTCATCATCATTACCTGAAACCTCATGTGAATCATGCTCATAATCAGCTTGCTGTCCCGAAAAATCAAAATCATCTTCATCATCATAATTTAACCACTCCATCTTATTTTTCCCTTTTGGTTTCAAAGGACAATCATGATTCAAATCATAGGGCCCTCTACAATGAAAACACAATTTCCTCCTTAGATCATTCAAGGTTCCTTGATCCAAAGGACCTAATGTAGAACGATTGAATTCAGCTCTATCATCCTTTTTAGGTGTTGTCCTGTCATAAGATGAGCTAGAAGGTCTCGTAGCAAATTTATTTCGTCGAGTAGATGCTTCCAAATTCTTTGCTTTTTTCATAGCTTCTTGCAAGGGAGGTGGGTCCAAAGACTTAACCCACCCTATGATAGGCTCAAATAACCCCTCCACAAAAAGCATAACTCTCCTCCTCTCTGATATATCATAAACCATAATAGACAACCGCTGAAACTCACTGATAAAAGTCTCAAGGCCACTTGTCTGTCGCAATTGAGCCAACTCTTTGAAGTAGGTTTCAGGATCCTTCCTATCAAACCTCTCTATCAACCTATCCATGAACTCTTGATACTAAATAATCTGATCGTGTTGAAGTGACACTAGCCCAAGGTACCACCAATCATGAGCTACACCATCAAGATGCAACACAGCAAAACGAATGGTGTCCTCCTCAGACATGGGACACAAAGACAAGTAGGTGTCGAGCTTGTGAACCCAAGCTCGTGCTATAACCTTACCACTGCCATCAAAATGATCCAAGGTCATCTTGTTGGTCGCCTGTCGCAAATCTGTCTGTCTAGGCCTCTGTCTCTCAAGTACAGGCCTACCTCTAGAATGCTCACATTTTTGTGGAAGAAATGTGTCAAAATTCAAATTTTGCTTGATTGCATGTGGTAAAGCATCCCACTCAGCATAATGAGCAACAATGTCATCTCCAAACGGTGTGGCCTCAGTCTCAGTACTAACCGCATCCACCTCAGGTCTCAGAAACGTAGGCCGCTGTGGCCTATCATAAATACCAATATAATCCATCATGTCGAGTCTATCATCCTGTCTAGTACGGTCCTCAACCCTCATTCTGTCACCCACACGTGATCTGTCATCTGCTCTAGATCTATGTGAACTGGCAGACACACTCCTAGTACCTCTATCTCTGCCACGATCGCCAAGTAATCCAATGCGTTGTAATGTGTCAAATAACTGTTGTAATATGGTAGCAACATGGTGTTGACCATCTACAATATTCCGGAATGCATCCCGAGCTTCTCTTTCAATTTCCGAAGCAGTACCTGCATCCGTATAACCTGTACCATCCAAATTGCCAAAACCACTTGCACCCCTATCACCCATACTACCAAACTGAATCTTAGGTTCTCCCTCACTAGGTGGAGAACTGGGACCTCGGCGGGTGTAGTGCATGCCAGGTCTAAACCTCTATGCCATGCTGAACCCAAATTTCCCTGCAGGCTGGCAAGAAAACTGCTCTGATACCACTGTGAGGTGCCTGACTAGCTCCTTCTGAAGTTTGATTTCTTAATTGGATTTAATTGCAATTTTAAATTCAATGAATTTTGAAAATGCTTACTTCAGATGAATTTTCCCACTACATTTGAATTCATAACAAGATCAAACTGAATATTTTTGATTGAACATCAATTATAATAAACTTAAATATATAACATAACTCATTAACAACAATTTATTCTTAAGTTTATTAGCACCTGGTAATTAAATTGTGCACTTGACAGTTTGTAATGGCATCCAACTTATTGGTGCAGCCTGGACAAGCGTGCAGCAGCTACGTTGAATGTTCTCACAGCTTCCCAAATACTGACACAGCCTAGCTGAGAGCTCACACAGCCAAGGAGAAAGGTGGCATTCCTTTCTTACAACCCGACCCCTTCCCTCCTTAACACTTGCGCACACCCTTATTCAATTGCAGGGTTAAAAGAATAAACCGCAGCGCCTTTAGTAATCACGTGACCCAGCTGGAAGCTTCACGCAAGCAGCAGAATGTTGGAATAGCTCCTTAATGGAGTCACGCAGGCTGGAAATTGGGTGACGCAGCCTCCCTAGTACTCATGCACCTCCAATAAATGCTAACGCAGCACTTCCAGATTGAATGCAATTACTTTGCATTATTACGTAACTACTTCCCAATGAATTGCAGCATAGAAACAATATATTGTTTCCTGATAATCGAACATCAACTCACCAAAAGCTTTTTAATTGTCAACAAAGATACAACAGCCTTCCATTCAAATTTCCAACCCTCACCATGAAGAAAATCGAACCTGGTAAGATTAATTGAAAAACCCTTGCCAAAGAAGTACTTCTCACAATTTAGTATACATTAGTACTAAATTGTAATTACATAATCGGAATTGTATTTTCAGAATGTCAGTAGCAAAAATTCACCATTAACCTGTAATGATTCAAATTTGCGAAATGAGGAATTAGTCCTCAAACCCCAAGCATTTCCTTCTTTCTCAAATTTCACCAAAATAATCAAGTTCAAGAATGAATCCATTTCTCTCCAAAAAGCTCATTAAAAAGCATTAAAAGTTGTGGCTTCTTCCACACACTTTTCACTTAAAAGGCTTCTCTTTTACACTTTAAAATTATAACATAAAGGTATATTATTTACTAAGTTCAACTTAATAAATAACCTTTAATGACATTTTAACCTCATTAATGCTCAAAACTGTATCCAGCTGCTCACACCACTGAACTGTCTCCACTGCCCTGCTAAAAATAGACACAACCCAAAATAGACTTACTAAAAATAGCAAATCTAACACAGTGACCCTCAAAACTCACTGTCAGCTCACGAGGGTCGCGATGATGAACTGACCAAACTCAGCAACAGGGAACCTGGGAAAATGGGGACATTACAGTCAACACAGCATTTATACGTGGAAACCCTCAATTAGGAGGAAAAAACCACAGTGGGACAGAACCCACAAACGCCACTACTGCAGTAATAAAGATGACCTATTAGAGGCTTACAAAGCACTGGTAAGAGTGATACCTGGTTAAAGGATTTGATAGAAGACCTGTTAGGATCTTGAACCTGTTAGGAGTCGCCTTGTCAAAGGACTTAAAACACTAGTAAAGATGTTACCTTGTAAAGGGATTTATACAAAAAACCTATAAGGGTTCACCCTGATTGAGGGATTTTAAGTATGCTTCACAACTTAAAGAAATGATCTTATGATGAGACTATCTCTATCGATTCAGATCATACCTGTTCACACTTTCCTCTGCTTGCTTGTTGAATCTTTATCTCCCTTTCACCTTTTGTGACTCTATTTCCTCTCAGAAGATTCTGCTCTCCTCCCATCCTTTGCTCTATGCTCTTGATATTCAACAACACATCTTTCATGTCATTCGACCTTGTAACGCTCGCAAAAAAAACAAAGCTAACTTCAATTCCACTGAAAATGCTAACTCCAGTTTAATTGAAAAACGCTCCGCATAATCCGGTTCGGATTATCATGCATTTAACCGGTGTAGAGCTTGTATCCGGTTAGTCATTGATTCCCTATGTATCCCACGACCCGTTGGTCCAAACCTGGACCAGTGTAAGCGTGACTGGTTAAAGTACAGTGCTTTCTTGCTTAGCCTACCGGTTCACAATTATGAGTACCGGTGTGATGTACCGGCGTTCCAGTGGGATTGATGTTTGCCAATAACTTTACCAATGATAACTAAGTTTATGTCAACAATCTTCCCCTTTAGCATTGGTGGCAAAACATATCAATACATCACCTATAGACTTCCCATGTTGTAGACTTCCCCTAAAGATTTGCTTGTCTACCTCTAGTATATTCTGACACATTGTTACTGATATCATCTCTCTCTTCTCTACTCTTTCATTGTCTTTATTCTCTGCACTTACATCTTCCCCTTTTTGCCTCCAAAGGACAAAGGGTTGTTACTCTTTACAACTGTAATTTATTGAAGATATCCTTATAAATCTTCTTTGCAGAACCAAGGAAAGATACCTATTACATGATGTAAATTATTTTTTGCAGCTTACAGTGAGAAAATGAGATTTTCCATGTCTTCCACTGTCTTGTAATCAAGTTGTTTGATTAGTTTGTCTGTATCAGTTGCCGTTGTCTGCATCAAATCAAAAGTTGGTGAAATGAACAACTGGAATCCAACAAGATCTTGAATTCTTTTTGTATTTTCTTCTAACGCTTTCCTTAAGGTGAGAGCAAGACTTGTCAGCTCCCGGCTGTACTCAGCTGCAGAAGAACTCTTAGCATCAAATTTTGATGTTAGAACCTTTATCTCTTATGTTGTCCTTTTTGTTCTCTCAGTTATATCCTTTACAAAGTCTTCAAAGTTGGAAGTCCTTGTGATCAACCTTCCAGCTTCCTGTATGTATTGTTCTAGCTCTCTGGTTCTTGTAGATACAGTAGCTTTGAGTTCTTCAACCTATTAATGAAGAATATCTATTATTTTCTTCTCATAGTGATCTATTGCAATTGTTTCTAGGTCAATGATGTCTTCCCTAATTGCTTGTGCCAGTACCTCCAATTGATCAATCATTGGTTCATCTTCATCTATATCTGTATCAGGTACAAAATTGTACAAGATATTTCTTACACTAAAGAGAACCATATCATGTTTTCTCTTAGTGAGCTCCTTTAGCTGCCTTATTGACATTTTGCTTATGTCAACAACAGTTTCACTAACTTTGCTTCTTTTTGATTCAGAATCTGTAGCAAAAGATAGCTTCCTCTTAGATGTTGATGCACTTGGAACATCTATCGGTTCCTTCTGTCTTGTTTCCTGTGTCGGTTCTTCTTCTCCAGGCTTCTCTTGTTCTTCTGTAACAAGCAACTCCTATTGTTGAGGTATTTTTTGTTGTAGTGTCTCCTCTTGTCATACCTCTTCTCCCAGATGTACTTCCCCTTCTGGTTGTACTCCTTTCGATGGTTTCTCAGTCTATTGTTGCTCTTTAGCAACCTATTGCCCATTAAAAACAACTGCTTTATCTATTTCTTTTTCTGTAGTCATCTTTGCTGATGACTCTCCCTGTTCTTGTTCATCTGGTCTCACAGATGTATCATGTTCACCTGTTGGAACTTATTCTCCCAAATTAACCTGTTCGCTAGTTGTGAACTGTTTAGGTATAGCTTCCTTCTCACCAATGGTTCCCTATGCACTGGTTGTGAACTGTACCAGTGCAACCATCTCCTTTTTAGGTTCATCTTGTAACATGTCCTGTGGACCTGTAGACTTAAGAGTGTTGAAGTCATATTTTTGCCAAAAATCTAGAGAATCTTCGTACACTTCTTTTTCATGTCCATTAATGATCTTGGCAACCCTATTCTTCGTGTCCAGATTGAGTGACACTGCTTCCATCAGAATTTTTTTTGTCTCATCGTTAAGATTTGGTCTGACTTTTGTCAAAGTTTCCCTTATCATTTTATTGTTTTGGGCTAGACCGTTTCTCCATCTGGTCATTTGCCTTTTATTTACTTCAGGCGAAAAGTGAGGCCTATAGTCCCTAGGACTTCTGTTGAAATCTAAAAATGTTTCTAACAAAGAAATCTCAATTTTCTCCTTATCCTCATCTCCCAAAACACTGAACCATTTAGCAGCATTTGACACTTCACCGAAATCCATAATTTCATCAACTATATTATCTACGGTTAAAGTTCGAGCTTTACCTTTTACTGGGGATGCAAGTAAGGTTGGTGGAGTGAGATCACCACTTGTGTCTCCCGTTATATCCACCATGATCGGTTCAGTTGCAGTCTTTGCTATGACTGGAGTCTCAACTCCCAGTATGCCCTTTTCTTTTCCAGTATCTTTTACTACTGGCTCTGTGGTCGTTTGGCATTTTGCTTCAGCTTGATGTTGCTGCTTCAAAACAGTCGTCCATGTGGCAACCCTTTCATCATGTACTTTATCCACTTCCCCAATCAAGACCTAACCAATTCTCTCTCTGACATTGAAACTGTGTTTGTACAGATCAGCTTGATTAGTTGCCTCTTGCAGGCTAAGGTAATCTTGTACTTCTAACAGATCCCTTATCCTATGTTCTCTTTCCTTATCTGAGCAAGATTTCCATATACCTTCAATTATTCATAGTAGATCTTCAAGTATTGTTTTGTGAAGTACAGCGAGTGTTAAGTTGAACTTGTGAAGAACATAAACTACAACTTCTTCTAACTTCCTCTTATCTTCTTCATTACCAAGTTCATATCTTCTTCCTACTCCACCCAATCCACCTGTTTCCTTTATTCCTTCAACCACTTCATATATGGTTGCTTTCCTTCCTCTAGCCGCATCCTCTTTTACCAGTTTCCCAGTCTTTCTCTTTCTGTGAAGAGTAGTGGTTTCTAAGATTGCTATTTCCTCGCCTTGTGCACTCGATGCTGGCCGTGTCTTCTTTCCTTGAACCTTTAGTTCTTCAGCCACTGGCTTCCTCTTCCTAGGAGTGGGAGTTCATTTCACATACACCTTCTTAGGTTCCTTAGAAGATGTCTTTTTCTTCAAATTAGATTGAATCTCTACATAGGTGCCAAACCAATATGTCATGTCCCCTTCTTAGTTGACATGGACTTTTTTCAGTGGATTAGCCTATTAATGGCTCTCCTAGGCTAATGGTAGTGATGAGAGAGTCGTCTGGCAATTATTTGGTGATTATTTGACTCTGTGTAGAAACTTCTAGAAGTCAGAAAGTTCAAAAAGTTAGAAATTTCTAGAAGTCAGAAAGTTCCAAAAGTTAGAAACTTCTAGTAGTCGGAAAGTTCTAGAAGTTAGAAACTTCTAGAAGTCAAAAAGTTCCAGAAGTTAGAAACTTCTAGAAGTCGGAAAGTTCCAGAAGTTGGAAACTTCCAGAAGTCAGAAACTTCTACCTTGTAGAAGCCTTTAGTTTATAGAAACTTCTAGCAACTAGAAGTAACTAGAAACATTAGGAGTAGTATAAAAGGGGGGTCAAGGGGCATTTGGAGCATCCAGTCTCGACATTGCCTATTGTTATTTTCTTCATGAGCATTTGTGGAGCCAAGGGATCTACAGATTTTCAGCTTGTCATTGGGAACGGAATCTCCCAATTGATTGCATAACTGAGGGAGTGAAATATCTCTTGAAGGGTTGCATTTGTGGAGGTGATATTTCAGTCACTTCAATAGGGCATCATTGAGGCATAAGCCTATTCTAAGGACATCTACATTTCATCTTCTGCACTCATCCAATCAAGTTCTATCATTTTCAATCTTATTTGGCATTGTAACTGAGAATATATGTTTCAGCTGAAGGTGAATTTGTAGTTTCAGCACTTGTACATTTTAGTAATGTAAAAGTCATTGATTGCCAATAGTAAATAAGAAGGAAGGGTTTTGTAATTGATAAAAGCTATTGGCTGGAAATGTACTTCTTGTCTTAATTCAATGATATATATATATATAGCACAATGATCATGGTATCTTTCTACATTTTTTAATGAAAATAAGTGGTTAGATGTATGTTTGCTATTCTGAAATTTTCATAGCAGCAGCATATATACATTGCACGACAAGTGTTTGAATAAATTCCAAGTAAGAAGTTAAGTGGTTTTGAGATCCTATTGAGTAGGGGACTTTACAGTGGTATCAGAGCGGTTTCCTGCCAGCCTGAAGGGGGTAAGAAATTTTATGCATCCACCAGTAGTTGGCTCTCACAGATACTACACACGCAGGAGGGCTTTGTTGGAAGGTGACTAGGAAGATAGGATACCAAACACCATGGGTGAGAGACATTCACACAACCCACCTAGGGTTCCGAGGGACCAGGATGATGAGGCAAGAAACTTCTTTGCCGGTATGACCACAGGTCCACAACATATCATTCAGACATTAGAGGCAGGTCAGCAGCAGTTGGCATAGACAATACAAGTATTGGTTGATCGCCTGACTCCGCAGGATAGAAGAAATCAGGATCAGGATAATAGGAGTGTAGCAGGATCTCAGAGAGCCCAGAGGAAACGGTCTTGGACAGCTGATAGACATACACATTGTATATTTGTTAGAGAGGAGCCACAGGAGGCACCAGTTGCTGAGGCACGGGAGGAATTATTCGCAGATGATCTCATGGCTGCGAATGATGAGTGGGAGTTGTTACCTCCACATGTTCGAGAGCTCATGACCTTTGAGCGGTTTGTTAATCAGAGGAGAGAGCATTACAGAGCTAGCAGGCAGGACAAGAGGAATAAAGGGCAGAATAATGAGCTTCAGCATGTTGCCAGTAAACTCACATTACCACCCTTTGATGGCAGCAGTAAGATGACTGTCGAGGCTTGGATTCACAAGCTAGACACTCTCCTCGCCTTGAGACCTATGACAGAGGTAGAAGCAATTAAGTACGCTACTTTACATTTGGAGGGAGTAGCACATGATTGGTGGTCTCACGGGATGGTCACTCTTCAGCATCCATGACAAGGAAATGTTGGCCATTATGCATGCTTTGGCCAAATTCAGACAGTACTTAGTGGGCAGTAAGTTTTGCATCAAGACTGACCACAAAAGGTTGAGACATTTTCTTGGGCAGAGAGGCTTGAATAATAGACAGCAAAAGTGGGTAAGTAAACTACAGGCTTATGATTTTGATATCACCTATGTGAAGGGGACACAGAATGTGGTAGCAGATGCTCTATCACGGTGACCTCATCTTAATTCCATGGTGCACATATCCGAGGATTGGAGGCATTTGATCATAGCTGAGTATGCTAGAGATACATGGGCATTAGGTATTGCAGATGGGTCCATTATTGATACCAGGTACACACTTGTGAATGAGTTGATCATTTACAAGAGCAGGATTTTCTCAGTCCTAGGATCGAAGGTGAAGAGCATCATCATGAGGACTCTCCATGATTCACCTACAGCAGGTCATCTGGGATACTTTAAAACATACAGGCAGGTATGGGAGCGCTTTACTTGCAAAGGGCTTAAGTCAGATGTGCTTCAATATGTGCGTGAGTGCCCTATTTGTCAGCAGAACAAACAAGAGCACACTTTTCCGGCAAGACTCCTACAGCCACTTCCGATTCCTGATAGGAAGTGGGAATGCATATCTATGGATTTCATTACAGGCTTGCCTAAGACCCAAGGGCGAGATTGCATATATGTGGTGGTTGATAGACTGACGAAGTATGCACACTTCTTTCCGATTACCACTACTCATATAGCTACACAGGTGGCAGAGGTGTTTTTCAGGGAGATCTTTAGATTACATGGATTGCCTCGAAGCATTGTGAGTGACAAGGACAGCCGTTTCTTGAGTCATTTTTGGCAAGAGGTGTTCCGTTTATGTGGCACTGAGCTCACACCTAGCACTAGCTACCACCTGCAGACTGAGATTGTTAATAAATGGGTGGAAGCATACTTGACGAACTATGTGGCGGCGCAGTAGAAGGCATGGGTTAGATGGATCTTCTTATGTGAGTATTGTTACAATACCACATATCACATGACTATTCAAATGACACCATTCATGGCATTATATGGTTATGAGGCGCTTAGTTTCCTGGATTTGTTTTTGGGTGATAGTAGAGTACCTAGTGCAAGGGAACTGTTACAGGAGAGCAAAAATATTGTTGAGGTTCTCAGAGATAACATCACCAGAGCTCAGAACCAGCAAAAGCAGTATCCAGATCAGAAGAGGACTGAGCAGACTTTTGAGGTTGATGATATGGTGTACCTTATGCTGCAGCCTTACAAACAATCTACTCTTAAAAGGAGTGGGGTAGAGAAGCTCAAGCCACGATACTATGGTCCTTTCAGGATTATCAAGCGTGTTGGAGATGTGGCTTATGAGCTAGAGCTTCCAACAGATAGCAGAATCCATAATGTCTTTCATGTATCACGCCTCAAGAAGGCATTGGGACAACATGTCGTGCCTTCAGCAGTTTTACCTCCCTTGGATGATGAGGGGAAATTGATTCTTGTGCCGGAATCCATTCTTGATTGTTGTGAGAGGCAGCTTCGCAGGAGAACCATCAGAGAGTATTTGGTGAAGTGGAAGGACTTGCCTGTGGAGGATGCTACTTGGGAGGATGAGACTCTTTTGCAGCATCCAGTTTTGAGATTGCTTGGGGACAAGCAATTTCAGGAGGGGCGGACTGTCATGTCCCCTTCTTAGTTGACATGGACTTTTTTCAGTGGATTAGCCTATTAATGGCTCTCGTAGGCTAATGGTGGTGATGAGCGAGTCGCCTGGCAATTATTTGGTGATTATTTGACTCCATGTAGAAACTTCTAGAAGTCAGAAAGTTCCAGAAGTTAGAAACTTCTAGAAGTCAGAAAGTTCCAGAAGTTAGAAACTTCTAAAAGTCAGAAAGTTCCAGAAGTTGGAAACTTGCAGAAGATGGAAACCTCCAAAAGTCGGAAGATTCTATAAGTTGGAAACTTCCAAAAGTTAGAAACTTCTAGCTTGTAGAAGCCTCTAGTTTGTAGAAACTTCTAGGAACTAGAAGTAACTAAAACATTGGGAGTAGTATAAAAGGGGGGTCAAGGGGCATTTGGAGTATCCGGTCTTGACATTGACTATTGTTATATTCTTCATGAGCATTTGTGGAGCCAAGGGGTCTGCAGATTTTCAGGTTGCCATTGGGAACGAAATCTCCCAATTGATTGCATAACTGAGGGAGTGAAATATCTCTTGAAGGGTTGCATTTGTGGAGGTGATATTTCAGTCACTTCACTAGGGCATCATTGAGACATAAGTCTGTTCTGAGGATATCTACATTTCATCTTCTACACTCATCTAATCAGGTTCTATCATTTTCGATCTTATTTGGCATTATAACTGAGAATATATGTTTCAGCTGAAGGTGAATTTGTAGTTTCAGCACTTGTGCATTTTAGTATTGTAAAAGTCATTGATTGCCAATAGTAAATAAGAAGGAAGGGTTTTGTAATTGATAAAAGCTATTAGCTGGAAATGTACTTCTTGTCTTAATTCAATGATATATATATATATAGCACAATGATCATGGTATCTTTCTACATTTTTTAATGAAAATAAGTGGTTAGATGTATGTTTGCTATTCTGAAATTTTCATAGCAGCAGCATATATACATTGTATGACAAGTGTTTGACTAAATTCCAAGTAAGAAGTTAAGTGGTTTTGAGGTACTATTGACTAGGTTGAATGATGCCCTAGTGAAGTGACTGAAATATCACCTCCACAAATGCAACACTTTAAGAGATATTTCACTCCCTTAGTTATGCAATCAAGTGCGAGATTTTGTTCCGAATGACAAGCTGAAAATCTGCAGACCCCTTGGCTCCACAAATGCTCATGAAGAAAATAACAATAGTCAATGTCAAGACTGGATGCTCCAAATGCCCCTTGACCCCCCTTTTATACTACTCCCAATGTTTCTAGTTGCTTCTAGTTGCTAGAAGTTTCTACAAACTAGTGGCTTCTACAAGGTAGAAGTTTCTAACTTCTGGAAGTTTCCAACTTCTGGAAATTTCTGACTTCTAGAAGTTTATAACTTCTGGAACTTTCCGACTTCTAGAAGTTTCTATGTTCTGGAACTTTCCGACTTCTAGAAGTTTCTAACTTCTAGAAGTTTCTAACTTCTGGAACTTTCTGACTTCTAGAAGTTTCTAACTTCTAGAACTTTCCGACTTCTAGAAGTTTCTAACTTCTGGAACTTGCTGACTTCTAAAAGTTTCTACACGGAGTGAAATAATCACCAAATAATTGCCAGGCAACTCTCTCATCACCACCATTAGCCTACGAGAGCCATTAATAGGCTAATCCACTGAAAAAAGTCCATGTCAACTTAGTTGGGGACATGACAGTTCGCCCCTCCTGAAATTGCTTGTCCCCAAGCAATCTCAAAACTGGATGCTGCAAAATAGTCTCATCCTCCCAAGTAGCATCCTCCACAGGCAAGTCCTTCCACTTCACCAAATACTCTTTGATGGTTCTCCTGCGAAACTGCCTCTCCCTGCAATCAAAAATGGATTCCGGCACAAGAATCAATTTCCCCTCATCATCCAAGGGAGGTAAAACTGCTGAAGGCACGACATGTTGTCCCAATGCCTTCTTGAGGCGTGATACATGAAAGACATTATGGATTCTACTATCCGCTGGAAGCTCTAGCTCATAAGCCACATCTCCAACACGCTTGATAATCCTGAAAGGACCATAGTATCATGGCTTGAGCTTCTCTACCCCACTCCTTTTAAGAGTAGATTGTTTGTAAGGCTGCAGCATAAGGTACACCATATCATCAACCTCAAAAGTCTGCTCAGTCCTCTTCTGATCTAGATACTGCTTTTGCTGGTTCTGAGCTCTGGTGATGTTATCTCTGAGAACCTCAACAATATTTTTGCTCTCCTGTAACAGTTCCCTTGCACTAGGTACTCTACTATCACCCAAAAACAAATCCAGGAAATTAGGCGCCTCATAACCATATAATGCCATGAATGGTGTCATCTGAATAGTCATGTGATATGTGGTATTGTAACAATACTCACATAAGAAGATCCATCTAACCCATGCCTTCTACTGCGCCGCCACATATCACAAAACCACTTAACTTCTTACTTGGAATTTAGTCAAACACTTGTCATGCAATGTATATATGCTGCTGCTATGAAAATTTCAGAATAGCAAACATACATCTAACCACTTATTTTCATTAAAAAATGTAGAAAGATACCATGATCATTGTGCTATATATATATATATATCATTGAATTAAGACAAGAAGTACATTTCCAGCTAATAGCTTTTATCAATTACAAAACCCTTCCTTCTTATTTACTAGTGGCAATCAATGACTTTTACAATACTAAAATGCACAAGTGCTGAAACTACAAATTCACCTTCAGCTGAAACATATATTCTCAGTTACAATGCCAAATAAGATCGAAAATGATAGAACCTGATTGGATGAGTGTAGAAGATGAAATGTAGATATCCTCATAACAGACTTATGCCTCAATGATGCCCTAGTGAAGTGACTGAAATATCACCTCCACAAATGCAACCCTTCAAGAGATATTTCACTCCCTCAGTTATGCAATCAATTGGGAGATTTCGTTCCCAATGGCAACCTGAAAATCTGCAGACCCCTTGGCTCCACAAATGCTCATGAAGCATATAACAATAGTCAATGTCAAGACCGGATACTCCAAATGCCCCTTGACCCCCCCTTTATACTACTCCCAATGTTTTAGTTACTTCTAGTTCCTAGAAGTTTCTACAAACTAGAGGCTTCTACAAGCTAGAAGTTTCTGACTTCTGGAAGTTTCCAACTTCTAGAATCTTCTGACTTTTGGAGGTTTCCATCTTCTGCAAGTTTCCAACTTCTGGAACTTTTTGACTTTTAGAAGTTTCTAACTTCTGGAACTTTCTGACTTCTAGAAGTTTCTAACTTCTGGAACTTTCTGACTTCTAGAAGTTTCTACACGGAGTCAAATAATCACCAAATAATTGCCAGGCGACTCGCTCATCACCACCATTAGCCTACGAGAGCCATTAATAGGCTAATCCACTGAAAAAAGTCCATGTCAACTAAGAAGGGGACATGACAGTCTGCCCCTCCTGAAATTGCTTGTCCCCAAGCAATCTCAAAACTGGATGCTGCAAAAGAGTCTCATCCTCCCAAGTTGCATCCTCCACAGGCAAGTCCTTCCACTTCACCAAATACTCTCTGATGGTTCTCCTGCGAAGCTGCCTCTCACAACAATCAAGAATGGATTCCGGCACAAGAATCAATTTCCCCTCATCATCCAAGGGAGGTAAAACTGCTGAAGGCATGGCATGTTGTCCCAATGCCTTCTTGAGGCGTGATACATGAAAGACATTATGGATTCTGCTATCTGCTGGAAGCTCTAGCTCATAAGCCACCTCTACAACACACTTGATAATCCTGAAAGGACCATAGTATCGTGGCTTGAGCTTTTGTGCCCCAATCCCAAGAGTAGACTATCTGTAAGGCTACAGCATAAGGTACACCATATCATCAACCTCAAATGTCCGCTCGGTCCTCTTCTGATCTGCATACTGCTTTTGCTGGTTCTGAGCTCTGGCGATCTTATCTCTGAGAACCTCAACAATATTCTTGCTCTCCTGTAACATTTCCCCTGCACTAGGTACTCTATTGTCACCCAAAAACAAATCCAAAAAACTACGTGCCTCATAACCATATAATGCCATGAATGGTGTCATCTGAATAGTCATGTGATATGTGGTATTGTAACAATACTCACATAAGTAGATCCATCTAACCCATGCCTTCTACTGCGCCGCCACATAGTTCCTCAAGTATCCTTCCACCCATTTATTAACAATCTCAGTCTGCAGGTGGTAGCTAGTGCTAGGTGTGAGCTCAGTGCCACATAGACGGAACACCTCTTGCCAAAAATTACTCAAGAAACGGCTGTCCCTGTCACTCACAATGCTTCGAGGCAATCCATGTAATCTAAAGATCTCCCTGAAAAACACCTCTGCCACCTGTGTAACTATATGAGTAGTGGTAATCGGAAAGAAGTGTGCATACTTCGTCAGTCTATCAACCACCACATATATGCAATCTCGCCCTTGGGTCTTAGGCAAGCCTGTAATGAAATCCATAGATATGCATTCCCACTTCCTATCAGGAATCGGAAGTGGCTGTAGGAGTCTTGCCGGAAAAGTGTGCTCTTGTTTGTTCTGCTGACAAACAGGGCACTCACGCACATATTGAAGCACATCTGACTTAAGCCCTTTCCAAGTAAAGCGCTCCCATACCTGCCTGTATGTTTTAAAGTATCCCAGATGACATGCTGTAGGTGAATCATGGAGAGTCCTCATGATGATGCTCTTCACCTTCGATCCTAGGACTGAGAAAATCCTGCTCTTGTAAATGATCAACTCATTCACAAGTGTGTACCTGGTATCAATAATGAACCCATCTGCAATACCTAATGCCCATGTATCTCTAGCATACTCTGCTATGATCAAATGCCTTCAATCCTCGGATATGTGCACCATGGAATTAAGATGAGGTCGTCGTGATAGAACATCTGCTACCACATTATGTGTCCCCCTCACATAGGTGATATCAAAATCATAAGCCTGTAGCTTACTTACCCACTTTTGCTGTCTATCATTCAGGTCTCTCTGCCCAAGGAAATGTCTCAAGCTGTTGTGGTCAGTCTTGATGCAAAACTTACTGCCCACTAAGTACTGTCTGAATTTGGCCAAAGCATGCATAATGGCCAACATTTCCTTGTCATAGATGCTGAAGTCCTCTCTGGCCCTCTGAGTTTTCAACTCTCATATGCAATAGGGTGCTTATCCTGCATAAGAACAGCACCGATGCCCTCTCCTGAAGCGTCACACTGAAGCTCAAATGGCTTTGTGAAATCTGGTAAATCCAACACAGGACATGTAGTCATAATCTCCTTAAATTGCATAAAACACTCCTGTGCCTCGGGCGTCCAAACAAATGCTCCTTTTTTCATCAAATTAGTCATGGGTGCAGCATGACGTGAATATCCACTGACAAACCTGCAGTAGAATCCACACAATCCAAGGAACCCCCTCAACTGCGTAAGGTTCTCTGGAGTAGGCCAATCTATGATAACACGGATCTTGTCAGGATCCATCCGTACTCCCTCTGCACTAATGATGTAGCCCAAGTACAGCAACTCTGTCATCGCTATGTCACATTTGGACTCCTTGGCATACAAGGACTCCCTCTGCAAAATACCGAGCACTGTCTCCAAATGATCTAAGTGATCTTGCCATGTCCTGTTATATATCAAAATATCATCAAAGAACACTAGAACGAACTTCCTTAGCTGGGAATGGAAGACCCTGTTCATCGTGGATTGAAAAGTAGCGGGAGCATTGGTCAACCCAAAAGGCATAACCACAAACTCAAAATGTCCGCAGTGGCATCTGAAGGCAGTCTTCTCAATGTCTTGTTCTCTGACTCTGATCCGATGGTGTCCTGATCTAAAATCTATCTTCGTAAAGTAGCAAGCCCCATGCAACTCATCAATCAATTCATCGATACGGGGAATAGGGTACCTGTTCTTAATTGTTCTCTAATTCAGCATTCTATAGTCAATACACATCCGTAATGTCCCATCCTTCTTCTTTACCAAAACTACAGAAGAAGCAAAGGGTGACTTACTAGGCCTGATGTGTCCCATGGCAAGTCATTCCTTAATAGTCTTTTCGATCTCATCCTTGAGCCCCTTAGGATGTCTGTAATGTGTAATCATGACGGGTTTGGCACCCTCCTCCAACTCTATAATGTGCTCAATACCCCTGTCTGGTGGCCTGCCTGGTGGAATGTCGCTGAAGACCTTATCATACTTAATTCTTAATCTCTGTATATCAGGATAGTATTCTGACTTATGCTGCTCCTCTTGTGTAGGCATCAAGATATAAACTGCTGCCCACCCAATGTCATCATGTCTAGCAAGCCTCTCTATCCGTCTGAAAGAGATAGTCCTGATGTCACTGTTCCTGATAGCTTTCAGCACATTTGTTTTACCATCTACCTCAAACCGTATCTCCATATCCTTCAATCGAAGGGTAACCTCCTCCAAAGAATGAAGCCACTTCATCCCAAGCACAATGTCCAAGTCACCCATGTTGACCACATGATAATCCGCCTTCAACTCATAATTGTTCAGGCGTAGAGGTAGATCTCTAACCATTCAGTCACATCTGAGAGTGTAACCATCATCAACCTTGACCCGAAGGCCCTCGAACTCTTCGGTCACGATCCCACGTTTCTCCACGAATCGTGCATCAATGAAGTTGTGGGTGGCACCTGTATCCAATAATGTGATAACCCTCTGACCAGCCAAGACTCCATGAAGTCTAAAAGAACCCTCCTGTTGAATGCTAGTCAAACGACCCTCCTGTATCTGTAACTCTAGCTCCTCCTTAGGCTCCAAAGCCTCTGCTTCTATCTCTGTCTCCGACTCACCGGAATCACCATGCCGTTCGGAACTATCAGAATCCAAACCCTCATAGTATGCCCACATGACCCTGTAGGCCTTCCCCTTAGGCCTCAAAGGACAATCATGATTCAGATCATAAGGACCCTTGCAGAAAAAACACAATTTCTTCCTGCGTAAGTCATTCAGTGTCTCTCTATCGAAGGGTACTGCTGTTTTTCCCTTTGAATCATTTAACTTGTCCTTGTTTCTGTTGAACCCCTTGTTTTCTCTGAATGAAGAAGTTCCTCTGGAATTGAACTTGCTGAATGGTGCTGCAAGTTTCATGCTACGTGCCTTCCTCATTGCTTCCTGAAGTGTAGGGGAATCAAATGCCTTAACCCATCCTTTCAAGGGTTTTGATAATCCCTCTGTAAAGAGTATGATCAATCTCTTCTCTAAAATGTCAGGTACCATAACAACCAGTCTCTGGAACTCGCTGATGAAATGCTCTAAACTGCCTGTCTGTCTCAGCTGCGCCAAATCTCGGAAGAACACTTCTGGATCCTTTTTATCAAACCGTTCGACTAATCTGTCCACAAAGTCTTGGTATGTTGTCACCTGAATATGCTGAAGAGTGACCATACCGTGAGACCACCAATCATGTGCTACTCCCTCCAAATGTAAAGTAGCGTACTTAATTGCTTCCACCTCTGTCATAGGTCTCAAGGCGAGGAGAGTGTCTAGCTTGTGAATCCAAGCCTGGGCAGTCATCTTACCGCTGCCATCAAACGGTGGTAATGTGAGTTTACTGGCAACATGCTGAAGCTCATTATTCTGCCCTTTATTCCTCTTGTCCTGCCTGCTAGCTCTGTAATGCTCTCTCCTCTAATTAACAAACAGCTCAAAGGTCGTGAGCTCCCGAACATGTGGAGGTAACAAGTCCCACTCATAATTCGCAGCCATGAGATCATCTGCGAATAATTCCTCCCGTGCCCCAGCAACTCGTGCCTCCTGTGGCTCCTCTCTAACAAATGTACAATGTGTAGGTCTATCAGCTGTCCAAGACCGTGTCCTCTGGGCTCTCTGAGATCCTGCTACACTCCTATTATCCTGATCCTGATTTCTTCTATCCTGCGGAGTCAGGCGATCAACCAATACCTATAATGTCTGTGCCAACTGCTGCTAACCTGCCTCTAATGTCTGAATGATACGCTGTTGACCTGTGGTCATACCGGCAAAGAAGTTTCTTGCCTCATCATCCTGGTCCCTCGGAACCCTAGGTGGGTTGTGTGAATGTCTCTCACCCATGGTGTCTGGTATCTTGTCTTCCTGATCACCTTCCAACAAAGCCCTCCTGCGTGTGTAGTATCTGTGAGAGCCAACTGCTGGTGGATGCATAAAAATTCTTACCCCCTTCAGGCTGGCAGGAAACTGCTCTAATACCACTGTAAAGTCCCCTACTCAATAGGACCTCAAAACCACTTAACTTCTTACTTGGAATTTAGTCAAACACTTGTCATGCAATGTATATATGCTGCTGCTATAAAAATTTCAGAATAGCAAACATACATCTAACCACTTATTTTCATTAAAAAATGTAGAAAGATACCATGATCATTGTGCTATATATATATATCATTGAATTAAGACAAGAAGTACATTTCCAGCCAATAGCTTTTATCAATTACAAAACCCTTCCTTCTTATTTACTATTGGCAATCAATGACTTTTACAATACTAAAATGCACAAGTGCTGAAACTACAAATTCACCTTCAGCTGAAACATATATTCTCAGTTACAATGCCAAATAAGATCGAAAATGATAGAACTTGATTGGATAAGTGCAGAAGATGAAATGTAAATGTCCTCAGAATAGGCTTATGCCTCAATGATGCCCTAGTGAAGTGACTGAAATATCACCTCCACAAATGCAACCCTTCAAGAGATATTTCACTCCCTCAGTTATGCAATCAATTGGGAGATTTCGTTCCCAATGACAAGCTAAAAATCTGTAGACCCCTTGGCTCCACAAATGCTCATGAAGAAAATAACAATAGTCAATGTCAAGACTGGATGCTCCAAATGCCCCTTGACCCCCCTTTTATACTGCTCCCAATGTTTCTAGTTCCTTCTAGTTGCTAGAAGTTTCTATAAACTAGAGGCTTCTACAAGCTAGAAGTTTCTGACTTCTGGAACTTTCCGACTTCTAGAAGTTTCTAACTTCTGGAACTTTCTAACTTCTAGAAGTTTGTAACTTCTAGAACTTTCCAACTTCTAGAAGTTTCTAATTTTTGGAACTTTCCGACTTCTAGAAGTTTCTAACTTTTAGAACTTTCCGACTTCTAGAGGTTTCTAACTTCTGGAACTTTCCGACTTCTAGAAGTTTCTACACGGAGTCAAATAATCACCAAATAATTGTCAGGTGACTCTCTCATCACCACCATTAGCCTACGAGAGCCATTAATAGGCTAATCCACTGAAAAAAGTCCATGTCAACTAAGAAGTGGACATGACACGATATGCCGAGAGATCTAAGTTGCTTTCTTGTAATGCATCAACATATGCCTTTGCAACCTTAGATGTAATCTAATAACCGAGCTCCGATGCATACTCGGACCTTGGCTCCAGAGCTTGGATAATGCAATGATCGGTGCTCACCAAAAAACACATCTCTTCCTTCTATTCTTCTACAATGGTAGAGGGAATTCTTTCCCTGATGTGCATTCTTAGCTGAAAGGCTTCAAAATAATCTGTCATGACCTTATTAAACCGGTTCCCCAAGTTATTTGCTAACTCACCTATCTGAACCATCACCGATTTATCTTCTAGCCATGTAACCTTGCCTATGCCTGGAAAGAAGTTTTGGTAATAGAAGAACAAACATACCAGCAATGTCCCATTCTTTAGATACTTCTTCTTGACCAAGCCGAGCTTCTTTATGTTTTCAAAGGTTTGGCTCCTCAGCATAACACATGTCGTATCTCACATTGTTGTGCATAATCCTGTGTGCAGCATGTATCGCACCTCCCCGTATGCTATTCAGGTTACTCGACTGATATACCTTGTAGCCGATAACCGCAACACCAAACCAAACACCATTGTCTTCAATATCATTCACAGTCATCATTCGATTGTCGTATCTTGACTTCGTCAACCATGTCACTTCTGCATTAGCTATTGTCCTTAGGGTTAGAGCTTCCCCTACAGCATTAGAACTAGTTACCCTGCATAGGTCTTCTTTCATGATCGGTGTAACCGCGTCTTTTGCAAGCCACATCCCTAGTTCGTGAACCCTGTTCAGAACTAGTCTAATCCAATCCGGTCGAAACACGGTTGGATGTCGAAACACAGTTGGATATTTTACTCAATTGATCAAACCCGATGATTCCAACTTCCCGTATTTTGATTGAAGCTTCCCGTCTTCACAAAGTGAGAGGTATTCACTCTTAATGAATGTCTCACCCAATTCCTCTTGTTTGTTGTGGATGAATGTCGTTACATCCTCAGTCAGCAATACACCTTCAGGGATGGATGAAAGAGCTCCCGTCATATCATTCGCTCGGTTTTGAACCGCCATAATGTCATAAATTGGTCTTTTCAGTTGATTTGCACTTATTAGGCTCACCACAAAAGATGAAGATGCCATATTACTAGACCGGGATGAGTAGAAAGTTCTTGATAAAATTCACAGAATGCACTAGGAAAAGATTGTAAATTACAGCAAGAAAAGATTCCTCAAGCTTTGAAAATAATAATAACAAATCGCAATGTAAAGTGAAATGTGTAATCGGCTTTCCCTTTTATAGACTTAGGTCGCAACAGTAATTAGCAAATGGTAACATTTGTTAACGGTTACTATATTAATTACCCTTACCTAACCATTCTTTCAACAACCGGTTCACAGACTCATTACCTATTCACATATCCTCGGTTGCAATATCCACCTTGCTAGGTCAGCAACTCTTGTCCAATTCACATGTTAGACCGGTGACTCCTTCCTGGTTCCACTTCTTGACTGAGTGAGACCACAACTCACCAGTTCCTCCAGGAATAGTAGGCTAGCTACCTGTTCCCCTTAAGCCCTTAAGCTTAATTTGGTGAAGAGATATCACCATCAGTAGATGATGACCTTACCTTGGATTTCTCCTCAGCAGAACTCTTTGTCCCCTTTATAGACCAAGTCTTCTTGACTTCCCTATTGGTCTCTTTACTCACATTATCCTTCTGGTTGGGGGAACTCTACTTCTTGATCGGTTTGGCAGGTCCTTTGCCTTTGTTCATTCGTCGGTTCCTGCATTCCTTGGCCAGATGCCCAATCTTGTTACAGTTGTAACAAGCCATTCTGGTTCCTTTCCATGGATTGAACCTTCTTTCCCTGTCCATGGGTGAGTGACAATCAAAGTTCCTATGCCCTGATGGTCCACAGGTAGCATAGTTGGATGTGCTCTAGTTTACATTCATATTATGGAATACCTGTCTTGGTGGGGATTTGAATGCCATGATTTTGGACCTCCATTCTTTTGCTTTGTGTCCAAATTTATTGCGAGCATAACAATAACCCTTGAAGCTTCCCTTGCTTCCACTGTTCAAGCGAGCCCTGCATTCAAAGGTCTTGTGACCATACTTGTAACAATTGCTGTAGCAGCTTTTAGAAGTAAATGGTTTTACCAGTGCATTTCTGCAGTCATTGGTTTTATGACCCGGTTTGCCACAATGTTTGCAAGAGGGTTTGAAAGTCTTTTTACCTTTGTCTTCTGTCAGTTTCTTCTTTTCCTTCTTGTCTTGCTTGTCTCCAGAGGACTCGCCGGTTTCATCATTGCTTTGACAAATGTACCCAAGTCCTGTGGGATCCTTGTGCTTTCTTTAAGCTCTCAGTTGCTCATCAAGCTTCTCAGAACTTTGATTATACCTTCTAAGTTTCGCATTCCTCTCTTCAAGAGTATTCAGTTGTTCCTTTATTTGATCCAATTCAACAGCCATCTTTTTGCATGCTTCGTCTTTGTCATGCAAATGCTCATGCATGATTGCATTCTCCTGATTTATGCCTTGCATGTCTCCATGCAGTTACAATATGAGAGCATCACTCTCTCTTAGTGCATCTTCAGCCAGATTTCTTGCTCTTTTAGCAATTAACTGTGTTTCTATGGCATTGGTCTTCTTATCCTCAACTTTTCTTTTGGCTTCGATGAGTTCAGCCATCCTTAGAGCATAACCTTCCTACTCCCTTTTCAGATTAGAGATTTGATCAGTCAGATTCTGATTTTTCTCCATGAGATCAAAGACCGCCTCTTCTGCTTCATCAAATCCACTCTGCCCAAAGAGTTCCTCAATGGTTTCATGACTCACTCAGTTGTAGAGCCAGCTCTTTCCTCTTGGCAAGAGACCTCCTTAGTCTGTTCTCAAGAGAGGCTATCATGTCATTGTCTTTTTCAAGGTGCTTTTGGTACCTGTAACCCTCCGTGATCTTTTCTCAAGCGGTTAAGCTTTCTATCTCTAAGAACCTAAGCTCTGATACCAATTGTTATTCCTAACCGGTTACTAAGAGGGGGGTGAATCAGTAATTTCAATTTTTGATTCTTCTTTTAAGCAAACAGATATTCTTGCTAATACAGAAATTAAAAGAATATAACACCCATAAACAAAAATTGAATACACAGGTCAACACAGCATTTATACGAGGAAACCCTCATTTAGAAGGAAAAAACCACGGTGGGACAGAACCCACCAACTCCACTACTACAGTAATAAAGCTACCCTGTTATAGGCTTACAAAGCATTGGTAAGAGTGCTACCCGGTTAAGGGATTTGATAGAGGACCTGTTAGAATCCTGACCCTGTTAGGAGTCACCTTGTCAAAGGACTTAAAACACCAATAAAGATGTTACCCGGTAAAGCGATTTATACAAAGAACCTGTAAGGGTTCACCCTGATTGAGGGATTTTATTTACACTTCACAACTTAAAGCAATGATCTTATGATGACACTGTCTTTGTCGATTCAGATCATACCTGTTCACCCTTTCCTCTGCTTGGCTATTGAATCTTTCTCTCCCTTTCACCTTTTGTGACTGTATTTCCTCTCAGAAGATTCTACTCTCCTTCGCTCTATGCTCTTGATATTCAACAACACATCTTTCATGTCTTTCGACCTCGAAACCCTCACAGAAAAAACAAAGCCAACTTCACTTCCATTGAAAAAGCTAACTTCAGTTTAACTGAAAAATGCTCCACATAATCCGGTTCGGATTATCATGCATTTAACCGGTGTAGAGCTTGTATCCGGTTAGTCATTTATTCCCTGTGTGTATCCCATGACCGGTTGGTCCAAACCTGGACAGGTATAAGCGTGACCAGTTAAAGTACACTGCTTTCTTGCTTAGTCTACCGGTTCACAATTATGAGTACCGGTGTTCCGCAATGACTTTACCAATGACAACTAAGTTTATATCAACAAAAACTTCATTCTGGAAAGTGTCTTGGTGAGAATGTCAGTTGTCTTCTCATCAGTACAAATCTACTTGAGTTGAATCACTTTCCTTTGAACCATATCTCTTAAATAGTGATATTTAATCTCCACATGTTTTGTTCTATCATGAAATACTAGATTAACGACAAGCTTCACACAGCTTTGATTATCACAACGAATCACAGTCGGTTCCGAAGTCTACCCAAACAGTCCTACAAGAATATTCCGAAGCCACACTACTTCTAGAGTTGCCACACAAGCTGCAATATATTCAGCTTTTGTTGTACTTTGAGCCACACATGACTATTTCCTATTGCACCAAAAAATCATAGCAGAACCTAAGCTGAAACAACAACCAGAAGTACTTTTCATGTCAAGCACACACCCAGCCCAATCGGAATCAAAAAAACCTTGCAATTTCAGATCTTCACAAGAAGTATATTTCAAACCATATCCCATTGTACCACGCAAATATCTCAATATATGCTTTGTTGCAACAAAATGAATCTATCTAGGCTCACACATGAACTGATTGAGAGTGTTAACAGCATAACAAATATCCAGTATAGTATTGACTAGATACATCAATGATCCAATCAGTTGTTTGTACATGGTGGGATCTACAAAATCTGAACTAGTTGCACATTCATGTAACTTTTTCAAATTTGTTTCCATAGGCGTTGACATCAGCATTCCAGGACTCGCCGAGTCCATGCCTGACTCGGCGAGTCCGAGCCAGAGTCAGGCCAGCCGAGTCTGGCTGCCTCTGGACTCGGACTCGGCCGAGTCAGGCATGGACTTGCCGAGTCCTACTGAGTCCATGGACTCGCTGGACTCGGCGAGTCCCGATGCCTGGACTCGGCCGGCAGTCAACGCTTTTCAGCGCTTTAAAAAAGCATTTTTTTATTATTATTTTTTTTTTTTTTGGATTGTTATGCTTTTTATAATGTCTTTGACCCAAAAAGGTCATTCTATCACTTGCATAAGGAAAGAAGAGAGAAAAAAGGCTTGAGAGAAGAGGATTGGGGTTTTAGGAAGGAAACCAGTTGGCTCTCATTGAAGGATTGCTGATTGTTTGTTCAACTTTGTTGCACTTTGTAGCTCGCATGTAAGCATTGAGAGGAGTTGAAAGACACATTTGGAGGAGGCTTCTACAAAGTTGATTTGCATTTCCATTTCTAGAGCAAATTCCAAGAGGCATGTTTCTTTCTTTTTGTTATTTTGTATTTTTTTTTTGCATTCATGAATCTTTTTTTGTTTCCATTTTGTTTAGTATTTAGTATTTACAAATTACAATTTTACATTTCTAGTGTTGGTAAACCGTAAAATTGATTTTCAGTTTCTATAATATATATTGTAGTCTTGTAGATACTTATTTTGTTTTATTTATGATATATTGCAGCTGCCACCAGTCATCATGTCTCAGACTGAGGGTAGTGGAAGTGGAAGTATGCCTAAAACAAACCCGGATGCAGACCCTCGTGCCGTAGCAAGGGATGAGGCTTGGTTACATGCCATCCTTGGCCACAAAAAAGGAGTTGTTACATGTTGGCATTGTAAGGTAACATATAATGAGGGAGGCATTAATAGGCTGAAATATCATCTTGCACATATACCAAAGCGGGATGCTAAAGCATGTTTACTGGTTCCCGAAGATGTCAAACGCAGGATGATAGCTATTTTAGAGGCAGCTGAAGAGAAGAAAGAATTACAGAAGAAACAAGCAGAAGAAATGGCAGCCTTAGCTACACAGGGCTCTTCAAGGACACATGCTAGGACTCCTATTGGCACTAGTACTACTAGTACTACTTCTGCATCTGCGAGTGTGAGCATTGGGGGTCGGGTTCGTAAGAAACCATCCACACTTGATTCCATCTTTGCTCCACGCACAACTCCTGGTGCACAACCATCGCTTGAGGGCATGAATTGGAATAAGGAGATGCATGACAAAGCAAAACTAGCACTTCGAGATTTTTTCTTCTACAACAACCTTCCATTCAATGCAGCAAGGTACTTATTAATATATAATTTTAATTTTTAATTTCTATGTCTTACTTCTCTTGCTTTAGGTCTTCTTTTTAATTTATTTATTTAATTGCTTTTAGGTCTCCATATTGGCAAATTGCCATAGATGCTGTTACTATTTGTGGTGCGGGGTTCAAAGCCCCTAATGATGAGGAGCTAAGAGGTCCTATTTTGTCCCAACGAGTTGCTGATGTACAAGTTGAAATTGAGGAGCAACGTAAGGTATGGAAGGCAAAGGGTTGCACCATCATGACAAATGGTTGGACTGATAGAAGAAATAGGACACTTCTGAATTTCCTTGTCTCCTCATCAGGTATGTTAAGTTTTTAAGCTATAAGACTTAAGTTATGAAATTATGAATTAGATTGATCATTGATCATAGTAGTAAGTACTACTACTAAATTGCTTTATTTTTTCTCAGGTGGTACAATGTTTTTGAAATCCATTGATGCCTCGAGGAAGACAAAAAATGCTGAGTATCTTTGTGAGGTGATGGAAGGAGTGTTGAAGGAGGTTGGTGAGGAGAATGTGGTGCAAATATGCACAGATAATGCAGCAAATTATGTTGCAGCAGGTAAAATTTTAAATTATTTTAATTTTTAATTTCTATGTCTTACTTCTCTTGCTTTAAGTCTTTTTTTTAATTTGTTTATTTTTTTTGTAGGTAAACTTCTTATGGAGAGGCACCCCCACATATTTTGGACCCCTTGTGCCGCTCATTGCATTGACCTCGTGTTGGAGGACCTTGGCAAACTTCCTTGGATCAAAACATGTGTAGACATAGGAAGAAATATTTGCAAGTATATATATAATCATACTTGGGTCCTCAACCTTATGAGGCAACACACAAAGCAAAAAGAGTTGTCTCGTCCAGGGGTCACTAGATTTGCAACAAATTTTCTCATGTTGCAATCCATGCTCAAGTCAAAGGCCGGTGTGAAAGGCATGTTTGTATGTGAGGAGTGGACAAGATCATCATGTGCAAAGACCACTGCAAGGGCTGCCATGGTTGACTTGGTTTTTGATGAGAGAAACTTTTGGCAACCGGCCAAAGAGATTGTTGATGTAATTTTCCTTTTTGTCCTCATTTCCAATTCCCTTTCATATCATTATTTTTTGTTAAACACTTGTTTATAACTTTATGTTCATTGTTCAACTTCATTTATTGCAGCTTGTACGACCTCTTGTTGTTCTCCTACGGGTTGCTGATGGAGAGAAGCCCTCAATGGGATACATTTATGAGGGCATGGATAGGGTGAAAGAGGCCATTCGATCCTTTTATGTAGGAAATCAAGATAGATATGGTCCCCTATGGGATGTTATTGATAGGCGATGGCACAATCTACTTCACAGGCCTATACATGCAGCTGCCTACTTCCTTAATCCAGCATACCAATTCAGCCCAAGTTTCAAGGCTGATGGGGAGGTGTGGAGTGGCCTCTATGATGTTATAGAGAGGATGTCACTTGATGATGCAATTTCCACAAGTACAGTCCGTGAGGTAGAGATGTACACCAAAGCACAAGGGGACTTATTTGCACGAGAGATATGCAAAAAAAATCGAACTGCATTGATGCCTGGTAAGAATCTATGATTCCAAATTCTAATTTCTAATTTCTAATTCTATTACGGTTTACCACATTAGAATCTAGATTGATAAAGTTAAAGTTATAGAACTGATTTCAAATTTTCTTGTTTCAGATGTATGGTGGGAGATGTTTGGTACTAAGGTGCCAAATCTACAGAGGATTGCCATTCGTATCTTGAGCCAGCCATCTAGTGCTTTAGGATGCGAACGCAATTGGAGTATGTTTGAGCATATACACTCCAAGAAGCGCAACAGGTTGGCCGTGAAAAAGATGAATGATCTTGTGTTTGTTCACTACAACCTTGGCCTTCGTCACAAACGTATCTTGGGCACTGATACATCTCCAATTCAATTAGAGAACATTGATCCACAAGAAGAGTGGAACACTGAGATGAATGATCCTGTCTTCAGTGATAGAGACTTGGAGTGGGTTGATCAGGTGGATCGAGAGGCAGAGGCAGTAGCGATGGCACAGGAGGAGGCTAGAGCACGAGGAGACCCAGTGCAGGACCCTGAGGCTGACAGTGGTGGATCCGAGTCTGATGATGAGGATTATGAGGAGGGTGATGATGAGGAGGATGATGAGGAGGAGGAGGTTTTCGATGAGCATGTCACTGAGGATCCTATTTCGGTTCAGCCTCAGACACAGGGAGAGAGGATGGCTATAGAGTCTTCCATTTGTTATTTTAGGCGTACTCGTAGGACATAGGCTACTATGAGGCTATGAGCCTTTATTTTGAATCTTTGATATATGTTTTGAACTTCTCATTCCATGGATTTCATATTCCATGAATATTGTAGACATTTTGATTTATCATTTGACAGTGACACTATATTTCAGATTTCTATATGTTATTTGGTTTAACAGTGTCAATAACTTTAACTAGTTTTCTTCAGAAATCCGTATTTTTACTTATGTGATCTATGCAAAGTTGTGTATGTGTGCAAAGGAGTTTCTATTTATCTCAATTATTGTGTATTAGATGTTAATTGACTAAATATTGCAGGAAAAAAACTTAAAATCCTTAAAAATCTTTGCATTTCATGGGTTTTTTGATTTGCCGAGTCCGGGCGCCGAGTCCGAGTCCGAGTCCATTTTGAGCTTTTCGAGTCCGAGGCGAGTCCGAGTCTTGGAACACTGGTTGACATAGACTTGCAATCTACCATACCAGATCTCTTCAAAATGTCTATAGAGTATTTCCCTTGACTCAGAATAATCTCATTAGGCCTTTGCCACACTTCTAGTCCTAAAAAGTAATGCATAAGACCCAGATCTTTCATCTCAAATTCAGAAGCTAAATCTTTCTTACATTTGACAATGAGATTATCTGCCCTAGTAAGAAATAAATCATCATTATAAAGAACTAAAATTAAGGCTTTATCATCAATTACCTTGAAGTAAAGATTTGGATCTACATCATTCTTGGAGAATCCCAAGCTCAATGAGTATTGATCAATCCTTTCATACCATGCACGTGGTGCTTGCTTAAGGCCATACAAGGCCTTTTTCAATCTACATACATGAGATTCCTTCTCATGAATCACAAAACTATCTAGCTTCTCAATAAACACCTCTTCTTCAATCACACCATTAAGAAATGTAGTCTTTTTGATGTAATTTCCAGTCTTTAACTATTGAAGTAGCAATGAAAGTTTTGATAGAAGTACGTTGAGCTATAGAAGCAAATGTCTCCTCATAATCTATACCTTCCTTTTGAGAGAAACCTCTTGCCACAAATCTTGCTTTATACTTTTCAACACTTCTATCAACTACATGCTTAATTTTGAACAGCCACTTAGAAGATTCAACTGATTTTTCTTTAGGCCTAGGAACAATATCTCAAACATCATTCTTGATGATATATTGATAGTCTTCAAACATAGCATCTCTCCGTACTTGCTGATTTGATGCCTCCTCAAAACTTGAAGGCTTGAGTTCAATGATATGACTCATCAATGCAACATAACCTAAAAACTTATGTTGTCTCTTGCTTTCTCTAAAGGTGCCACGAGGAGTTGCATATTTTTTAGGCTCTCGCATAGTATGTCTAACCCACAAAGGTCTCTTTCTGTCTAGTGAAACAGTACTTGGTCTATTGGTTGGTTCTATGGAATTAATTGGATCAATAGATTCTTCTAATTCAGTAGACTCCCTCTGAATCTCAAAAGGAGAATCAGGGGCAGCAATGTCTATATCTTGAGATATCTTTGGCTCTTCTCTATCTATCTCCATGGAAGACCCTTTTGATTTTTTGTAAGCTACATCTTCTTCAAATGATACATCTCTGCTGATTTCAATCTGTTTTTGTCCCAGAATGTAGATCATGTAGGCCTTAGAAGACTCACTGTAACCAACAAAAATTCATTTCTTCCCTAAAGGTTCTAATTTAGATCTTTTATCCGTAGGCACATGAATATAAACAGGACACCCAAAAATTCTGAAGTGACTAACTTCAGGTTTAATACCTGTGACTGCCTCTTCAGGAGTCGTATTATCCAAAATTTGATGTGGACTTCGATTCTAAACATTAATAGTTGTTTTGCAAGCTTTTGTCCAAAGAAAAAAGTTTAGATTTTGATCATCAATCATAGCTTTCACTGCCTCAACAATGGATCTATTCTCTTTCTACAACTCCATGTTGTTGTAGATTATATGGAACACAAAACTCCCTCTTGATCCCTGCCTCAATAGAGAAATTTTGAAAGACTCCATAAATACATTCTCCTCCATTATCTGACCTTAAAATTTCGATCTTTTTTTCAAACATGTTCTCAACGTGAGTTTTGAACTCTTTAAATCTAGAAAGCACTTCATCGTACTCCATAGATTTCAAGAAATAAATCCAGGTCTTACGTGAAAAGTCATCAATACAAATCACATAGTACCAAAAACCACTCAAAAATGCAACAAATATAGGTCTACATAAAAATAAAAAAGATCTAAAATCTCTTTTGCTCTACTTTCGCTATTGTGAAAAGGACCTTTAACATTCTTACCTAGACAACAACCTTTGCAAATACCATCATGCTCTTGATTAAGCTTTGGAAGACCAACAACCATCTTTTCCATGCAAGAAAGACTTCTAAAATTTAAGTGAGCAAATCTTCTATGCCACAACTCACTTGTACTAATGGAATCATGTGCTAAAGTTTCAGTAGGACGAGCGGAAAGTCTATATAGACTCTCTTGATGAACATCAATTTCACGAGTTGTCTTAATGCTAGTGTTTTTCTTCCATGCAAGCACTTTACCTTCAACAAATGCAACTTGATACCTTTTATCCTCCAACGCTGAAATTGAGATCAGATTTCTCTTGATTCCAAAACCAAACAAGACATCACTCAAATGAAGAGGGATGTCTGAATCTAGATGAAAAGAAGTCCCAACACCTTTCACTAAATAACAAGCATCATCACCAATTATTACTTGCAAATGAGTATCTTTTTCCACCAACTTAGAAAGATGCTCTTGATATCCTATAATATAATGTGAAGCACCGCTATCAATTAACCAGGGATTACTATCAGTTGGAACATTGCTTGAAAGGGCTGAGATAAATAAAAATCCCTCTGAATTGTCACTAGATTCTTTATGAGGTGAAGTATCATCAACATTTGCAGCAACAACTTGATGTTTTGGTCTAGTTAAACAATCTTTGGCAAAGTGACCATACTTGTCACATCTAAACATTAAATTCTAGAGAGATCCTTCTTCTTTGGTTCAGGAGTTGAAACAGAATTCCTATCTCTATTCCTCTTGACATTTCCTTTTCTTCCTTTCCTTTTAGACGTTTTAGCAGTAAGGACATGATCTTCTTCATGATGACATTTCCATCAATTTCCTCTTGCTTCTAAATTGAACTCTTCTTGAATACAATCAGCTCTCGGACGATCAAACTTGGGTAATTCATCTCTTCCACTAATGCCTTGAATAAAAGACTCCCAAGAATGAGGGAGACCATTCATGGCCAACATAACCAACTTTTTATCTTCAATTGAATTTCCAATGGCATTAAGCTGATCTTTCAACTATGTAATCTTCATGAAGGAGACAATTGATTCTCCTCTAGCCATTTTTATATGAAGAAGCTAACGTCTCAAGGCCAGAGCTCCGCTAGTATTGTTGAATTCATACAAGCTTTGAAGACTAAAATATTTCTTTAGCTGAATTCAACATGGATATAATCAGAATCAATCAATATCTTCCTTGCCATAATGTTATTCTTCCTCCATTGATCTTTCTCAGTATCACCAGTTGGCTCAACCACATCAGCCTTCGCATAGTTTAGAAGATCATTTTCTTCTAGAGCAATGAGGACTCTGAATTTCCATGATGTGAAATTAGATGCACCATCCAGTCTATCTTCAACCTTGAGTCCATTCACCATTTTTGAAACCTGAAAGACTCAATCTAGAAGAGACAAAAAGAATACTTTGATGCTTGAATAATTCTGGTTCTCTATCTTTACTTAGACCCACTCTGATACCATGTTAAATTTTAAACCAGAATAGCATAAGAAACAAAATGAAGATATCTTAAAACACAAGAACACCAGAAATACACTAGGAAAACCCTCCTTATCGAGGGAAAAACCAATCCGAACCAAGAAAAATGCTTTTATTAGATAATGATGAATGGCTGAATACAAAACTCTCTGACTTCTAAGACTATACTCACTTGAGAACAAATCACAATGTTCTCTCTCTCCAAAAAACATCATTTACTGATAAACAATAGAGGTGCTTTATAACAAAAATATATGCAAATACGTGGACTCCAAAAAACTCAAAGAGAAATCACCATAAACTCAACCAACTACACACATTGATAAAATCACAAACTCCTACAGAGATCAAAACATCACAAGGATACATTGCCAATGATGATCACTAATAACATTAGCTACCACTTCAACTCCTGCAATACCACACACAAAAACGTCCTCACAGAAAACGTATAGCAGAGAGCCCCAAATCGACGCTACAAAATAACTTTCCTACCACATAGCCTTGACTCTTCAATTTTGATTTGGTGACTCAACAACAATGAACACATGTGACATTACGATGACGACAGTCACACATACTGTGACCCTTAGGATTCCAAAGGCTATCCCTTAAAAGAAAACTCTCAAATACTAATGGCGATGTGAAAGTAAGGACGACTCATCAATGTATGCCTGTCGTGTACATGAACGACTGGCAGTTACAAAATTTGTCGAACCATAATCGCTGTGGTACATGAATTGACAGAGGTTACTGATAATGAGCCGTGAGATGGAGATGAATACACTTCATTTCCTTTAATGATCGCCACCAACGAACAAGATTCAGCATAAGAAAGAACCATTCATCATTGATGACATGAACAATCACGAGAACTTCTACAGTTGCATTTTGAACCATAACGGTACATTTCATGTAGCTCTTCAAATACAAATAGATGAGTCTCCTTCAATAATCAGTCATGTATGCACATGAGCATATGAAACATCAACGCTGATGGAGATAACAATTTCAGATAGAAACAATCAAAACAAGTATAGAAGATAGCTCCTCCAGCTACCAAAACAACAATAGTATTAGTCACACAACAAGAATGGCCGAGGCACATCCTTGCCACCCTAGGTACCCTATAGACATGTTGCTTTGTTGTCCTCAATTTTGACATCACAAAATCGAGGCAACCCTACGCAATTTTCTCATGGATTTGTAGGTGTATCCTCTATGTTTTTGATGTTTTGGATAATGCGTGATAAGGATAATTCGTCATCTCTAAAATGTTCTTTATTTTGCATATTTCATGCATCCTTTTTGAAGGTTTCCGTCAACTTAGATTCCTTTATTGCTTGTCAGAATGAGTTTTCTTCTCAGACTGCAAGCACTTGCTTTTTGGTGATCTTCAAGTCCTTATTCATCGTTTTCATCCTTCTTGAACAAAATTTTTAGTCTTGTTTTTCGTTTGAGTCTATGCTCCTTTCAATTCTGCTCGTTTCGAGCTAACTTAAGCCTTGATTAGAGTTGTCTAGCTCAAGCTATGAGGGAAAAGGTGGGGTTTTTCAGGGCAACTACATATTTTATTAAAATCCTCCAAAAAGTGGACTTTTTAATGGGAACTACACATTGTCAATTCCAACCGGTGCTAAGAGGGGAGGGGTGAATCAGCACTACTCAAAAAAAAATATTATTTCCTTTCTTTTCTTTAATCCAATGAAGTAAACTTACAGCACCAAAGCAAACAGTTCTAAGCAAACAAACAGTAAGTGAACAAACACAAAGTGACACCAGATTTATCACGTGGAAACCCGGTTAGGGTAAAAACCACGGTGTGAGGAGACCTCACAATATTTGTACTCTTCTAAAGTATGCCCTGTTAAGAGCTTGCCCGATCAAGGGATAAAACGCACTTGCTAGGTGTGACCCGGTCAAAGGATTTGTTATAGTAAGATCTGTTAAGACTTGCCCGGTTAAGGGACTTCAGACACCTTGAAAGATGTCACTCGGTTAAGGGATTTTGATACAAGGGACTTGTTAGAGTCCACCCAAATACTGGAATTTGTCTATTGTAGTTTGCTAGAAAACAATAGAATTAAGATCTTTACAGAAGGCTCTGCTTAGCCAGATGTGATCTCTATTTGTGCTCTACTGAGAATTATCACCGGTTGACACAGGTATATTCTCAACTATAGTTGTGCTGCCTTGCACAACTTTTACTCTGTCGATTTTCTCTAAACCTTGATACTTTTCTAACCTTTGCTTCTATAGCATATAGGTTCTCTTTTTCTCGGCAGAATGAAGGCAAAACTTCTTCTCAACAGACATAAGAATATATTCAGTTTTGTTGCCCTGACTGCGCCTCAAATGCATGACCTAATCCTGAGATCCAATGAATGCATCACTCGGTGAAGTGTTTATTCTCTTGAGCACGCATTCAATGCAAGCTCTGTCTTCATCCACTATATGAAGAAAACAACAATTGCGTGTCAAGCAACCTTCCTTCATAAGAGATAACACTTCGACTTAAAGCCACTGAATCCGGCTTTAAATCCTTCAATCGCGCCTCAAGTAACCATTGATTCTGGCTTTAAATCGTTTACCTGCGCCTCAAACTAATCACCAAGACAACTCAAGATCACTCAGATTTATTACAACAAATTCCAGTAGAGAAGAGTTGGTTGGAACAGACAGTTGACTATGACTTCCTCGATTCATACCGGAGTCTTATAATATATCGGTTGAGTTCTTATGCTATATACCGGGTATACGCACTTGGTGAGGCAGATTACCGATTGCACTATTCTTACCAGTTGTGTTATAGACAATTGTTGGATATGCGTTTATTTGTACTTGTCTATACCGGTTGAGGGCAATCCTTGGTTGGTATCCTTGGTTGATACTAGGATACACTCTTCTCTGCTCAGTGCATTATCCAGTTGTTGATGCTTAGTGTAGTGACCGGGGTTTCTCAGCCTTTCTTGATGAAGAGTCCCCTCTATAATAGAGAACAAATCTCTATCCTCTTTTGTCAGATTCTCTATCTTCTTTTGCCAAACAATGACAACACTTAGACCGGTAGAGAACTTACCGGTTAGTGATGCCAACAATCTCCCCCTTTGGCATTGATGGCAAAAATATGATAGATAATCATATTCTCCCCCTTTTTGACAATAGAATGCCAAAACACTAATCAGGAAGATTTGCATACTCTGCTCGCCCTACAAGCAGAAGTCTTTTTCATCAATTCATAAAAGATAAGATGTAACCTTTTGAATCATAATGAACTGATGACTTCCTGTTGATAATTACTGATGATCTGAGAGGGGTACAACCCCCAGTCTACCTCTGAGATACTCAAAGGTACTCTTTGGTAATGGCTTTGTGAACATATCAGCAATCTGTTCTTATGTGAACACATACTCCAATCTTACTTCTTTGTTCTATACAAGTTCCCTCAAGTAGTGATACTTGATGGCAATGTGCTTGGTCTTGGAGTGCATAATAGGATTTTTGGATATGTTTATGGCATTGGTACTATCATAGTAAATTGCGATCGATTCAAGTACCTGTTCCTGAATATCTTCCAGCAATTGTTTGATCCAGATCACCTGTGTGCAGTTTATTGCAGCAGCAACATATTCAACTTCAACAATGGATTGTGAAATGCAATTTTGCTTCTTACTTGTCCACGATACTATTCTTGCTCTTAGAAAGAATGCACCACCACTTGTGCTCTTTCTATCATCCACGTTGCCAACCCAGTCTACATCTGTGTAGACTTTGATTTGGAATCCACCCTTGTGTGGAAACCATAAGCCATATTCCTCGGTTCGTTTTAAATATATGAAGATTCTCTTTACTACAATCTGATGTGTTTCTTTGGGATTAGCAGAGAATCTTGCTACTATGCCAACTGCATGAGCGATGTCTGGTCTACAGTGAACAACATACTACAATTTTCCTATCATGGACCGATAGATTGTTTCATTGACTTCTTTGGCATCATCCTCCTTTGATAACTTAAGATTAGTTATCATTGGAGTTCCAACCAATTTGGATTCTTCTAGTCCAAAGGTCTTGAGAATTTCTTTTATGTACTTGGACTGAGAGATGAAGATACCTTCTGTTAGCTAATGGACCTGCAGTCCAATAAGGAATTTTATGGGCCCTATCATAGACATCTCAAATTTTTTCTTCATTTCTTCAGTAAATGCTTTGCTCATTTTGTCGTCTCCTCCAAAGATGATGTCATCAACAAAGATTTCAGCAATTAGATTTCCATCCTTTCCGGTTTTAAGATACATATTGTTGTTGTCACTGGTTCTGATGAATCCAATTGTCAGAAGATATGAATGCAAAATTTCGTACCAAGCCCTCAAGGCCTGCTTGAACCCATAAAGAGCCTTATTTAGTTTGCAGACCATATCAGTCTTTTGAGCAGATGTAAACCCTTCTGGTTGCTCAATGTAGACTTCTTCTAGTATTCCATTAAGGAATGCAGACTTCACATCCATCTGGTACACTTTAAAGCCTTTGTGAGCTGCATAGGCAAGAAAAATTCTTACCCCATCCAATCTAGCTACTGGTGCAAAAGTTTATCCATAGTCTAGTCCAGCGTCCTGAGCATAGCCTTTGCACACCAGCCTTGCTTTATTTCTAATGACTTTACCATCCTCATTCAATTTGTTTCTGTAAACCCATTTAGTCCCAATTACATTTTTGTCATGAGGTCTTGGCACAAGTTCCCATGTGTCATTCTTTTCTATTTACTCAATTTCTTCGTCCATGGCCTTGACCCAATTTTCATCTTCAAGGGCTTCTCTGGTGGTTTTGAGCTCAACACACGAGAGAAGACAGACGTTCTTTTTGGCCTTTTTCCTTGTCAAGATGTTCCCATGTTTGTCACCAATTATATTGTTAGTAGAGTGATATGTGATATACCTTGGAAGAGTCGGCCTCTATTCCTGGTCCGGTTCATCTTGTTGAGCAATATCTTCATCATGGTTCTGAACATCTACTTGTTCACCATCCTGGGGTGTCCTATTAGCTTCAAGCACAGTCTCTCGCTCTTGATTTCTGTCAGTGGGAGTTGTCTCCTCTTCTTCAGTTGTTGCTTCATGAAACTCAAAGACATCTCCTCCATTAGTAAGTTTAAAATTTTCATGATTGACATGTCTGGTCCTCTTGTTTGGTTCAGATGATTCATCAATTTTTACATTGATGCTTTCAATTATCTTGCCTGTTCGTTTGTTCAGACACCGATAAGGTTTTCTTTAGGTAGAGTAACCCAAAAATGTTCCTTCATCACTCTTCAGATCAAACTTCCCAGAAAACATTTCTCTTTTGATATAACATTTACTACCAAAGATTCTGAAGTAGCCTACACTAGGAGTATGCTTAAACCATCGTTCGTAAGGCATCTTACCGGTTCCTTTTTTTACTTGAACTCGGTTGATTGTATAAACAGCGGTGCTGACAACTTCTCTCCAGAAGTGATGAGGAAGATTCTTTTGGATCAACAGGGATCTGGCACAGTCGATCAACGTTCTGTTTCTTCTTTCTACTACTCCATTCTGCTCAGGAGTCCTAGGTGTAGAGAACTGTCTCTGTATGCCATGTTCCTCACAGTAATGAGTAAACTCTTGAGAGGTGTACTCACCTCCTTTGTCCGACCTCAGACATTTCAAGCTTCTACTAGTTTCAATTTCCCCTCTAGCCTTGTAAATTTTGAACATGTGAAAGGCTTCCAATTTCTCACGGAGAAAGAGTGTCCACATCATTCTCGAGAAATCATCTACGAACAACACGAAATATCGGTCTCCATGATAGCTCTTTGTCCTCATTGGTCCACACAGGTCTGTGTGTACAAGATCTAGAACATTTTCAACAGAGGACTTGCTACTGAAACTTGCTCCTGTCAATTTTCTTAACTGACAATCCTTACAAATACCTCCCATGGGTTTTGCAATTTCTAGGAGTCCTCTGACCAATTTCTTTCCGCTCACTTTGACAATGTTGTCAAAGTTTATATGGCAAAGTCTCTTGTGCCACAGCCAGCTATTGTCTTCTTTGGAGATAAGACCAATCTTGCTTGATTCTCCCTTGACAGAAGCAATTAAACAGGCTCCTTCTGTTGAGTCTAGGTAGAACAGATTGCATTTTCTTTGTCTACAGGTTGAAACGTGGGATCCAGATTGATTTTTGACTACGCAGGATCCTTGACCAAATTCCAACTGGAAACCTTTGTTGTTTAGCTGTGCAACACTCATCAGGTTATACCTGAGTCCTTCGACCCAATATACGTCTTCACAGACAGCATTATTGCAGAGAACAATAGATCCCTTACCCTTGATGGCACAAGGGGCATTGTTTCCAAATGTGACTGATCCACTGTCGTTGAGCTCCAAGTTGATGAACTTGCTCTTGTCACCGCTCATATGGTGAGTACATCCGCTGTCAATGATCCAATCGTCATACTGATGTGATCTGGATATGAGTGCGACTTCATTAAGAGCTGGGCTCTCCTTTATTGCAACAAATGCAATTTCTGGATCTTCTGAGTCTTCAGACTCATTGTCTGTGACTCCTTACTCCGCAAGATAGCAATCCTACTTTGCTTTGTTCTTAAACTGGTCTCTTTTGTCTCCATTTTCATTATCTGGACATCGGGCAGCAACGTGTCCTATTTTGTTACAAGAGAAGCATTTTAAAGGGAGTTTCCCTTTGTACTTCCCTTTCCCTCTGGGAAATCTCTTAGCAATCAGAGCTTCAAACTCATCTTGCTCCGTCTCCTCTGAGAGCAGATTCTCAATGAGGTTGCCGATCTTACCGGCAAAGGAGTTACCAGTTTCTCTTCCCTTTTTGGTGGAAGAGGCATTGACCGATGATTTAAATGCTGCTTCCTGAACAAATAGGCTATTATCAAAGTTGCTTAATTCAAAAGTGGCTAGCTTACCGATTAGGGAGTCTAGGGTGACTTGATCGTTGCTCACAGATCTGAGCTCTTGAATGGCAAAGATCTTTATAGCGTACTGAGGTCTGAGAGTTCTTAGTATTTTGCTCACTACCTCTTCTTCAGTCAGCTTGCCTCTAGCGCTTCTGATGGAGTTGATGACTTCCTTCATTCGGTTGCTATATTGCTCGATATCATCTCCATCATTCATCCTCATGTCGTCATACTTTCCCCTGATGCTTTCAACCTTAGCTCTCTGAACATTGGGATCTCCTCCATAGACTGTTTGTAACTTTTTCCACATTTTGCAGGCGGAGTCAAGATGTTCAATTTTAGCATACACGTGGTCGGGTAAGGTGCTAGCTATCATATCGATGGCAGCTGTGTGCTCAGTCTTAATTTTCTCTTCATCAGGTGTCAAGGTACCAGCGGGCTCACTGTAGTCATTGGTAACATGCTTCCAGTAATGGTCACCGTTGGTCTTCATATATAGCTTTATTCTGCTGCACCATAAGGTGAAGTTTTCTTTTGAAAACTTTGGTCCTTCCTTTCTCATCATCATATCTTTCTCTCTGTGCGGTTAAGCAACAAAGAAAAATAGAACAAGGCTCTGATACCAATTGTCAGTCCCAACCGGTGCTGAGAGGGGCGGGGTGAATCAGCACTTCTCAAAAAAAAATATTCTTTCCTTTGTTTTTTTTAATCCAGTGAAGTAAACTTACAGCACCAAAGCAAACAGTTCTAAGCAAACTAAACAGTAAGTGAACAAACACAAAGTGACACCAGATTTATCACATGGAAACCCGGTTAGGGTAAAAACCACAGTGTGAGGAGACCTCACAATATTTGTACTCTTCTGAAGTACGCCTTGTTAAGAGCTTGTCTGGTCAAGGGATAAAACGCACTTGCTAGGTGCGACCCGGTCAAGGGATTTGTTACAGTAAGATCTGTTAAGACCTGCCCGGTTAAGGGACTTCAGACACCTTGAAAGATGTCACCCAGTTAAGGGATTTTGATACAAGGGACCTGTTAGAGTCCACCCAAATACTGGGATTTGTCTATTGTAGTTTGCTAGAAAACAATAGAATTAAGATCTTTACAGAAGGCTCTGCTTAGCCAGATGTGATCTCTATTTGTGCTCTACTGAGAATTATCACCGGTTGAAACAGGTGTATTCTCAACTATTGTTGTGCTGCCTTGCACAACTTTTACTCTGTCGATTTTCTCTAACCCTTGATACTTTTCTAACCTTTGCTTCTGTAGCATATAGGCTCACTCTTTTTCTCAGCAAAATGAAGGCAAAACTTCTTCTCAACAGACATAAGAACATATTCAGTTTTGTTGCCCTGACTGCACCTCAAATGCATGACCTAATCCTAAGATCCAACGAATGCATCACTCGGTGAAGTGTTTGTTCTCTTGAGCACGCATTCAATGCAAGCTCTGTCTTCATCCACTATATGAAGAAAACAACAGTTGCATGTCAGGCAACCTTCCTTCATAAGAGATAACACTTCGACTTAAGCCACTGAATCCGGCTTTAAATCCTTCAGTCGCGCCTCAAGTAACCATTGATTCTGGCTTTAAATCGTTTACCTGCGCCTCAAACCAATCACCAAGACTACTTAAGATTACTCGAATTTACTGCAACAAATTTCGGTAGAGAAGAGTTGGTTGGAACAGACAGTTGACTATGACTTCCTCTATTCATACCGGAATCTTATAATATATCGGTTGAGTTCTCTATGCTATATACCGGTTATACGCGCTTGGTGAGGCAAATTACCGGTTGCACTATTCTTACCGGTTGTGTTATAGACAATTGTTGGATATGCGTTTATTTGTACTTGTCTATACCGGTTGAGGGCGGTCCTTGGTTGATATCCTTGGTTGATACTAGGATACACTCTTCTTTGCTGAGTGCATTATCCGGTTGTTGATGCTTAGTGTAGTGACCAGAGTTTCTCAGCCTTTCTTGATGAAGAGTCCCCTCTATAATAGAGAACAAATCTCTATCCTCTTTTCCCAGATTCTCTATCCTCTTTTGCCAAACAATGACAACACTTAGACCGGTAGAGAACTTACCAGTTAGTGATGCCAACACATAATAAAATTATTCTTAAATTTAAAATTGGATTTTGTCATCCATTTTAAATTTTCAATGCATTCTGTGTTGATTTAATCATAGTTTTCAATGTTTTATGAAAATTAGACTTTTAAAGTCTATTTTTATGTTACTTTATTAAAAACTATGGTTATTAGTTTAATTTTAATTACATGAGATGTTTTTAAGTGCAAAGGTGGGTTTTTCGTTGTTCATAGCATATATCCATATGCATAAAACTCATTAAAATACACTGTCAACTCCTAAAAAGCAAGTCAGTGGAGTTTTCATATGCAATTACATATTTTAAATAAAATTTGTTATTTATTATATGGTGAGTAGAGAATTTAAATTCATTTACACATGCATAGTCTGATAAATATGCTTTTACTTCTCAAAAGCACGTTGTTTCTCTTTAGTGAGATTTTCAAACTCTAAAAACATATGCCTTTTCTTTTCATCAAATGCTGGGTGGCGATTTTGGGTGAAATGACATATGTTTTTGTGTTATTAAAACCCGTTTTCATATTCGCTAGTGTTTGGTGGAGTTTCGAAACTTAAAAACATATGTTTTCTCCTCTCAAAAGACTGTTATTATGTCTTTACCCAGACTTGCATGCATTAGTGGCGATTTTAGGTCTTAAAGCATATGTTATTCATCTTTAAAAACCCGTTTTAAAGAGTCATATGCTGGGTGGCAATTTTTAATCCCAAAACATATGTTCTCTGATATCCAAAATGCGTTCTAACTTAATGCACACTTAAGTGGCGTTTTTAAGAGGGAAAGCATACTATGTTTTTACATGTTACTCGCTCTTAAATACCCATTTTTCTACGCTGCTTGCTGGGTGGCAATTTTTATCCTTAAAACACATGTTATGTGCTTGAGAAAACGTGTCTTAAAATGCTGCATACCTAAGTGGTGATTTTGAGGGAGGAAACACATAAAAAATCACATGTTTCTCTTGCCTAAAAACACATTTTGTCCAAGAAGACTGCTGGTGGTGAATTTTATCCCATTCGCATGTGATTTTACTTCATTTCCAACTTGTTTTCTTGGCATTTTTCCTAAGATACCGGTGCGTCCGGTTGCAGGCTGGATGCGGGAGCGGGTGCTGACGGGTGCGGGTGCCGGTCCGGGTGCCCTGTGGGTGCCACCCGGGTGCCACCCACAAGCACCCGGGTGCGGACGGATGCCTGTCGCAGGCATCCGTCCGCACCCGGGTGCCTGTGGGTGGCACCCAGCCGCATCCGGGAGCACCCGCGGGCTAGGACGTAAAAACAAACAAAAAAAAATGATTTTCACTTTAAAAAAAGAGGCCATAGAAGCATTTTCCTATTTGATAATCGAAGCATTTTACTTTGAGTGGAATGGCTCTATTACTCTGTATGATGGCATTAACTTTTGTACGCATTTGTCTTTGTATATAGCTCACTGGCTGTGCCTGTTTCTATTTGATGTTTCATGTTAAAAAAATCTACCATCAAGGACTCGTGTAAAAAGAGTAGACTGAGGCTAATTTTTGACTTTTGGTTCTGTGTTTGTCAGCTAAATGTTGAAATAAAATTTCATTTTCAAATGCAAGCTGTGCTACATGTGGACACATCCTGGCCATCCACACTTAATAAAAGTTAGATATAAAAAAACAAGGTCAATTAAAATTTAAAGAGCATCAGTGAACACTGAATGGCATCAACAAAACCTTGTTTATTCATTTCAGTGATATTTTTTTTTTAACCCTAAAATGGCCCTAAAAGAGGCCATTCGACCAAGCTTAATGCCATATTGTTTGCAACTCTCCATTTTTATTCTGATTGGTGAAGTATCATTATTCTAATTCTGAAATTCATACTATCAAATGTTTTATTTTTGTATAATTCTTGCACTTCTTTGCATATATCATATATTAGATTATATATATATATATATATATATACACACACGTATCCAAACGCACCCGCACCCCCTAAAAAAAAAATTTCACACATCCCGCACCCGCACCCCGAATCCGCACCCGAATCGGTAACTTAACATTTTTCTTCAAAAACAAGAGCAATAGCACCATTTGATTATAACGTTTTCAATCAAAGTGGGATTTTGGGTAAGAAATTTCATTTTTGAGATTATTTTTGCTATTTGTAAATGAATTTAAACCCTAGGCACCGTTTTTTGAAGCATTAACATATGTGTTTGGTTTGGTCAAACAAGTTGCTATCTTTCTGCAAATAATTCCTCTTGGATTCAGCACTTGTCAAGCTTCGAAACTTGACTCAAAGAGAAATTATTTTTTTCGGAAGAGTGAGTCAAGAATTGAAGTCTATATAGAACTCTTCTTTCCAAGTATTTCTAAATTCGAAAATCTTCATGATCTTGTTCAGATTTTTCAAAGAGTGCAAAGACTTCTTCCTTTGTCTTGTGTAAAAGAGACTATAACTCCCACCCACCCCTACAATTCGGCTGGGCATTACCAGGGAGAACTAGAATTGGATAGTTAACCCTAACTTCAAGCTGCTAATGCCATTAATCCACCAGTTCTTCGCAGGCAGGTTCACCACCAGAGACAAAGACAAAGGCATAGGTTGGGACAGCGGGTAGATTCAGTTGCTTGAGCCAAGTCGTCTAGAGTTAGAGATCAAGATACAGTTCCGGCTTCTCTTCCTTACTCGAAGAGAAAGACCTAGCTAAGGTGGTGAAGAGAGCAGTTCATTGGTTTTCTTGTATGGTCTTTATGCAAATCTTACTATTTCATTTCATTTTCTGATTTGCATTAGTTTTAGGTCTTATTTTGTGTTTCTTCTTCTTCTATCTTCACTTCTCTAAAGTTGCATGTGCAAAATATCTCATCTTTTTGCATGTACAGTATGGATTAAAAATCCTGTTCTTGAATAAAATCTTTTTAAAAGAGAAAGGGGAAAATTTTGCTTTGCACCATTCTTCATGCACATACAACGTGACTTCACTCCTAAAAAGCCCACCTACATGAGCCTTTTATACCGCTGCCACTTGACTTTAAACTCATGATGGTAGAAAATCTTCGTTTCATTATAAAAGAAGCATCATATCCCTTCATTTGCACACATGTTCCCTTTCACGCCTTCTGCTGTCCACATATGCAGTCATCTCCCAGAAACCCGTTTTTGGGTTTTTCATGATGTTTTCAAGCTAAAGGAAAAGAGAAGAAGAAAATGAAGTATCAATATGATCAGTATCATAACTCTATTCCTCCATCCCAAGTTGTCTCGTATTGTGAAGATATCAAAGACATAGATATTGCACATATGAACATTGATGATTTTCTCAAAAGAGTGGATGTTGCTGCAACAGAAGATATGTTTTGTATAAAACAAAGTAGCACACATATGGTTTCTACTTTTCCTTTGGCTTCTCTTGAACCAAAGTTTGTATTTGCTTGTGCCAACAGTTTTGATTATGCATCCAAAACTATCAGGAGTCATGATGGAAACACAATCATTAGTCTAGATCCTGAGACTATTGATACAATCTTTCGAGTTCCTCCTGCTCCATTGGTCACTAATATTTCAAAGTAGATTTGGACAAATGGAATGAAGCTACAACATATTGCATCAGGTATGTTAATGATAACTGGTTGATCAACAAGAGGCCGAATCTTGTGAGATGGCCAAAGGGAGTGTGCCGCACAGATTTCAAGGAGGAAATCAATGATCTTATCACCTTGATCAGTCGTATTGGAGGCCTTAAAAATTCTAATACCTTTGAGCCTTGGATGTATAAGTATATCTCCCTTATTGTGAGAAGTAAACAAAAGATCTTTTGGGCAGAAACAATTAGTGACATCGTCTATGAACAATTATCTCAAGTCACTACCACTAGGACATTCTACATGAATTCTTACCTGGTATATATTGCTGCTGCCTTGGGGTCTTTTTCAGGACTCACTACTAAGGGAGCTAAAACATTGGTACCTGTTTGGGAATATTTTGACCAATTGCCTCTGAGGGCTAGTCGAGTGCATTATCGCAGGTGCTTGTTTGATAAGGAGCTTTCAAATAAGCGTGTATCAAATGAAGCCTGGATCAAGGTAAATCAATATGGTTGTCTTTTCTTACAGTTTCCAAACTTCACATATATGTGAGTTGGGTATTTCAGAGGAGAGCCATAGACACTTCCACGATATCCTACTGACAGAATCATTATAATGGAGTTGGCAAGGCAGCTATTGGCAGTTCAGGCATACCAATCCACCTTGCATAGACCCGGGGTGGGGATTTCTTCAAAGAATCCCTTAAAGATTGGTGGTTATTCTTTAGATACTATTCCTAAGGAAAAGAACATGGAATTCAAGCTTCAAAGGACCACATTGAAAAAGTTCATCTCAAGAAGTTTTTTTGATTGGAGAGGCCTTAATGACAAGATGAGGAGACTGTTTGTTCATGTACATCGCCTGGAAGATATATGGATTGATTTCCGCACAAAGGTGGATATCTAAAAAATGGACTATTGTCGGTTAACTACCAAGCAAATAGTTAAGTTCAATCTTGCAAAGATTTCTCCTAGCATTGTTGATGATAATGACATTCTTGATTCAGATTATACCAAGCATCATGTAGAGGATTTGCCTATTCTTCCTCCGGTGTGGTCTTCTAATCAAGGTACATCTATTTGGGATCGTTTCCAATCAATTCTTGCTAACACCAATATTTAGTTAAAAAGAAGAGGGTTAAAGTGTATCAAAATCAAGTTGGGTAAAGATTTTGATCCTGCTGGTCCAATTGGTTTAAGATTGGAAATCAACAATAAAGGTAAAGATGGTGCTTCTACTTCAGTCTCAAAAATTCCAGTTGCATCCATTCCGAAGCTTTCCATCAAAGGAGGTAAGGCTACAGGAAGGGTAATTGAGGTGAAGACCATACAGCCTCAAAAGATCCAGATTGATTCTAGTGAGAATGAGATGCTCCAGTCAATTAAGGTAACCTCTATAGTATCTCCACCTGTGGATGTATCCGTTGCTACCACACTTCCTGATTCTGCCACTATGTCTGATGAATCACCTGATTCACCGTTAGACACAGTTATGAACACATTCACCATGGAACATGCTCCTTCATCACAGGATTCAGTGTTGATAATTCAGGCTCTTCCTATTTCATCAATTGCTTCAACAATTTTGTCATAGATGAAAGCAAAGGCAATAGATGAATGGGGCAACCGTTTGGAATCACAAGGCCTGCAAGTGATTCAACACGCTTTAAAGATCTGCAGACAGGGAAGAGAGGTTTTGGTCAAGCTAAATGAGCTCATTACTTCCTTTAATCAGCAACTCAAATTCTTAGACGTGGATCTTGATGTTTGGAGGAGCATGACAGAAGTTGACCTGGACAATCTGTGTGATCGTGGAATCATTTCTTCAATAGAAATGTATTATGATTATCTGCATCTAATGGTTAATAAAAAACAAGTTATACAACGATTGAGGGAAGAAAGTAATGGAGTAGTTGAATGCCTTAATAGTTATGAATGTGTGATAAATGGTGGTTCTCATCAATTGAAGTGTCAATTAATCACTGAAGGAGGTGAGCATGGTGAAGATAAGGATGTTTTGGCAATGTTCACAAAGGTTATTCACTTACAACAGGAGGCGGATGACTTTGACTCCGGCGTGATTGATACATTAACCATCTATAAGACTTCATTGGATAGTTTGCAAAATCATCTAATTGAGTATAGGAATGCTATTGCTGAAAGTGCAAGCTTAATTCAAAAAGCGAAAGTTATTGCACGGCATATAGGAGCTCCAGATGAAGTAGTTGTCTGTGAATCTCTGCAAAAGTTTGGAGATTTTGTGGATACTTTGTGAAGAGATTTTGTCTTACATACTTTGGTTTAGTAGAATAGATATGACAAATTGTATGTAGAAGTGAAACTTTTTGTAAATATAGGATGAACATGTACCTGTATAATTACTTCATACAATCAAGTTGCATGTGCATTAGGCATGCAATTTTGAATAAGTCAAAAGGATTTTAGTTAATTAGCTTTGAATAAATCAAAGTGGTTGAGGGTTTCCTTCTTTCTCTCCACTTTTCTCTCTCCTATTTTCCTATATAAAGGAGAGAGCTCATTGTAAATATTTATCTTTTGTTTGAAGCAAGAAAGCTATGCTCGAGAACTTGTGTGGTCAAAATTTTGTGTTTAATTGTACAAATTTTCAAACATGAATAAAAGTAACAAGATTTTCCATACTTTGTGTTGCAAATCTTGTGATTGAATGATGTTTTCTTCTGTTACATTATTTAATCGTTCTTAAGTTCATTCTATAGTTTAACTTGTGTAAATCATTGGAGTTTTAGTTCACCTTTTGAGAGACTTTGAGCTATAGGAGGAGGATTGATATAGTTAATAGTGGCTGTAAATACTAGGAGTTGAAGACTTTGAGTGTTTTTCTTTTGATTTCAAAATTATTAGTAAGAGACTTTGAGCCTCACTATTAGTTCTTGTTTTCTTCAAATAAGATTAATCACAAGAGACTTTGGGCCTTTTTCTTAATCCACCAAATATATTTGTTATTGCTGCCTTAGGAGTTGTTCTTATGTCAATTGCTAAGTCACCAGTATTATCGTAGTAGTAGGAAATCCTTGTGGAATTAGTAAGTTGTTTTTGCTTGTGAATCTTTTCTTGAAAAAAGAGGAAAAGGTTGAAAGAATCACCCTTTATTCAATTTCAGTCGAAATCCTACTGAAGCCACCTACGGTAAGAAGGCAGCCTCCCCTATTGCTGAGAGGAGAGATTTATCTCATTATACCGTTGCCTAAAGTAACAATTTTGTAGGGTAAAGTCTTAGTGGCTTACAAAAATTTTAGCCAACATGCTCGAATACCAAAGGAGGTTGCTCCAATACCACCTAAGCTCAAGCAAAAGATTGGCATTTCCCTATATGTAGACCTAAATCCAAGATGGCGGTTATTGCTAATCTATCCCTTCCAGAGTCAATGCACTAAGGAGATGATATGGATCCCAAGTTAAAAAAACCTCATGGAGAGACCAAGTAGAACATGAAAGTACTAAAAAAAACAGTAATCGTTGCAAAATATAACATGTTCCGAATTTGTATTTTAGAAAATCACTGGTCTGGTGGCGAACCAAGAAATAGTACTTAAGTTTAGCAGGATCATAGTAGTAAGTTTCATTGCTAATGGTATAATTATAGACCTTGATGTGAATAGTATTAGTGATAGATTAATACTTATGTAAAGGTTCATTATTGCTGTGTATTAGCAGCGAAACAAAGCCAAGTCTTCTGAAAGTATTTATTGTTTATCTCCTATAAAAACTACAATGCCAGCTCATAGTTTGTCTTCCCCTAAACTGGTCACATATGTGCTCTTTCCTTTTCCATTAATACTACACATGGCCATTATTCCCTCCCTCACCCCATCCCCAATGCCCACAAATAGAAATAATCACTAACAATATAAATATAGGTCCATGCATGCACTTTACACTAAGTAAGAACGTGTGCCTTAATGGCAAAGTAAACCAGATATCTCAATTATAAATAGAAAAGCAGAACATACTCATTCACTAAGATGAAGTCACAATTAAAATGGCTCAAAGCAGGAAAACAACAATTACAAAACTTCTGAAAACAAATGCTTACAAGAGGAGGGTCCAATGTTGTATAGCCACATGAGCTGACAAGTAAAGCTACACCAGATACAACAGATGTAGTAGCCAGGACAATAGAAAACTCCACACTCGAGGCACTTGCTGGAGCTCTCCAATATGACTTTTCTGAACCAAGACCTATAGGAGCAAGTAAGGAAAGGGATGGTTCTGATCCCTCTGCTGTCTCAACCTACAAATGATATATGTGAAGTTAAATGATTAACAAATGCAACCATGAACATCTCTTTGAAAAGAATTCATCTAGTCAAAGAAATTAAATAAGAGAACATAGGTAGAGTGAGAACTCTTGAATCTAATCATCAAAGCTCCAAATATAATTGCTCCATAAACAAAACAGAAAATATTATTAATGGTAATGACAGAATTTCAACATGATTGATAGGTATTATGCTATATTATTGCAACTGACTAGAACATTACTGTGCATATCTCTTTGGTTGTTTAATCTTGAAGAGTTAGTCAAATTTCTGATACTTGGAGTCTCTCAGTCAATAATATTATAGGCTACAGGACCTCTAGGATAATTATCTTCCATAAATGAAATTGAGCAAGTTATTTTGGAGACCACCCCTAAGGCAGAGGCTCCTAAAACATTCTTAGCAGTCCCAATAATTCTTCATTCAAGCTGCAAGTCTGAAGAGTAAATATGCTGTTGAAAGGCCACCACTGGCCAGAGCTTCATATTGTCAAAAATATTTGGGGCTACTGCTTGTATTGCATGTGTATGAAACTCAGGTTATTATCATCAAAATTAAATATATACTTTCTTACTTTGTGTTTCAAGAGGTTTAATCTATCATTAGATCTTTGGATATCCAGATAGTTGGCAATGACATGACCTGAATTTTGATGGTAAAGCCATAAATTTTGATTTTCATGGATCTGGTGTAGACATGATACTGCACAATCTACAACACTGTTATCCGTACATTTAGATTCCTTAGTATCATTTTAATTTATCTTCCCATTCGCAAACTTTGTGATAGCAACTTAGCATTTTACTCACTCAAACTTCTCATACGTTTAAGTTTTTAACAGCTTACTGGACATAATAAGTTTTCCATCTCTAAGGCATCTTAACTAAAAGAAAATAGTTCTGTTTTGATAATTTGAAGCTCCTGCCTTGAAGTCTTCTAGAAGTAATTCCTTTTATATCCTTACGTAAGAGTGCTGTACAATTGTGTTTATATAGGCTGCTCCTTTTCTGGTACAGAGTTGACAGTGTCAGTCACATTAAATGGAGAAAATGAATGATATCAAGGGTTGCTAGTCTTAAGTATTGCTTACAAAAATCATAGTACCCTGTTTTATACTGGTATTATAAAACAATTTCAGAAAGAAAGCTACACTTCCGCATAATATTTTATCAATTCCAATAACAATCTAAACATCCAATCTAACTTAGCATGCAATACCTTCCCCATATATTGAGAACAGTAGTCAGAGAAAGTCAAAACAAATAGCAGCAATCATCAATACTTGACTGGAGAAGTCCTACTTCAAACTAAGTCACTCTAGTTGCAGGCATGCCAATTTAAAGGCATGGGTACTAGATCTATTACAGACTCACCGGATATAACAAACTTGCATGAGGATATTCTGCAAGTGAAGACTCTCCTTTAAATAAAGTGTGCAACCCACTTTGATCTTTCCCAGCTCTCTCAAAATCATCATTGTGTTTCCCAAGGTCCAAACCAGAATTTTCTGGACTGTATCCTACCACCTGCTGTAAAGCTTTTGAAGCTGCAGATTTCACACGAGACCTTTGCCTCAAAGAACTGAGTACTTTGACACGGTCCAAAAGAAGAGTATCTAGAATTATTTGGGGGCAACATATTTTACATAGAACTTTATCTGCAGCTGATGAATGGAATGTAGAACTGCCACCATGACTTGACCCACCTTGGCCAGGAACAACCCTGGGACTCATTGCATCAAGTGAAACATTGTTTGTAAGCAATAAACTACCCTTCCCAGCCATGCAAACAGTACAGACTTTTCTTGAACAGCGAGAGCAAACTAAAAGCTCAGGCAAATTTTGAGCAGCAACTTTAGAATCTGTGGTTTTGATCCGTTTCTTTTCAGCATGAACTTCACACTTTAAATCAGCACATTGATCTTGAAAACCATTTGCATTCCAAAAGTCAAAACTATCTTCTGTATTTGTCTCCAAACCAATAGCTGATAATTTCTTATCCTCGGAAACAAACTCACTTAGCAATGAGAGATTTTGTGCAACTTTACGTAACTGTACCATATATGAGGGTTCTAAAAGGCAATTAGGATCGACAGTAGCAGTGTCACGACCAATAGAAAGGAGAGCTCTATCTCTTTCCGCAGCTGACATATTCAACTTCAGACGTTCTATTTCAAGCATCATGCTCTCTACATAATCCAAGGACTTCGCCTGCAACCAACAAAACATATTTAGCCAAATTTATGAATTCTACATCAACTGAAACTTCAAAGTCATTTTGGAGCATTTTAATTGCTGCTTTACACTTCAATATTATAAATCAAACACAATTTTGTAATAAAATGCAATAACCTCATAAAGAGAACAGATTTCTAAGCAATGAAAAATAAAATACAATAATGAAATGAGAGAGCACCCAATTGAGCCATTCACAGATTTACACACTCAAATTCAAAATGCTGCTACCTAAAAAGGTTTTGTCCATTGAGTGAAAATGAAAGAAACAAAGAACTCAACTAATATGCATAAGTAAACCCAGTCATGCATGGTTCATCTGTATCTGCAGTCTGAAAGTAACATTACAAAAAGGAGATGATCATTGAGTAACCCACATATACTCAAAATGTTGTACAGCTTAAGACAGTTCCATATATGTATATTGATGATATTATGTTTTGAGCTCATTAAAACAGATTATAAAAACCCATGGCATCTGCTGAATAAGAACATCTACCACATCCTCATTTGCAATAAAACAGGCAACTAGAAAGTTATTGGCTCCCATGAGTTTTCTTGGTTACGAACTCAACTATACATGTACTTCCTGGCAATCAAAACCAAAGCCCCCATTACATCTACAATAATCTGATTGTGAAAGCCTGCCTCAAAGTCTCTAGACTGCATAATGGCTTAACATAAAAGGAAACCAACAATCTACATATGCAGACAACAGACGATCACTCTACGAGTACCTTTTCAGATTAAAGGGAGCAGGCACTCCCTCAAAAGTGTTGCCGATTCAAAGAATGCAATTATGCACTATATCTTATTTATCCCTGTATGTATACTTGCCTACAACCATGCAATAGCTTATGAGGAACAAAACAATCCCTCCAGTCTGCAAATAAAAACGATATCGTCATAGAAGTAAGCAAAAGTAAAGTAAAACACTTCACCAAATGAACAGAGCACGATCACTGTCTATCATAAAACCTTTTGTAATGGGCACCCTTGAATGCCCAAAAACTAAACCAACTATTGATAGGAATTCTGTCAAACAGTTTGCATCCAACTCCTTATTTCTCCGTTTAATGTATTAAACCCCTTATAACTCCCGAAATGAAACATTTGTTTGTTTGTTTGTGTCTTTGCATGGACCTGGAATCATACAACATGAACAAGAAAGAAACTACAATAATATGCAAACTGGAAATTGAACTACTACTGATAAGATGTTATTTTCAGAATTAATTAAAACAAATACATGGCAGATTATCAACTCACTAATTACTCCAGCATTATTGACATAATGCTCCGGCAATTATTTTTAATCCCGCTGCTACAGTAACGTGAATAGTGACATGAATAGTGCCCATGCTACAATGACGTGAATAGTGTCCACACTACAATGCTGCTACAGTATTAAATTGTCTTCAGTCGGTCCAATATCTTCATAAAATCGTCCCCTCAAAGTGGCATAAGCATCGGACAAGTAGTGAAGAAGATATGAGCAAATCATCAACCCTGCCTGTAGCTGGAAATGCACCCAACCTGCCTGATAATGAAGCTGATAGCAATGGATTCCAAAGGCCAAACCCCAAGGGAATGACGTCTAGAATGTCACAAGAGAGGATAGACGCCCTCTAATGCCAAGAACGGATCTACAACTCACATCAATTTCTTTTCATATTCAACATCTTGAACAATGGCCACAAGCTCCCCTTTTATTTCCACTTCATAAGGTCGACCCACTTTCACAAGCAATGTGGGATAAAGTGTTTTTAAAATAAAATAATATAAAATAACACATTATGTCTCCCTTGGGCTCCCCTTCTCAAACACACAACCCAACATAAATAATATTATAGTAACACTTTATTATTTTAACATTTAATTTAAATGTTACTTTAATAAACTTTTGTCATTAAAATAAAATAGTAATTAGGCTCGGAATAATACGACTAATAGCTCGTCGGAAAGCTCTCATCGAGGAGCATCAAATACAATCACTAAATCCAACATCGCCCATGCCCTGCTGACTTACTAAAATAGTGTGTTTGCCTGACACCATGTAAATCAACTCCGTTCTGGCCCAAACTGGAAATGACCAGGCCAAAACATCTCAAGATCCCACTGAACCCTTTGTTAGCCTTGGGGACCACGCAGAACTAGGCTAACAGTCACACAGTTGGACAACTACTAAAGTGGGGATATTACAGTCTGCCCCTCTTGAAATTGCTTGTCCTCAAGCAATCTCAATCCCACTTGTTGTAGCACTTGCTCACTCTCCCAAGTGGCGTCCTCCTCTGGCAGGTCTCTCTATCTGACTAAATACTCCTTAACTACCCTGTTCCGGAGAGCCCTCTACCCGGTGTCCAGAATAGCCTCAAGAACCAATACGAGCTTCCCCTCATCCAATGGTGGCAAATCTGCAAAAGACACAACTCTCTGACCAATGGCTTTCTTAAGCCTTGACACATGAAACACATTATGCACCCGACTGCCCTCTAGAAGCTCAATCTCGTAGGCAACCTCGCCCACCCTAAGAATCACTTTGTAGGGACCATAAAATCTAGGCTTCAGCTTCTCTGCTCTGCTCTTCTTGAGCGATGAGTGTCTGTATGGTTGTAGCCTCAAGTAAACCATATCCCCAACCTCAAAGTTGCGCTCTATCCGGTGTTGATCAGCGTACAATTTTTGTTGATTGTGGGCATGTTGTATATTCTCCCTGAGCACCCTCAAGATATCCTGACTATCCTACAAGAAGTCTTTGGCTTTGGGCACTCTATTGTCCCCCAAAACCAGATCCATGAAGCTAGGTGCTTCATAACCATACAGTGCCATGAAAAAAGTCATCTTGATGGACATGTGATAAGTGGTGCTATAACAATACTCTCCCATATGTAGCCATCTGACCCAAGCTCTCTGTTGTGCAGTCACATAGTTCCTCAGATATCCTTCCACCCATTTATTCACAATCTTTGTCTGCCCATCTATCTGCAAATGATAACTAGTGCTAGGTGTAAGATATGTGCCACACAACCCAAACAACTCCTGCCAAAAAGCACTCATAAATTTACTATCCCGGTCACTGACAATGAATCTAGGCAGCCCATGTAACCTAAATATCTCTCTGAAGAAAAGATCGGCCACCTATGTTGCTGTGTAGGTGGAGGGAATAGCAAAGAAGTGAGGAAACTTCATCAACCAGTCAACTACCACATACATGCAATATCTCCCCTGTACTCGTGGTAACTTGGTGATGAAGTCCAGGGAAATACTTTCCCATTTCCTATCCGGAATGGACAAAGGTTGTAACAACCCTGCAGGATATGTGTGCTCCCCCTTATTCTGCTGACAAACTGCACACTCCCTAACATGCCTCTGAACATCATCCTTGAGCCGTCTCCATGTGAACCACTCACGGATCTGTCAGTAGCTCTAAAAGACCCCTGGATGTCTAGCTGTAGGTGCATCATGAAATGCCTTCAGTACTACCTCCCTAAACTATGATGAAGGAATCAAATATATCCTATCCTGGAACCTTATCAATTCGTACATCACCACATAACGATCATCCTATATGGTGCCTGCAATCACCCCAGAAGCCCAAGTGTCCCTTGCATACTCTATTGCAATCTTATTTGTCCAATCTCCTGTAATCTCAGCTAGAGCACAAATATGAGGCCTCCTAGATAAAGCATTTGCCACCACATTCTTCTTACCTTTGTCAAACTCAATGTCAAAGTCATAAGCCTGCAACTTCGTAATCCACTTTTGTTGTCTATCATTCAAGTCATGTTGGCTCATGAAGTATTTGGTGTTGTTGTGATCAGTCTTGATCACAAACTTCCCTCCAACCAGGTAGGACTGAAACTTGGCCAATGCATGCATAATGGCCAACATCTCCTGGTCATAGATGGAATAGCTCCTCTCCACTCCATGGAGCTTCCTACTCTCAAAAGAAACGGGATGCTTCTCCTGCATCAAGATTACCCCAATCCCATCATCTGACACATCACAATGAAGCTCAAATGGCTTTGTGAAATCTGGTAGAGCTAATACTAGACATGATGATATCACTTGCTTGAGATGATCGAAGCATCTTTGAGCTGCCCCTGTCCATACGAAGGCCCCTTTCCTGGTAAGATCTGTCCAGGATGCGGCGGTCTGTGAAAATCCCTTAACAAACCTCCTATAAAACCCACAGAGACCAATGAACCCCTTAAGTTGTGTGAGGTCCGTAGTAGGCCAATCAGCAATAGCTCTAATCTTTTCGGGATCTACCCGAACTCCATTTGCGTTGATGATATGCCCAAGGTATAGTAACTCAGTCAACCCAAACTCACACTTAGATTTCTTGGCATATAGTGACTCTTTCTCCAAAATGGACAACACCACCTCTAGATGTTGTAAATGCTCCTCCCAGGTCTTACTGAAGACCAAGATGTCATCAAAGAAAATCAGGACAAATCTCCTAAGCTGCCCCATAAACACCTGATTCATGCAACTCTGGAAAGTAGCAGGGGCATTGGTTACCCCAAATGGCATAACCAAAAACTCGAAGTGGCCATAGTGACACCGAAAGGTTCTCTTCTCAATGTCCTCCACCCTCATCCTGATCTGATGATACCCTGACCACAAATCAATCTTTGTAAAGAAGCATGCACCATGTAACTCATCAATCAAGTCATCTATCCGTGGGATGGGATATCTATTCTTGATTGTCTTCTTATTTAATGCCCTATAATCGATGCACATGCACATCGTCCCATCCTTCTTCTTTACCAACACTACTGTTGAAGCAAAGGGGCTCTTACTAGGCCTGATATGCCCCATCTCCAACAAATCCTTAATCGCCTTCTCTATCTCATCCTTATGTTTCTTTGGATGACGATAGGGAGTGATGATAATGGGCTTAGCCCCCTCCTCAAGCTCTATGACATGCTCTATCCCTCTACTAGGAGGAAGTCCATGGGGTATGCTGCCAAATACTTTGGCATGTCTATCAATAATGTTCTGAATGTCGGGTGGATAACCCTTAACCTGTGGCTCTAGTGATGTTGGCATAATCAAACACTCTGCTGCCCACTCAACATCATCATGCCTGAATAGTCTTTCCATCCTCCTCAAGGAAACCATCCTGCAATTACCATGTAATAATCCCCTAAGCACCACTATCCTACCCTCATGCCGGAACCTCATCTCCACTCTCTCCATGTTGAGAGCGAACTCAACTAGTGATGCCATCCATGTCATTCCCAAGATGACGTCATAATCCCCCATGTCAACAACATAGAACTCATCCTGTAGCTCATATCCATCTCCCAATCTAAGGCAAAGTTTTGAAATCTTCTGAGTACTCAATAGTTTGTGGCCACTTGCCACCATGACTCTGAATCCCGAATGCTCCTCAGTTTGCCAACCCCTCTTTAGCCACTAGCTGCGCATCTATGAAATTATGTGTGGCTCATGTGTCCAGTAATCCAATTACCTTCTCACCCTGAATAGTACCCCGTACCTTAGAAGGTAATCGCCTTCTGAGCTCCTGTCAACCTGGCTAGGGATTTCTCATCCCTGAATTCTCCTTAGAAGCGTTGCTCTCCTGACTGGAATCAGAGTCGGACTGGTGATCCTCATCCTCCGACTGTGAGTCCTTTGCTGAAAAATACTCCATCTGTTTGTCCTTAGCCTTAAGAGGACATTTGTGAGACAAGTGCCACGGCTCCCTACACTGAAAACAAATTTTTTTCTTAACTCATTCAGTGCCTCGCTGTCCAATTTCTTTGACTCTCCCTTTGGTGGCTGAAAATCCTTCTGCATAGGCTTCTAGTCTTTGTCTTTTCTGAAGTAAGAGTCCTTTGGAGTAAACGTACTCCTAGAAGCGGAAGGCACAAGATCTCTTGCCTTCCTAATAGAATCCTGCAGTGTGAGAGGATCGTGTCCCTTCACCCAACCACGAAGGGGCTCTGATAGACCATCCATGAACAACACTATCAACCTCCTCTCTGAAATATCTGTAACCAAAATGGATAGTCTCTGAGAATCTGAGATGTAGCCATCTATAGGACCCCACTATCTCAACTGTGCTAACTCCTTGAAATGGAGTTTAGGATCCTTCACATCAAATCTGTCAATCAGCCTCTCAGTAAACTTTGCATGTGTCTATCTGGTTATGGCCAAGTGTGAGCATGTCGTGGTGTCACCATTCATGAGCACTCCCATCCAAGTGTAATGCAACATACTTAATCGCATCCCCTTCAAGCATGGGGATTAAGCTGAAAATAAGTGTCCAACTTCTGAACCCAAATACATGTTGAAGTCTTCCCTATCTTATAAATTGAACATACGGACATGCCAACTCCCTAGGCTGATTTGGGATCCTGGCATTCACAAAGAGATACAATTGAAGAAGTTGAAAAGTTGAATCATCTTTGCTTGGGGACAAGAAGTTTCTACAGAGGATTGTCATGTCCACTTTTTAAGCAAGTACAAAGACAACTTAAGTTCTATAATAGTATAAAGTGCTCAACAGAATTATCATAAAATGTTTTTAAAAGAGGGTCTCAATCATAGATAGAAAACTCGCCAAGGCCTGCTAAAAAATCAGGAAAAACATAGCCAGTTCTTGGCAAAAAACTTGGGAACTAAATTGCTTAAATTTAATTAGAAATGCATTTTTTTTGCAAAATTCGATGAGAAGATGCATCCAATGAGTCAATAAATGAAGACACAAAAGAAACAAGCTGAGTCTAGATATATTTAAATGCAAAGTGGGTACGAATTTGCATTCTCGTGAGGAATGCTAAAGGCTGGAAGCAAAATAATAAATAGTTTTTGTAAAACTAAAAGTAAATACATCATTAAAATTATATCTTCCCCTTCCATGCTCTAGTAAAAACTAAGGGAGAGGTAGAACTAGAGGGTCTAGTCCTAGAAGTCTGTACTGGGCGTGACTGTGCCTCCTCGCTCAGTATGTCTGACTCAAGTTGTGGCTTGTCCTCCATCCTAGATGTAGCTCTGCCTCTAGCTTCTCCTTGCACTAGCAATGACTCCTCATCTGACTCATCCTCCTCAATGTCATCCAATGTGAAACCAAATCCACCCCCTCCTCTTCCATAGCCTGCCTCTCCAAATCATTGACGTCATCCTCTGTAAACAATGGAGGTTGCTCCTATGATGTCCAATCACTGTAAGGATCTGTATCATCCAAATCAATTGGACCAGCTGCTGCTTCCTGTGCCTTCCTTATGCACAACCGAAGATTATATTGCACAAAGAATCTGATTTTTCTTCAAAAACCACCTCAAATCCACTTCAAATCGATGGAAATCATTTTGCAAGTGTTTGGAGGAGCATTTTTCCCCCTCTTAGATAAACACAAGTGAAGAAATGATGAAATAAAATCATTTGTCATTTTTTTGCCTTTATGCGCTGATTTAAAACTACGGCCGAGTTTTTATGAAGTACTCACCAAGTTTTTGGCAAACACTCAGCAAGTACTCGGCAAGTTTTTGCCAAAAACTCATCAAGTCTTTTTTGTAAGTAAAAGTCGTAATTACTCACCAAGCAAAAAAACTTGGCGAGTTTTTACAACTCACTCAGTACTTTGCGAGTAGTCCATCTATGGTCTCAAGTGTTATTAAAAAATGTCATCATGACCAAGGCCCTAAAAGTGATTATTTGAAAAGACACTTTCATAATTTTATCGCTTTGTAGTAAACATAAATAAAAGAATATAAAATCATCTAATTTGCTGGTGTTAGTGTTTTGTAGGTACATGAGAGATCATTCTCACCTATGTGATCAGCTAAAGTTTATCAAAGTTTATCTGCTATGCTGGACTGTGGTTCGATCGCTTTCATGGATGTTTATCTTCATTTTTGTCTCTATGTTCTATATCATCGAGTGCTGGTTTACATCTTCAGCAAATACACTATCGGAACTTGTTGTTGTCCATTGTTCATTCTTTAAGGCTATGTATTCGACAGAAGGTGAAGTGACATCTTTCTTAACTATCACTGCCCAATTGTATGTAACAGCATATCGAGCTGGAATCTCTATCTGCGATCACCATATATTGGTCTTCCAACCTTCTTCCATTCATTTATTATTATTATGTGTCCTTTCTTCACTGCTGGAATCGGATGACATGACATCATGGATACGTCTAGATATTATCTGTCAATGGTTCATGGTTACTGCCAACCAACGGTTCATAATTGTTAATTGTTGACAATTCATTGAAGGGTGTATGTGGTGTTTGTAACAGTGGTCCTACATTTTTTGGAAGTTTATTTGATTCTTGTGAAGAATAAAATGTACGTGCTTGGTGTGGGTTTTGTTTTTGGATGATATATCGTGTATTATTCTACAGATTGGGGAGGTAGACGATAACATGCATAGAGCTATGTTATTATTGTGTGGAACGGGGAGCTATATTGTATCCGCTTCTGTATTGAGTGAGACATCAGAGGATATTAGCAATCTCTGTGGTGTGTATCTGTATCAGACATTCCTATTTTATCTGGTTCAGACATTGGTTTTATACTGTGTGTGATACTTCTTGTATTTAGAATCGGTGAAGTTCATTAGGTTTGCTAGGTATCAAAATAAGCTTGTGAAGCTTTCTATTCAGTTTGAACACTCAATAAAGGATCGCATTTATTGGTGTGGCTGGGTTTTTCCCTCAAGTAGGAGGGCTTTCCTTGGATAAATAATCATGTCAATCTGTTCTTTATGTTTTTAGTTATTTGTTATATATTTTATGATATTCTAGTTCCAAAACATTAACATGGTATCAAAGTGGGTCTAAGGAAATGATCTGAACCAGAATAGAACTTTTGGACTCTAGAAGAATCATGATGTCTAATGGGTGTCGAATATGTTGTTCGAAATGAGGGATTCATATGAGAATGTGTACCTGAAGAGCCTTGGAGCGCAGAATCTCTGATGAAGTTTCTTACTTGGACGGGGAGGATGTTGTCATGCTTGTCTTTCTTACATGTTTGGTATTCATGTCCATGAGGATAGCAGATGTGCTTGTGTTCGAATATTTTCATTCTCTGTCTACACTATAGTTGTGTGATGGCGAAAGATCTATTTGTGAATTGTGAGGAAATTTAGGCAATAAAGAGATAAGTATTTGAATATTGATCATGAATTTTATGTAGTTAATTCATGCTAGAATATTGAGAATAATGAATCATGTATGCTTTTAGCATTGATCTATATATTTTCTCTTCATGAATAGTTTGATTTTATGAACTATTGCTAATCTCTCTAAAAATGCTTCTAGGACAGATCAAGAAGCAATGGGATGATGAGAGATTACATGGAAAGTCATGCAGGCTATAGAAATGAACATGAGAAAGCTGCTTGCAGCCATAGGACATAATTGGTGGCACATGGCTTCATCAAAGAGAAAGAACCTATTCAGATAGTCATTGCAATTAGTTTCTTCGAAGAGGAAGAAATGACATTCAGAGGGACACTATTCAGCTGCAGAAATCAGATTCAAAGGGAGCTTGAGCAGCAGAGGGAGAGTGCCAAATCCTTTTGCTAAGAATCAACAAGCTTGAGTAGCAGTGTGACTGCTAAAGCTCCTTGTTTGGTCTACATTGGAATTAGCTCTATTTTGTTATGATAATCAAAGCAGTGAGAATGCTGCCCCTGTTGAGAGGGAGTCTCAGAATTCGGATGATATTTTATGAGTTTTAATGAATTCTTCTCTGAGAGGGAGATGTTCGAGGTGCAATCCCTTGTTGATGAGTTCTTCTCTGAGAGGGAGAAGTTCGAGGTGCAAGCCCTTGTTAATGAGTTCTTCTCTGTGAGGGAGAAGTTCGAGGTGCAATCCCTTGTTAAAGCATTCTTCTCTGCAAGAGAAATTTGAGGTGAAAGCCCTTGTTCCATCCTCTAAGGGTAGCCATGGTGGATCCACCCTCTGGGAGTACCCATGGTGAATGTCATGCTGAGATGACAATATTATGTTGAGAGAATTTGAGATGAGATTTTGTTATTGACACTTTTTGGTTGCAACTTCTTATACTTGTCATGTTAAGAGATGGCAACACATATGAATGATCTCTTACTTGTTAAGAGGGAATGTTAGTGTTTTGTAGCTGCGTGAGAGATCATTCTCACCTGTGTGATCAACTAAAGTTTCTAAAAGTTTATCTGCTATGCTGGACTGTGGTTCAATCGCTTTCATGGATGTCTATCTTCATTTCTTGTCTCTCTATTCTGTACCATCGGGTGTTGCTTCACATCTTCAGCAGATACACTATCGGAACTTGTTGTTGTCCATTGTTCATTCTTTAAGGCTATGTATTCGACAAAAGGTGAAGTGATGTCTTTTCTAACTGTCACTACCCAGTTGTATGTAACAGCATATCAAGCTGGAATCTCTATCTGTGATCACCATATATGGGTCTTCCAACCTTCTTCCATTTATTTATTAGTATTATCTGTGCTTTCTTCACTGCTGGAATCGGATGACATGGCATCATGGATATGTCTGGATATTATCTGTTGATGGTTTGTGGTTACTTTCGGCCAACAGTTCATAATTGGTAATTCCCGACAATTCATTGAAGGGTGTCAATGGTGTTTGTAACGGTGGTCCTTCTACATTCTTTGGAAGTCTATTCGATTCTTGTGAAGAATAAAAAGCACGTGCCTAGTGTGAGTTTTGTTTTTGGATGATATATCGTGTATTATTCTTCAGATTGGCGAGGTAGACGATAACATGCATAGAGCTATGTTATTATTGTGTGGAACGGGGAGCTGTATTGTATCCGCTTCTGTATTGAGTGAGATGTCAGATGATATTAGCAATCTTTGTGGTGTGTATATGTATTAGATGTTCTTGTTTTATCTGGTTCAGACATTGTTTTTATACTGTGTGTATACATTTTGTGTGCCGATACTTCTTGTATTGAGAATCAGTGAAGTTCATTAGGTTTGTTGGGTATCAAAATAAGCTTGTGAAGCTTTGTATTCAGTTTGAACACTCAATAAAGGATCGAATTTCTTGGTGTGGCTGGGTTTTTCCCTCAAGTAGGAGGGTTTTCATAGGATAAATAATCATGTCAATCCGTTCTTTATGTTTTTAGCTATCTGTTATATATTTTATCATATTCTGGTTCCAAAACATTAACAGCTGGCACAAGTATGGGTACAAGAAAAAGGTACATGGGTACAAGCAAAAAAAAAATTGCCCTTGGGTACATGTGTTTGGGTACGTGTGAATACATACATACATATAGATATATATATATACAGAATTGTAAAACTAGGAAAATTATATTATATTCCCTCAAAAATATTATAAAAGGAGATTCGCACAGAAAAGAGAGACTTCTTGTTCATTTTAAAAACTCCCAGTTTTCAGAGAATGAACATGAGTTCTTCCTTCTCGGCCCAAAGGCAAAAAACCTTTGGGAAAATGGTTTCTGTGATGAAAACCCTCCTAGCCATTTGTATAATTCCATCCAAGGAATACATGTGAATTGATATTGGATCGTATTCTTGGATTTTCAGTTGGTTTGGAGTTTTTAACGTGCTAGTGTGGTGTGAAATATTCAAAATAATACAAAAACCATATTGTGTTATGTGATTTTTTAGAGTCTGTTTTGTGTGAAGATTTCAATTATTTCAGTGTATTCCACACATAATTTAGTGGCTGTGTGTAGGAATTTTTTGATAGATAGAAAAAGAGTCTGGCAGATTAGCATCAATAGTAAGTTTCAAACAATGCTAAGAGACTGTAATGACCCTCACCAATAGGATCACTAAAACCCTCAAATCTGATCCATGTCAATTCGTCGAACAGTTGGCATGCACTGAATGTTCTTGTTTCAAATGATGTGTTCAGATTGATATTTGTTTTTGGGCACCAAATGTTATTGAGATAACAATACCAATGAAGTAATGAAATACAATAGAGCAACAATGAACTCTAACAATGCAAAGACTCGATGCCAATATATTATGAACTTCACTAATTTCTGATTGCAATGTTCAGATTTATGAACTGAATACAAACTATTACTTATGAGCACTGAATTGTGACAAGCCAATGCCCTTGCAATACACCTTAACTATTAGATCAATCCAAAGACAATGTATAGCAAAATTCTGAATACAATGGACTGTTTATATCTACTGAGCTATGTCATGAAATGTATGGACTGTCTTTATATGAACATAGACCCTCATTCATTGCACTATCAAAACTAGGATACCATGACAATAACAGTGACTGATTTCAATTACAAATGATAACAGAGATATATGACCTGATTACAATATCAAATTGATGCCAGAACAGTGCAATCTCAGACCTGACTGTTACATACAATCTTTATGCATATATTTGACATTCAATACATCAACAAATGACCATGAAGTGCACCTGGACGCTGCTCCCAACACCCTGCTTGATAACTGATGCTGAACGCTGCAAAACAGACCCCAAACTGACCTTGTTCTCTGATGTATGCTGCACAGACCTGGTGCCGTACCAGGCCGTACTGTACGGCCTTCTTGGAAAATTCAGTGAGGGTTTTCAACACCCCAAATTGCCATGAATGTGATCGCCAGGGATGTAGGATGATCCTCCCGAAAGCATAAAATTATTCTTCAATAAGATTAGGAGATATGAGCAAATTATTGGTTCCAAACCCTGATATTGCAATTCTGGAAATGTGCCACTTTGTCTCCAATTCCTTGCCAAATTGATTCACCAATGCCAATGATGAATTTCAAAGCTTATTTCAAACAATTGCAAACCCTTCAACAATTTCTCAATGAAGTACAAATGAGATGGCTGAGTACCAACTCCAAATGTGCAACCCTTCAGTAGATATTTCACTACCTTAGTTATGCCAATCCAAGGGAGTGATCGTTCCCAAAGATCGAATAATATTTGCAGACCACAAGGCTACAAATTGCTTCACAATGAAGAAGTAGAAGAAATCCCAAATCCAAGCATGTCCAAATGAAAGCCCAAGCCCTGTATTTATTCTTTTCCTTGAGAAGTTGCTAAAACTTCTAGAAACATCCAATTATAATGTACTTTATAATAAAATAACATTATAATAATAAAGTACATTTCTCAACTCAAAATTATAACAATGTAGGCCCAAATGTCTCATAACTGAATGTAGGCCCAACTACGACTGAACGTAGGCTCTACTACAACTGGATGTAGGCTCAAACTGGATGTAGGCTCACTACAACTGCATGTAGGCCCAAACTAGTTGTAGGCTCTACCGAATGTAGGCTCTGTCAGCAATATGCAATCAAATGATCAACATAATGACCCTCTCTCCAAACCATTTGCCTACGAGAGTCGATGATAGGCAAATCCGTCATGCCAAACGATGTCAGCCAAAATGGGGACATGACAAAGACTCCCAACGGATCTGGCACAAAAGTTGCTTCCTTACTTGTAAAATAATCTTTTGTGATATCAAAATCCTTCCAAATAGGGCAGGTACTAAATGAAATGGATAAGGTCAGTTATAGAACATGACAAATCAAAGCTTGTCACAGATGATATTACAAGTGTACATTATGTACATTGCTTAGAACACTCATTCAGAGATGATATCTTTCCTAGCTCTGTGGACCATCTCATAGAATTGTGGATTTCATATTATGACATATGGAATGGCAAAAGTGGATGAGTATCATTCACTAAGTAAACATGAACAAGAATATATTCCAGTGTGTATTCACAGAAAAGCTAATCAAGAAAGACATCATAATTATCCGTAAATGCGCATTTTATATTTCCCTTTTGAAGTATGATTATCAAAACTGCATATTTATAATAGACCATTCTACTGATGAAAGAAATAAACAGAATCAGGTTATCACTCCAGAATGCCCCACCCAAATCTTTTGTTCTAAGAATCAGATTAGTAGTTACTAATCTGATATTTTTTCATCCATAGGCCAAATTACCAATATCTTAACAAAATCAGTGGAATAAGATATTCAAAATAAATAATTGAATAACTGTAAAGTAAAGAGAATACCAAACACAAGCAAAATTAAATATATTCCTTCTCTTTTATTTCTTTCATGTTGAATCATCAATTTCACATGACATACCATATTTGAACTGCAAAGCTGTTTAAGAAACATCAGGTAAATCTCAGCAGCACCCTCACTTTGGGAGCTTTCATCTTGTAATGGATGTGACATTCCTCCATTGGCCCCCAGGCTAGACTGACCAAGAAAAATACTGTCTGAAAAGACATCATCTCTACTATCTTTAGGTTTTAAGCTCAGATCATTGTTTTGAGACTTAGATGGGGAATCTGTCAAGGGAAAAATAATATCTCCTGTAAGAAGATCCAGCCCATTGCCTAGAGAAGAGCTTGGCTGCAGCACAGTCGTCACATTACTATCATGAAGGGAAACATCTGGAAGTGAATTGCTTTTTAAAAATGAAGCTGCCGGAGGTCTTTTATGTCTAACTGTTTGTTCAAGCCCCAGGGATTCTACTGTAAGACCAATATTTGCAAATATTGTTTTCCATGGGAGAGAAACTCCAAGAACTTCAATCTGCAATTAAGGAAAAGAGTACACAAAACTTATTAAGATCAAACTTTGAATACAATGACAACAGAAAAAGTATACACTGTAATCAATTGATTGTGATGTAGTAAATGGACTGGAAAATTTCCCATTATTAATAAAATAAATAGCTTTGAGATATAACACCAAAAATACATAAAAGCAATTCTGAATGGAGTGTACAAGAGGATAATATTTCAAGCAACATGTCCATCTATGTTAGTCAATGTTTTCCAACTTTCCAAAATGGGAGGACGGGAAAGCAGTTTCAGAACAGAAAACATTTGCCATATTTTGGGAATAGCAGGGGAGCAGCTATTGAAACAACTTAAACAAGCTAAAAGAAGCTGAAATTTTAAAAAAGCACTAACTTGTGCTGAATTTACACTGACAATCCTCCCAGTTATAAACTTTAAGGGATTTTTAGGAGCTTTTCTCAAGTTGCCTTGGGCAAAGAATTTATTAAAAACAAAAGCATCCCATCCTTGGCATGGTAGGAATAAAGATGTTATAAAATTCTATGCAAGCAAATGCTGTCATGTCCCCTTCTTAGTGACATGGACTTTTTCTGAGGATTAGCCTATTACGGGCTCTCGTAGGCTAATGGTGTTGCGGAGGGAGCCATTTTTGGCGACTATTTGGAGATTAGATGGCTTTATATGCGGTTGGGGGAATGGCTCTTTATTATGTTTTATTGTTATATTACTTTATCGGGGCCATTTGTTATAATTTGTTGTTCAGTTGCACTTTTTATTAAAAAGTAATATTTCATAAAGTGCAAATATTTTAATAGAACATTTGGGATGTTTCTAGAAGTTTTAAGTGACTTCTAGTGGAAGCCAATGGAAAAGAATAAATAGACCTCATGGTCTCTCATTTTGGACATCCAAGTTATTATTGCTATTGCTATTCTCTCTATGAGCATTTGTGGAGCCATTGGGTCTGCAGATTTTCAGCTTGTCATTGGGAACGAAATCTCCCAATTGATTGCATAACTGAGGGAGTGAAATATCTCTTGAAGGGTTGCATTTGTGGAGGTAATATTTCAGTCACTTCACTAGGGCATCATTGAGGCATAAGCCTATTCTGAGGACATCTACATTTCAGCAAGGGTTTGTACTGAGGAGCTTCATTACAGGGCATCAATCTTGAAGGAGACGAGGTATTTGGATGCTGGTCATGATCATTTGCAAGTCTGACATAAGAATCAGAGTTTTCAAGACAGACCTAGGAAGCACATTTTTGTTCGTATCTTCCTCATACCTGGCCGGATTTGCTTGGGACCAAGTGCATTGGATTTCTAGGAGTATGGCGATCAAGTTTGGGGTGTTTTGAGCCCTCAAAACACTCACATTTATTTTCTAGAAAAAATCGCAAGTGTCAGCTGGAGACGTTTTTTTGAGGGAAGAGATAGATTTTCAGTTGGAAGGCAATTGGATGATCAAATTGGTTGCAACATCATCAGCAATTCATCTACTGCACTCAGCCAATCAAGTTCTATCATTCTCGGTCTTATCTTGCATTGTAACTAAGAATATAAGTTTCAGCTGAAGGTGAATTTGTAGTTTCAGCACTTGTGCATTGTAAAAGTCATTGATTGCCAATATTAAATAAGAGGGAAGGGTTTAGTAGTTATATTGGAAAAGAATTGTAATTGATAAAAAGCTATTGGCTGGAAATGTACTTCTTTGTCATAATTTGATGATATATATATATGGCACAATGATCATGGTATCTTTCTACATTTTTTCTTAAGTGAATAGAAGTGGTTGGATGTATGTTTGTTATTCTGGAATTTCATAGCAGCAGCATATATACATTGCATGACAAGTGTTTGACAAAATTCCAAGTAAGAAGTTAAGTGGTTTTAAGGACCTAGCAAGTAGGGGACTTTACAAATGCATCCTTTACTTTCAATTACAGACATTTTGCAACCATTTGAGGAAGAAATTCTCATTAATAAAACATGTACATGCTGATTATGCTTGGAAAATGGGGTAAACTGGCAAGCAAAGACTGAAACCAAGGATTTCACTGAGATGGGGAAATAAGCTCATGTGAAGAATAACAGAAGCAGCCATAGGTAAAACAGGGAAACATAAGATAGGTTACAGATTTTTAAAAAGGTGCAGATCCCAATCAAGTACAATATATGTCACCAATGCTCCTTACAAATTGATTAAAGAAAAAGCATGCAATATAACACAGATAACAATAATCCTAATGTAAACAACCTAATTGATTTCTTTTTCTTTTTCAATTTTCTATAAATGGAGAGGCTGGGTTAGAGAATGCACTTTTCAAACTTCTCAAATCCAAAATGAGCATGCAAACAGATGCAACATAAAAATAGAACAGCTAAATGCAATTTTAACATGCCTAACACAATCAATGATAGCCCCCTGGTAATGCAAGCAACATAGATATAAAATAAACCTGACCAAATACTAACATAAAGAACCCTCAGAATAGTCCCAAAGGAATGAACCGTTATCACCACCTGAATCCCAAGGTCCCAAGGCCATGTGATAGTTCAAGGTTGAAAGGTGTTGATGTCCCAATGGATGAATTTCTAGCAGCTCCTTGACAAAATACTAGCTCCTATGTTGAATGACCTAGGGTGGGACGAAGAGAATTGAGAGCAAGGAACAATATCAAAACTTCACTCCAAGTTGTCATTGTTCTAAGTAGCATAGCAATCATGTTGGTGTGTATATATTTGGAAGCTTAAGTGCTCAATGTTAATCATTTAGCTGGAGCAATAAAAAGTTGCAAAGAATAATAGATCATGTCATGGTGTGAAAAATAGTTTCAAAAGCTTTCTTACATATGCCACTCAAAAGGGAAGAGGATATGGATCAAATTTTCACATGCTCTTAGAAAAAGGGCTTAAGATTCGAAAATCAAGAAAAATAGTCATTGGACCCATCTTGCAAAAGAAGGAAAAGAATTTTCTGTGGTTATACAACTTTCTCAAGACAATTGTGGCATCATAGTAAGCCCTGCTATGGATAAACGGAAAAGAAATGGTGGCATCTGACTTCTACTTTTTGCTTGCAAGGGGCCCAAGAATGAAAGAGAAGCAGAACCTGGCACGAATAATGGGTTCTCTAATAGATACCTCATAATCAAAGTACATAAGTCTTGAGTCATCACATAAGTACTATCCAAAACCTGTGCATTTTTACTTGAAAGTTGCCATTAGGGAACTCCAAGATGCAAGCGGTACATACATAACACATGGATATTGGATATAATCACAAGGTTGCAAATTTAACACTTTCAAAATTTAAAGAAGCACAAGCAAAAATGAAAAACAAGAACCATCTATAAATATATGATTCAATGATTATAGCTAAAGACAATTGAAGGAGTCTACCGAATTACTGCCCATCAACATTTGGTTTTCCCGTTTACAAAACTGCTATCATTATTTAAGGCATAGATCAAAAACTTAAGGCTTGGCAAAACTCTAGAAACTTGAATTCAACTTGGACTCAATGACTCAGAAAAACCCGGCAAGTTGAAAAAAATTCATATTCCCTTAATAACATTAATTTTATCCAAACAATTACAATGTATAAAATGTTGAGCAAATGTTTCTATTAGATCTGAATACAAAAGAAATGCAGTATCACATTACCATGTGAGTGCAAGAGCCAATATCATATGTATTAGGTGTTATGATGATAAAATATCATTATCAAAAATTAAATATACATGCACATTAAAATAACTTACAATTTCCTTTTCCCTGTATAAATTCTAGTAATAGTTTGGGCCCTACTTCTAGCAATTGGTTATGACACCACCATAGTTCTAGAAGGTTGAGGCTCAATTCTCAAACCAAGCTCAACGTGATCATTTCCCATGATGTCATCTAATCCAATAGTTGTTGCTTATGCTGCGCCCTCTTTTGCTTCACTCTCAAAATCAACAATCTCATCTTCTATAAACATGGAGGTGTCCTCATCCTACATAGTCCAATATTTATATGAATCAATCTCATCCAAACCAATCAGCTCCTGAGCAGCTATGTCCACTTATTTTGCAAGTAAAGGTTGTGCACAAAGACAAGGTCATTGAGGCACTTTTGTGTCAACTTGTTGTGCTTCTTCATATGAATGGGCTCAAAAGAACTCCGGTTTTTCTCACATTTGGGAAGCATTACAAGGCTGAGAAAAAAATGTGGAGGACCAACTTTTAAAATTTTGGGGTATTCCCATCCTAGTCTTCCCAACAAGCAACTGCAAATAATAGATGTAAATGTTTTTGATTAAAGATCAACCAGGTTTTGAAGGGACCCAAAACCCTTTACAAATAGATTTTAACGGGATCTGCAACCCACAAACAACCGGTTGCAAAAAGAAAAAAGAATCATACAACAAAAGCCCTACCATAAGCGAAAAATCAGCAGGCTAAAAGAAAACTATAAGAGAATGCTCCATCTTGACCAACAAGAGGCCAAAACCCCACAAAATATTACATAGGGTTTTGAAAGGCTCCCTCAACATTGGAAGGGTTTTGAGAGGCTCCCATAACTTGATACATAGGTTTTTCATGGATTCCATCACCATAAACAAATGTATCTGCCATAAGACAGCCAAAGGTCAAACAACCAGTCATAACGGTCATAGACAAGGTGTTTTGAAAGGCTCCCCTAACCGTCAACATGAAGTAGTGACTCCTAAAAAAACCTTCACCTGGACCACTGCACTTCACCTCAAAAGAAGCCAGTGCCACCTCAAGAGGAAAGACAAGAATAGGTAATGCTAGGATCAAAAATAACATCTTGGCCACATAGAACTCCACTTACATAAAAGTTCCCTCCACCCCAATAGGAAAAGTAGCCAAGACAAGAGAAACCAATAGAGCAAAAGGAACCAAGTACAATGAGAGGAGAAGAGAGGGTGCAAGCACATCCAGGCTCAACCACTTAAAACACTCACACCCAAACTCCAACACAACCACTGTAACCAAGAACCAACCCCCACCAGCACCAAAAAGAGCCAACCGAGAAAAGGACGCCCAGAACAGAGAGGGGAGGGGGAAGGCAATGAGCACAATAATGCTCAACCTCTAAAAACACTCACATCCTTCGACAACCAAAAACCCTGCAACCAAGAGTCGATCACCTGTCAGAAACCAAAACATCTAGCCAAAAGGGACCTGGCAAAGAGAGAGGAAGGTGAAGGACGTGAGCACATCAAAGTCCACCCTCATAAAATGCTCACACTCCACACCCAACAACACTTCAGCCAAAACTCAAACAAAACCAGCAGCATAGAAAAATGGCAGGATAGTATAATATGAATACAGAAAGAGGGAGAGGAAGGGCAAGAGCACAATAAAGCACAACCTCTTGAGACGCTCACACCCAACATCCACCAACAAAACTGCAATCAAGAACCACCAAATGCCTACTCCAAGAAACTTAAGCATCAAGGTAAAGGAAACCCAACATAGAAAGAGGAATACGTTAAGGGCAAAAATCATCAATGCACTCCCTCGTAAGAAAATCAGCTCCAAACAACTGCACCAACTATACACCCAGGGAGCCATATACCCAAGAAAAGATGCTTCTTAAAACCATAAAACCCTCATAGATAGCTCCAGAGAGGCTAAAAAACTTACCACACCAAGAGCCAAAATCTGTTAATATAGTAGCCTTAACGGCTAAGATCAATCGGACACTTGATATAAATATTAGCCCGATTTTATAATAATGAGGAGATTATTATAAATACAAATATATATACGAATTAGCAATTGAGGGCCCAAGGTAGGCCAGGTCGGCTCTCTTAGAGGAGGGTGAAAATTGTTATTGTCTCATATATATATGTTGGTGCGGTTCTTGGAGAGGAGGCACCAAACACATAACGTGCCTTCCTCTCCTCAAGAATCGGTCATCCCTGCATATTCAAGAGCAGCAAAAGAAAAAGTGAATGGGAGTAATTAAGGCAGCGAATTAATCTGTCTGCAATGCGATCTTAGTTTCAAGCATGAGCAATCCAAAAGGTAAGTATTGCGAACATGGTGAGAAGAGAACTAAGTAGAAGTTGTTGCGATATATATGTTGCGAGCTTGGTGTGCAGCAAACTAAGCAGAAGGAGCTGCAATATATATCCTTACCTGCAATCTTAAGGGCTGAGACTTACTGCGATTATCACTATGTCTTATAAGTCCTATTGGATTCAGCAATATACATTCTAAGGTATGAGTTGGTGATAGCAATCAAAGTTAATAAGAATTCTGAGCATTGTGGCATCTAGGAAGGATGACAATTGAAGATCAGCAATTAGAGGATTTGCTTCATGGATCGAGGATCCTCAGCAAATCATTGAGCATCTAAGGCATCATTTCCGGGTACTGTCTTCCCTCTCTTGTGGTTTCTTATATCATATCATGTGCTTAGTTATGGAAGATCTCTATAGATTGATATATTCCTTGCTAGAATCTGAAATATACTAACATGGTATCAAAGCGTTGGTAGACTAAAAGATCTAATTTCAGATTTAGGAATCTCAGTCTAACTCTTTCAAAACTAAGGAACTTCATGGCAACCGGGATTTGGTTTGAAAATTGTAATGAGGGTTTTTGATTTACAATTGGTTGTCTTCTATGGAAAACTTATTAGTTCTCACTGGCTATGAAGACATGGGTAAAACTCAAGGTTCTTGCATATTCTAAATTTTAAATTGTCTTTCCTTATTTGATCTAGAGGGAGTAGATCATAGCTAGTTGGTATCATAGCTGATACCTTGCATATCAAATTGATCATCTGCTATTAGCACAACTAGATGGGATGCATATTGTTTGGCATATGATGTATGGGTACATTAATTGTTTCACATTGGTATACACATACTGGTTTTATGAATCTGCATTAACATTATTAATGTGTAGGAAGTACACCTGGCATATCAATCTTACAACATTGATTCATTGATTACCTTGGCATGTATGTGTGGAATTATCTGTAGAGAATATGATTCTTCGTTAATAGCTGATTGGATCAACTATTTGGAATGTTTTCTTAGCTGATTGACAGCATACCTTGCCCTAGCATATGTTATCTTTTATGCTGTCATAAAGGGACTTTCACTGCAGATTGTTAGCCTTTTGATGTATAGACACATACATTGGCTTTATATAACTCTGGCTGCATATTGGCATATGTTTTACATTGGTTGTCTTCTATTTAACCGATTGACCTCCTAGTGCATATTATCTTCTCTCAAGGCATATTTTCAGATTGCCCTTCAGTTATTGGTTAGATTCAAAAACATACCTTGAGAGGGAGTTTTGATCTTGTTAGAGGGAGAAGATAGGATTATCCAGAAGGAGTAGGTCACCTTGAGTAACATATACCTTGGTATGACTCGATTATGGGTATGTGGAATAAGAGGGAGTTCATTCATGGGCTCACTTAATTTTTGTGTTATGAACTCCTTCCTTATGTCATGCTGATTACTTGCTATGGAAGTCTATTTTGCATTGACATATTTATGTTTCGTATGCATGGAGGCATACTTTACCTTAGTATATGTTTTACTTATCTATGGGGTCATACACAGCTGATTAGCAACATATTTTCTACTATGCATGAGGAGCATACATTACATTATGAACAGTTACACTATGATACATGTTATACCTTACGTTGTTATGGGAAAATACACAGTTGATTGTTAGTATAACCGATTAACTGTTCTCTTTATTGATGCATGGGTGCATACATTATTGGTTAATGAATGTTGGAACATACTTACATTGGCACATGTTGTGTATGTTAAAATTGGCATATTTTGTGTGTATGGGAACATACATTATAATACTTAGAGATAATGTTGTTGTATGCATGGGAGCATATTTTGTGGATATATGTTATCCTTTATATATGTCTTGCTATTGATCATATATATGTATGGATACACTTCTTTATATTGCATCTTGCTGTGATCACATTGCACCTGGATAAATTTGGTTACCTTTAGGTGGTGAAGACTTATGTGATTACTCTTATGCTTAGGGCTAAGACTTGTCTATAGATGCTGGAGGAATTATGCAGGTTCTATGAGAGAACTGCATTTGGATATTGATTACTTAATATGATTATATGGAGCATACATCATTTGTATACTTTAGCTTGTGAAGCATACTTTAGTGGATTACTATGTATGAATGGATCATACTTTCTTTAATAGCTGAGTCTATATTTACTGATTATAGATGAGACTATATTACATGTGTGAACACATTTTCTTTACATTTAACTTGAATCTTATGATCATATTGGTTACTCTTATACTCATGTGGATTCATGAGATGAGATTTTGATTATGAGATACATTTGGTTGTGTCTGATTCATTTGGTTACATCTATGCATATGGCTAAGTTGTTTCTTATGAATTGGATACTTAGAGAATATCATGGACTTGATATTCTTCTCATGGATCAGGGATCCATTGTTGAGCATATGGTGACATCATGGACTTGATGTCGGGAGACCATCACTCCGAGCATTTGGTGAATATCATGGACTTGACATTCATTAGACCAATGCTCAAGGATATCATGGACTTGATATCTCGTGGATCAAGGATCCTCATCTAAGTAATTGGTGGACATCATGGACTTGATGTCAATAGGCCATTACTCCAAGCACTTGGTGAATATCATGGACTTGATAATCGTTCGACCAATGCTCGAGGATATCATGGATTTGATATCTCTTGGATCAGGGATCCACACTTGAGTATATGGTGGACATCATGGACTTGATGTCTGGAGGCCATTGCTCTGAGCTTTTGGTGAATATCATGGACTTGATATTCGTTAGACCAATGCTCTTAACATCATAGACTTGATGTTGGTTTGATGTCATGGAATTGACATTTCTTGAGTCTTGGTGACTCGTGGATTTAGTTATCCACCAATTGGATGGTATACATCATGGACTTGATGATACCTTGAATATCATGGACTTGATATTCTATTGGCTGAGTCAAGAGGACTCGTGGATCTAAGTTATCCACAAATTGTGTTTGGAAAGTATCATGGACTTGATACTACCTTGAATATCATGGACTTGATATTCAAAAGAGTCAAGGTGACTAATGGATTTAGGAAATTCAAAAATTGATTGGAAATATCTAATATCATGGACTTGATATCACTTATGGTTGATAAGCATCATGGACTTGACGTTATCATGAATATCATGGACTTGATATTCTTGGGTCGTGGAGACTAGCAGATCTAGGAGATCCACATTTGGATGGTAAGCACCATATGATATGATGTTTCTCATATGAATATGAGATGTATGGTTGAGGAATAATGAAGAACAATTGTGTTCTCATTATATCTTGTAGATAGAGATCTACTATCATAGATGAGAGATCTATGGCATCATTTGATGAGGAATCCATTTTTGTTATTTGAATCACGGAGACTTGTGGATTTCCCGGTTGGTAAACATCTTGTGATTTGATTTTACCATGGAAAGATGATTTTCATATGGATATGAAATCTATGGTTGGGAATGATAATGAACATGTGTGTTCTTATCAAAATTAGTAGAATGGAGGTCTACCTTCATAGATATGAGATCTATAAAATCCATCTTAGTTATGTGTTGTTACCTCTATCACAGGGTGATAGATTGAATATGGTGTGTCCTACTATAGATAGGATCTATAGGTTGATCTTACCCTCAAGACTAAGAGGGAGTGTTAATATTGTAGCCTTAACAGCTAAAATCAATCGAACACTTGATATAAATGTTAGTGCGATTTTATAATAATGAGGAGATTATTATAAATACAAATATATATATGAATTAGCAATTGAGGGCCCAAGGTAGGCCAGGTCGGCTCTCTTAGAGGAGGGTGTAAATTGTTATTGTCTCATATATATATGCTAGTGCGATTCTTGAAGAGGAGACACCAAACACATAATGTGCCTTCCTCTCCTCAAGAATCGGTCATCCCTGCATATTCAAGAGCAGCAAAAGAAAGAGCGAATGGGAGTAATTAAGGCAGCGAATTAATTTGCCTCCAGTGCAATCTCAGTTTAAGGCATGAGCAATTCAAAAGCTAAGTATTGTGAACTTGGTGAGCAGAGAACTAAGTAGAAGGTGCTGCAATATATATGTTGTGAGCTTGGTGTGCAGCGAACTAAGCAAAAGGAGCTGCGATGTATATCCTTACCTGTGATCTTAAGGGCTGAGACTTATTGCAATTATCACTATGTCTTATATGTCCTATTGGATTCAGCAATATACATTCTGAGGTATGAGTTGGTGATAGCAATCAAAGTTGATAAGAATTCTGAGCATTGTGGCATCAAGGAAGGATGACAATTGAAGATCAGCGATTAGAGGATTTGCTTCGTGGATCGGGGATCCTCAGCAAATCATTGAGCATCTAAGGCATCATTTCCGGGTACTATCTTCCCTCTCTTGTGGTTTCTTATATTATCCTGTGCTTAGTTATGGAAGATCTCTATAGATTGATATATTCCTTGCTAGAATCTGAAATATACTAACAAAATCCACCATAACCAAGGTGTCTTCATAAACAATTAGATAGCCCAAGCTCCAAGAGCTAGTAGAGCCCCCATCCCCTAGACCAAAATGAGGGCAACGAACAATACCACCCAGGGAGGGGACAGTCCAACATAGCATAGCAGCAATCACCCAAAGAATCATAACTAAACTCTATCATAGAAGGAGACAAAGAAAATCCTCGCCAAAACAGGGGATATTAAGCAAATAACCCATTACAGATCCAACTTCCCTCAAAGAGACAATCCCACTCCCAAGAACAAAGTTGTCCAAGACCATGATCCACAGACACCAAACAGAAAATAGCGGGTAAAGGAGCCCATACACAACAAAACATGCCTTCTAGCAAATAGAATCTTGTATGTGCAAACCACAAGACAGTACAACAAAATGGTCCCCACTAAGAACGCAACCACCAAGGAGGGAGGAAGAGGACTGAACATCAACCACAACCACTCACAGCCATAAATATAATTGTTAGAGGCAAGCATAACAACCAAACCATCGAACCAAAAGTGGACAGCAAACCAAAGAACAAGCCATACCAAATCCATCGACAACCAAGCTGAGCACAAAGCATAGAATGACAAGACAAGTCAGCACAAATGCCCCTCCAACCAGTAAAATCTTCGTCAAAAATAGAAGACAAAGGCAGCGACAAAAGGATGAAAAAAATAGAGGGCAAAGATGCCCATGTTGCAAAAACCCCAGTCTCCATTCCCCAAACACAGTGTTTCCAAATGCAATTCCAAACAGAATTGAGGCTAAAAAATGACAACCACTCTCTCTCAAGCGCAAAGACCACAGGGGTACCCAAAATGAAAGAGCACCCAGAAAAATGCTGCTCTAGATCCAACAAAAGCCAAGCATAGGGCACCATGAAAACTGTTGAATCACCCTAGGATGCAACAAAAAGAAGCTCCACCCAACAAAGAAAGGTAAAAAACTTTCTCGATCCATCATCTTGGTCATCCAATTCTCCATCAGAGGATTCAAAAGCCTCTCTTCTGTCACCTAAAACCCTAGGCACTCCTCTCCCTTTAATAGATGTAAATGTTAATAAAAAATGTTTTTGACTGCAGGAAAAAATAGGTTTTAAAGGGGACCCAAAACCCCTTACAAGTAGAGAAAAAAAGATATAACATTAAGCATACTGAAGAGAAACAGGACTAGGACCCAGTCTACCAGAACCAAAATTAGCAGAAAAAACCTCAAAACCAGACACCAACAAAACATCGAAAACTTGGGAGCAACAAAAAAAGACAGCACTAGGAACCACGAAAACTAAGCAAACTCCTTACGAGTTTCATCTGCTTCCTTCTTCGCCTCCGAGATCCTTTTTATGGAAGCATTGAATTCGGAATGCTACTGTATCCTATCTTGGATCTTTCTCCTTATAGCCGACCAGGTGTGTTTACCAAGACCCTCCTCTCCCACATCCTCGTTATCCTCCTCAGGTTTCTTGCTGGGGGAACCTCCTCAGGTTTTTTGCTGGGGGAACCGGCATCCAGCTCCGCTTTGATGGTCAGAAAACAATACATGGCAAAACCCATGAACATGTTATTATCCTGCATATGTTTCTTCATGGCATTCTCCAGCGTATCCATTTGTTGTCCTCAATTTTGAGTTCGCAAAATTATGGCAACCCTATGAATTTTTCTTGTCAATTTGTAGGAGTATCCTCTATGTTTTGAACGTTTTGATGAAGTGATGTAAAAAAAGCGATTCGTTATCCCTGAAAAGCTCTAACACACGTTCATGCGTTCTTTTTGTTCTTCCCATCTGTTTTTGATCTTGTTTTTCCCTCGAGTTGAAAGCCCTCTGAAATACGCTCATTTCGAGCTAACTTAGACGTCAAACGGAGTTATATAGCTCTAGTTATGACGAAAAAGGTGGGGTTTTTCGGGTTGACTGCATATTCTTTAAAAATCCATTAAAGGTGGGGTTTTTGAAGTCAATTGCACGTAATTAAATTACATTTGATATAATTAATGGATTTTATAATTCATTTTCAAATTTCAACTCATTCTGAGTTGATTTGAATATAGTTTTTAATATTTTCATAAAATTAGTTTTTAAATAAACTAATTTTGTTAAAATACTATAATTATATTAAATTAATTCAGGATAAAAAGACTTAAATCTTTTACGGTGTGATTTTTATTTCTTACTGCATATTATCCTTGTGCAAATCACATTAAAAATCTCATTTTTAAGTCTTTCCTATTAAATACGTTATTTTTATTAATGACTGCATGTGTTTTCATTGCATTGTGCAGTTGAACTTCTGAAAAGCGTATTTAATATTTAATCAAGTGTTGTTTTTCGATGCAATTGCATATCAAATAACATATTTAAACTTCCCAGGTGGCTTTTTCTCCATAAAAGTCATATTTATAAGGATATGTATATGTTTTTCAAAAGAACGTATTCATTTCTTTATTGTTTCTCTTCCCTTGGTGTTAAATTTTAAATGTATTACATGTGTTCTCTACATGTTAATACATTAAAAATAGATATTCTTCCTTTTTACATGATTTTCAATAGCTATTACATATGCTTATGGTATGTGTAATAACTATATGAAAAAGACGTTTTTAATAATCTTCCCTATACGTTTATTTTTGAAGTCTTTGCATTGCAAACCCAACATTAAAATCAATGTTTTTAACCTCTATGTAAAGGCGTCGATTTTGGGAGCCATTACATACCAAGGAAGGTGTTGATTTTAGAATCTAAAACATATGCTATCCTTCCCCTTTTTAACGTTTTTATATGTATATGTATTGGCGTTGATTCTTGTTGTTATTACATATGTTTTGGAATCGATCTTATGCATGTATGTAATACCTTTTAAAAAATTAACGTTTTAATATATATGCAAAGGGCGTCGATTTTAAACATCAATTTCTCTTACCATTGCATTTTCAAAACAGCGTTTTTAATATCCAAGCATAGGCATCGATTTTTATTGCTGTTACATATGTTTTCAAATCTTTTTGCATGTGTAAAGGGTTTTGAAAATAGCGTTTTTAAACTCCCAGCAAAGGACGTTGATTTCCAACATAAATACATATGCATTCAAACCTCAAACAGCATATGTAGTAGACTTTAAAATCAACGTTTTTAATAACATCCTTTGGGAGTCGATTTCTAGCATGATTGCATGTGTAAATCATATTACAAATGACGTTTTCAGTGATCTTTCTCAAGGACGTCGATTTTTGTGAGTATTGCATATGCTGTTTGTAATGCACAGCACATGTATTTTGATAAAAACAGTCCACTTCTTGATCATTTTTCTTCAAAAAGGCCTCATGTTTGGAAGATTTGAGCATCTAAAATCATTCACTTAGCTCTAGAACTGATTTTGATAAGTTATTTATTCTTTTTATTGAGTTATTTTATCATTTTTGGTCGGATTTATGCCCTAGATGCCGTTTTTCTTTCTCATTGCATATGCAAGAGAAATGGTCAAACGGTTGCTATTTCTTGGCATTTTTCTTCTCAATCTCCCCGTTTGGCTGTATATGATCATTGACTATCCAATTTTGAGGGAGAGAAACTAGGAAAATGATCTATTTATACTCTTTCTATCCAATCTTTTCTAAATCCGGGAATCAATTGGATTTATTTTAAGAGATTCTATCTTGGCGATTGAGGTAAATTTTTCCTTGTTCTTTTTCTTGTTTTTCTTCTAAATTTATTTATTCTACATGTAAAGCTTGCAATTTTGATTTACATGTGATAGAATATATAGTTCTTCTACTTCCATTCTCAATTCTCAAAGATGCATGTGTAAAAACTTCATCTTTCTTGCATGTGCAGTCGGGATTAAAAACCCCGTCATATGAAGAAGAAAAGACAAATGCAAGTTATTCATGTGCTATTTTCCAAAATCACTTGCATCAAACCGCTGTCCCTACCATCACCATATGATGTCAAACTCATAATGGTGGTTAATTTGACACTTTTTCATGAAATGACATCCCTCCATTCACTCATTATCCATTCACTACATATCTCTCGCTGTCCACATATGCAAACACCTCCAAGAAACCCGTTTTTGGGTCTTCCTTATCATTTTTGAACTAAAATCCAATCACCTCTTCGCTGTCCTAAAGTTTTCCGGCCATATGCCATGTTCATAGTCTTCCAAAATCCATATTTGTACATCAAAAATCGTGCAATGGACCCATCCATGCTTCATTTTCTCACCTAATGCTTGTTCATTCATATGTAATACCCTCTGAAAAACCCGTTTTGGTTTTTCTCACCACACAAACTCAAATCCGTTTGTTCTTCCGTTGTTCACAAGTATTCCATCCGCATACAATACCCCAAGCTCATTTCTTGTGCATTCAAAAAAGTGCAATGAATCCATCACTTGAAGATGTTCTTACCTTGTGGAATCTTCATGCCACAGTTACTCAGGCATATCATATTGCTTTGTCAGGAGAATTTCTAGTCGGCACCAGAAAAGGAAGAAGAAAAGGCCCGCAGGATTGAAAAGGAGAATCAAGAAAGTTTGAAATGTGAGAGGCAAAACTAAAAAGAATGATCTAAGATGGTGTTGCCTTCCTGTGCTGACTATCCAGTTGTGCAACCAGGTTTGGATATAAATGTAAGGCAAGAAGATATCATTTCAGACTTAGGGGCTTTCATTTGGAATCAAAGAGAAGACGACGCACACTATTTAGTTGCTCGGGCCGTCTTGGAGGAAGAGGAGGAAGTTGGTATTGAATTTGATAGAGAAAGACACAGAATTGAAAGGGGGCTTAGAGAAAGATTGGAACGTGAGCAAAGAGAAAGGATACAAAGAGAAAGAGAAGCCCATAGGAGAGCTCAAAGGCCACCCTTAAGAGAAATTCAAGTTCGAAAGAATCAAGTGAATCAGAATTAGAACACAAGCTGAATAAGAAGATTGGATCTTTCTCCCCAGAAAGATTTGAAAGGCTACAATCAAAAAGAATTCTTCTAAGGCAGAGATGGAAATAAACAAATGTACTTTTTAATAGACAACTAAGGATGCAGGTTCCTATTCCAGATCAAGATGCTTTCAAACTAAAGCATATCAACCATCACGCATCCTGTAGCAGCATGAAGACAAACGAAGGATGATGTAATAGGCATCGTGTCTTGTCAGGCACTTAGAATATTTTCATCATGTCTTTGTAATTTGTATTTGACATATGTAATTGCATGTGATAGTATCACGTGCAAAGCTGTAACATGTAATCAGGTTGCAAGTGCATTAGGCATGCAACTTTGAAAAAGACAAAATTAGTTAGTTGGTGAATAAGTCAAGGTGGTTAAAGGTTTTCCCCTTTTCTCTCCACCTTTCTCTCTCCTCTTTTCCTATATAAAGGAGGGAGCTCATTGTAAATAGGGATCTTTTGGGCAAGGCAAGAAAATTCTGTCAATTTGTATTGTGCACTCTAAGACTTTGTGCTTAGATGTAAATCAGATTGCTTTCAATAAAAGAGGCAGATTGTTTTGAGATTTTGTGCCAATTCAAACTGTTATGTGACGACATTTTCTTGAGTTGATTGAGAGTTTTTACGCTTTGATTCAAGAGGGATTTGGATTCAATTGCGTAGACTTTGAGCTGCCTGTTGCATTCAGAGCCAATTTGAACTTTTGAAGACTTTGTGCTGCAGAAGGACAAATTGTGATAGATAGTATTGGCTGCAATTACTTAAAGCTGAAGACTTTGGGCTTCAGTTGTAAGTGTTTTTATTAAATTTGAGAGTATCTGAAAAGAGACTTTGTGCCTTACTGGTTATTCTGCTTAAATCCTCACAAGACAAGCACAGGAGACTTTGGGTTCCTGTTTTTGTTTCACTAAATATAAAAAGAAAGCTCCTGCCCCTAGTATTGTTCTTAAGTCAACTCCAGGGTCACCGGTATTATCGTAGCAATAAGGCACTTTTTGTTAAGTTGGAAAGTTGTTGTATGCAAATCATTCCTGAAAAAAGAAGAATCGATTAAGAGAACCGCCTTTTTTTTAATTTCAGTTAAGTTCCTGTTGAAGCCACCTACGGTAAGAAGGGAGCCTCCTCTATTGCTGAGAGGAGAGATTTATCTCATGAGACGTTGCCTAAAGTTACAATTTTGTAAGGTGTAGTCCTAGCGGCTTACAAAATTTTTAGCCAACACCATTCTAACTTGCATATCCTGCACCTTCTTGTCCCTGTCATTGACCTTGTTGTCATCCGAAGTATTCGAACCAGGCTCCAATCTTTCCTGCAGGGAGTCAACCTTAGCAGAAATAGCACGACATTTTAAATTCAAATTTTTATTTCCTGAAAGACCCACTTCAACAAACGAAATGAGTACATAGAGGCCGCCTTCGCAGTCTGGAGAACCCCAAAGGGAGGGTCAATTTTGTCAATGTTAATAAAAAATGTTATATTAATATTATTATATAGTAATGATTTATTTTAAATTTTACTATTGAAGTTTGTATATATTATAAAAAATATTGGTAAGTACTGTATATAGTAATATTATTATAATATCATATATTATAAATTTGGATATGTTACTAGTAGTATTAATTCAGTAATTAATATTGTAAAATATAAATTACAATAATTTTTAAGTTTTAATGATTAATGATTTTATATGTTTTCTGTACAGACATGCCCAAATGTAGCCAACCTCTGAAAAAATATTTGCTGTCCTGACATAGCATACACACCCACACCCATTTTCAGCAACTTAGGTCTTTGGCTTCATTTCCAGGTCCCATTGACCTTTTTCTGGTCATTCGGGGATACGGTCATACGATTATACCTTCTTTCTTCTTTGTATCAAACCATTCAAATGGTCAGCTAGTTATTTATTGATTTCAAATTCAATGCATCTTTTATTTTCCACTGATGATATAAGTTAAATTATTCCCCCACAATAAGTTTCTGTTTGTGTTGTGCCAACCATTGTAATTCATGTAAGCACTTGAGCTTCAAGGATTCTACTAGAGCAATGAATAAAAAGTGTTTTCTAGGACTCGGGAGAGGAGAATAGCTGATTGTAACTTAAATTTGTGCACATTAAATAGTGTTGAGTCTTGAGATACCTCCTTCTGGATCTTTTGGTTCTGCTAAGAGCAGGTCAACATTCTAATAGAAATGTTTTGACTTTTCCTTCAACACAGAGATGCTAGATCCAGTCTCTTGGAGAAGACTAAGTCTGCTTGCTCGGTGCGTTATCTCCTTTGACAAAAACCTATCATTCTCTACTCCCAAACCCTTAATTTTTTGTAAGATCAGCTTTGAGCTATGGATTTGCATTAAAATGGGAAAATTCTTGCTTGAGGATTCCCACAAAGTCCCAAAGCTTTATCTAGTTAGCTGAAACTTGTATTTGATAGTGTGACCAATGAAACCAGTTCATGACCCAAAGTTTGCTTCTTTTTGTCTGTATTCTGTGTCCCGGCTCCCAAGTAAAATTCCTCCTATCCTCAGATATTTTATTATCACTTTCAAGTTGATTTTTTCCCCATTTGCCAATGCAATTTCTCAAACATAAGCCTGAGTTCTAATTATACAAATGTACAGCAATTACAACACAGTTCAAAAACCTCTCTCTACACTGATATCCAAAATACTTCATGTAAAAAGCTGTTATGCATTAACAAATTAAAAAAAGAGCATCATATACCATGAACTTGAATTCTTAAAGCACCACGATATGCATGTCTTGTTTGACACTGGTTCATTCAATACATCTTCACATATATTTATAACTCTTGTGACTATTTGAATTTAAGATGACTCTTACTTCAAATTCTATGCATGATTCTGTCATTTTGAGGTGAAACTTTTTCATTTTATATACCTATATTATATTTACAAGCACTGATGAAATTAATATTGCCTAGCAACCTATAAAAGCGTCCTCAGATTTAAGCAAAGAAATATTATAACAATACCAGCATATTGGCACAGCATATGCACATACATACATATATACATAGCTCTAGGCATATATCTAGTGCATGCATATATATATTGAGGTAATATTGTAACAATTCCAGCCTATTGGCACAGCATAGGCACATACATACATATATACATAGCTCTAGACATATATCAAGTGCATGTATATATATGTAGGTGCATGTATATTCTGAGGTAATATGCTGGCGTTATTATAATATTAACTTTTGTGCCGGCATACAAGTCACCAACAGGTGAATCTTAAACCGGTCATTCAGGTCTTCAGAGCATATTCTATATTACAGAAAGATAAATCTGTCCATCATCCTTGACATGCATGTTTATAAATCACAAGCATGAAACAGTAAATGTGTTTCATGGAAGTAGCCCTTCTAGTCTTGTAGATAGTCAATATAGTTATTAAAATCTACAGAAACCGTATTAATACATTCTATAAACCAAAACCTTAAAGCATTGCTAGATTATGATTTGTACTTTCAGTTAACAAACGCAAAATGGTAAGGCTTATCAAGGAGACAACCTTTCAGCTTTTAAATCTGTGACTGGGATAAGTTCTTTCATTGTCAAGATTCAATGTACTCAACTGAAAGAAAAATGTGATTTCCAGTCTGATTTTTAATAGAGCTAAATGCCACGCTGAGTTTTTGTATTTTGCATATTTTTTTAGAATGAGGATTTATTTTCAAGTAGTGCGATAGATGAACACCATTAACAGATTCATTCAGAGAAGCACGAATATACTAACACGACACAAACACATGGCAAAAATTCCAGCTCCACTTCTTATTCTAGCATCTCATCTAAGTGTCCCAAATGATTTCAACTTCTTTGACCATGTGTTAATAAAATCAATGAATTTCCATGTGCATATAACCTAACAACTTATAGCTTGAGAATGCTTAGCTATCTTTTTTCATAAAAACTAGTATATCCTTAAATGGAATCCTTATGATCTGAAAGAACCTCTAAAAGGAAATGATGTCTTTGGAAAGTCACATACTGTGACTGATAAAAGTGATTCAAGCATGATGAGAAGAAGAAAAGAATCTGCCCAATATCATTCATGTGACAACATACCTCACCAAGCGTAATAGGAGCTTTTCCAGGAAAGAAAGGGTAAAATGTCAACGCCACAATGCGTGTCAAAAAGTTCAGATCTCCCTCCTGTTCTTCAAAATCATACAGCCAAGGAAAAGTATGTTTTCGCACACCTGCACCAGTTACAGCAACATCCTCTGGATTCCTCACACCAGGTAATGGAATTGTGAATTTTGTCCCATGTGTACACTGTGGTATAGTTGCTCCCTGTATAATAGCACAATAAAAGAGTTATATTATGTGTTGGACAATTATTTAAGGATAAACAAGTTACGTCTGGATTGGATGCAATAAGGAAAGATTTTGCTACTGGACGTATAGATAATGAAGCAGGGATACTTGCTTTCGTTGTTTTTTTGGGACCACAATTCTATTAAATCATTTTGTATTTTATGACATGACATAAGATGCATGGTTTTATGGCATTAGTTGAATGTCTTGTTTCAACAAACTTGATAGCAAAGGAAATCAAATGGTGGAGAGCTACAGTTATTGCCAAATGCACTTGATCCAAGAACCAAACTTGCAATCAGAATATTTTTTATTGGAGAAATGATGCACAAATAAATGACAATAGGTTTGAGAATTCTTAAAACAGCTACAGGACCTCAACAACAAGCTTTAGTCCATCAAGACTGCTTCCTGTTCGAACATCAACTGAAGCAGGGGATGAAGAATCATCCGCACCATGGCAGATAGTCAAAAGAAGCTGGCATACGTGGCATGGTTCTCCTAGATATATGAAAATCTCCACAATATCTGCTGCTGGAGGACAAACCTGCAGTCATTTACAATGCACTTTCAAGAAGCCATTCACAAATGAGATCATCCTTTCAAGAAGGAAAACAAATAGAAGCTCTTTTAAGAATGAGCACCATGTAAGTTTACAACCATCCTTATGTACACTGAACATGTCAAAGTAAAATAATACAATTTTTACCAAACATATTGCAAACATCATGGGAACATATGATTACCCAGATAAGATCTTTGATCTTGAAGCTAAGAAGATCATTTGCACTGTTAAGGCTAGTAAACATGCTTGCAACAGGTTTGAGAATACTTGCAGGAGGCCGTGATAGAACCTGTTTCACATAAGAAATAAGTTTCTTGTAGTCAGATCATCAGAATAAACATAGTTTGAACTCCAACTGCCAAATATAGGAAACCCTAAAACGTCAAATGATATCACATACTATCAATTGGCCTGAATCCATAGGCCTCAATTAAATTACAATTCTCACAGAAGCTAATCTCTTACGGAAAGTACTCTTAACATGAACACAAAATACCAAAAACACAACTCCGTGTGACAATTTAAGCTATGAGCAGAAGGCAAAAGGAAAGACAGTTACATGGACAGCACCGCAGAAAGCAATTTTCAGCACTTTTATTATCACAGTTGAAACTTAAAATAATGCTTGCCCAGCCATGATTCATAAAATATTAAAACTGTTATTAAAACACTGAGTACATGTTATTCACACCATGCTTAGATACCAACCATCCACCATAGTTCAAAAACATGGACTTGGCAGGCCTAAAATTTGGCTAGGACTTGACAAAATTGCCAAACATTAAAAACACATAATTTGTAAAATAATCTTAAAAGCAATGTAAAGAGGCCGTAAGTGTTTTTTCCTTCATTTATACATCAAAAACAACCAAAATTAACATTTTGGACTTGGCAGACCTAATATTTGACTGGGACTCACCAAAATTGCCAAACATTAAAAACACATAATTTGTAAAATAACCTTAAAAGCAATTTACAGAGGTCATAAGTGTCAGGCTGCTCATCAGTCTTTCGTTGTCAGTGTTTTCATTGATTTTGCTGCAGCTGTTCATTGCAAAATTATTGCTTTTATACAATTAAAAAAAAAGTGCATTTTCCTTCAATTATACATCAAAAAACAACCAAAATTAGCATCATAGTATTGTGATTATGAATTACATATCCAATTAATATTGGACAATTTTCATCCACCGAAAACATAGACCCAAACTATTTCTATTTTTTTTCTTTTGAAAACCAGAGTTGATTGGCAGCACCTCTCGTAAGGATCTAGGGGCCGAGCCCCCAGCATGTTCAAAGACCTTCAAGAACACAAAGACCTCAATGGTGCATGCCATATTTTATTATTTTGTCACTTTTAAATGTTAAGCTATCAACCAACGGTCAATATTAAGACTTACTTAGCGGCTTGCTATTTTTCTACACCAAGCAAGTTTTTGTCACAAGCTCACAGGTCTCTGGCAAGATATGCACAAGTTTTTGGGTGATTAGATGCCAACAATTCATTACAAATTATTGGGCAATGACTTGCCAATGACTCAGTGGCAAGTTATTGGCAAGTAACTCACCAGGGTTTGTTTGCACATAAGTACTCGTGTACCAATAAAATACATGCTGAGTTTATAATCTATGGCATGTACCATTAATTTTATAACAATCTGTTCTTCTGTGGGATTATGCATTTCATGTTAAGCATGTCCACTTAGCCATCCATGTACTTCCTTCTGCTGATCAAACACAATCACCTCATTATCAGCATTTACATGCAGGGTTGAAATTTGAGTAGTCACGGCACCACCAAATATTAGTATTGGCAAGCTGATTAAGAATTGATACCAAAATCGTATTCATCAGTGAGCAAGTATCAACCTCATGCCAACCAATCATATCATTAATTTTAGAGTTTTGGGCCGCAACCTCCTTCCCTTTTACACCAGAAGAAGATTCAGCCACATTAAGAGGTCCTTTTTGTCATCATCTTCATCATATACATTGTCTTTTTCATGTGATATGTAAGGGTTTGAAGAAGAGTCAATGGTTTCCTTGGACGGTTGATTCATCCCTACAGACAACTTGATCCAACTCAAATGTTGGATTCTCATTTTCTACAGGACATCCTGTTCCCTATGCCAATGTATCCCAAGACTAGTGTAGTTCTTCCATTTCTCCTCACCAGAATTGGAGAAATGATGAGTTCTTTCTGATCATAAACACTCAGTGCACTATGGTCAGTGAAACAGTTTTTTACATAGTGACCTTGGTCCAAGTCCACAAGCAACAGCCAGTGCATCGATCACAACACACTAGCACTTTAAGATCTTCTCTGAATTCTAGTGACCTTTACTTGACAGCCAGGTTAGGATAATGATGCAAGAGCATCCTGGGTGTAAGAGCAATCTTGCATCACCCAAAAATATTTCTGTTTTTATATTCAATAAGGGCTATTTTGTGCAGAGCTGCTATTTATGGAAAGTTACTATTTCTAGTAATTTTTGTATGTGCTCAGACTGATCTGATTTCTTTCTTGGAGGTTCATTTTGGTCATATAAGTCTGCCAGTAAAGTTTCATTGCCAGATCAACTGTATATTGGAAGATATTGAAGATTTTCGATATTGGCAGCAGGGTACAGAAACTTTGAGCTCAGTTTTGAAGGCTTTAGAGGCCCCGGATGAGGTCGAAAATTTGGGTGACGGGTGCTTGCATTGGTCAAACCTGTAGAGCGCTTCGTGGCGTTTCCGAAATGGGGTTATAATAGCCGATCGGGTCAACTGGTGATGACTTATGGTCTTCGGAAGTTGGGCCACCTGAAATGGCGGAAAATAATTTTCTTCAAAATTTCTGTTCGGGTTTCAAAGGTTATCTTGAGCCGACTATGATGTAATAAAATGTAAAATAAAATAATTCTAAGTTTGGTCGGCCTTATTGGCTAAAATTCTGGAACCTTCCCAGGCGGTGGAAAATTGCCTATATAAGGAAGGCTGTATTATTGTCTTAGGCAGTTCAGAATAGTTCTGGGTAGTAGATCTGGGTATTGATTCGAGGCTTTGTCCTACAGAATATTGTAAGGGAATGCCCATGTGGCTTTGCATATTATAATTCTGAAAGTTTGTAATTCCACATTTGTGGAGATAATAAGAAGCCAATTTTCTGTTCTTGCATATTATTGTTGTTGTTTCTCTATTTCTGTTATGTGCTTGTGGTATTAAGGGGAGCACCCTTCATCAAGGATCCTTGGCGCTGAGGACATTCAAATGCCCTATGACCTTCTTCTCCACAGTGAAAACATGTTCCACGGAAGCCTCCTCTTCCAGATCCTTGTCCTCTTCCTCTTCCTCTCTGATCTCTATTATTCTGATCCTGGAAGCGACTGGAATTATTTCCTCGCTGATTCTGACTGCTACTGGCCTCATCCTTCTTTTTCGGATCTTCATTTCAACCACCATATGACCGTCCACCAGATCGTCCACCGCGACCTCTTCCGTTTTGTGTGCTCTCGAACTTCTTGTTCAACTTTTCCTCTACTTTTAGGGCAAACTGGTATGCCTCTTCAATACTGTTCATTCGGACCAGATTCAGCTCCTCCTGAATGCTTGGCCTTAACCCATTAAGGTATCGGGCAACTTTCTCTTTATCAACTTCTGCATGGCCTGTTCTGATGAGAAGTCGATAGAACTCCTCTGTATACTCCTGAATAGATCTTCCCGCTTGCTTCAAACTCTGCATTTTCTTCAGTAGGTCAAGCTCATAATCAACAGGAATGAACTGTCGCTTCAATTTATCCACCATCCGATCCCATCTTGTGATTTTCTCCAGAATTTTAGCCAATAAGGCCGACCAAACTTAGAATTATTTTATTTTACATTTTATTACATCATAGTCGGCTCAAGATAACCTTTGAAACCCGAACAGAAATTTTGAAGAAAATTATTTTCCGCCATTTCAGGTGGCTAAACTTCCGAAGACCATAAGTCATCACCAGTTGACCCGATCGGCTATTATAACCCCATTTCGGAAACGTCACGAAGCGCTCTACAGGCTTGACCAGCGCAAGCACCCGTCACCCAAATTTTCGACCTCATCCGGGGCCTCTAAAGCCTTCAAAACTGAGCTCAAAGTTTCTGTACCCTGCTGCCAATACCGAAAATCTTCAATATCTTCCAATATACACTTGATCTGGCAATGAAACTTTACTGGCAGACTTATATGACCAAAATGAACCTCCAAGAAAGAAATCAGATCAGTCTGAGCACATACAAAAATTACCAGAAATAGTAACTTTCCATAAATAGCAGCTCTGCACAAAATAGCCCTTATTGAATATAAAAACAGAAATATTTTTGGGTGATGCAAGATTGCTCTTACACCCAGGATGCTCCTGCATCAGATAATGTTCTAGACGAATATAACAGTGATACTCAAGCCTTCAAATGTGAAAATGGTTTTTTCTCAATGGTAGTTCTAGATGGGACGAAGGTACATACATCAAGGCCTCTTTTTATTCACCATAATATCTTATGTAATCTGCCTACAGAACACATATGCAAAATTCCTACTTTGAAACATGTCTTGACAGGGAGCGGAGCCATACTGTAAGTGTGAAACAAAAAACAGAATGTAGTGTAAGGTTCTCTCGAATCTCAATATTCCAATCTGCATTTTAGTGCAAGGACTCTGTCTAGAGTTTATTTCTCGGCCTATTTTGAAAAAAATACACAGTTTTCTCAAATTCCAATTTAATTTTATATATATATATATATATATATATATATATATATATATATATATATATATATATATATATATATATCTATGTATGTATGTATGTATGTATGTATGAGTTTGTGATATTGCTATCAAGATTCAACTATGTAATTTTTGAGTCAAACTCATTGACCCATGTTTCATGAGTGGTTCACAAGAACCCATCTCTCATGAGAAAGAAGGAACACTTAGCACTCATTGCATTTGGGTGATGCTCAAGCATTGGGCCTTCCCCGGTGGTCACCCGTCCTAGGTTTACTCCAACTTAAGTGTGCTTGACCATGGAGTTTCCTCCAATTTTAAGCTCACTTAGCTTGCTACCCCACTTGCAAAACCTTCAGCAAGTGTTGTGTCTTATGAACTCATTATAGAGCCCTTTTAGCTCATCAATTGATAAGTAGGAGATATTTTCCATAGCAAATCAAATTGTGATATTACTATCAAGATTCAACTGTGTAGTTTTCAAGTCAAACTTATTGACCCATATTTCATGAGTAGTGGTTCACAAGAAACCATCTCTCATCAAAAAGAATGGAACACTTCGCACTCATTGCACCTAGGTGATGCTCATAGAGGTGAAGAATATAGTATTATAATCCACATTTCACATATAGACACAACTCCAGACAGCCAAGATGCATCTTAGGCAATACCTCAGGATTATGATAAATGCAAATATATTTCAATATAGAGGAGTACTTGAAAGAATGATTTGCAGGAAGGCCAATTATTGATGAAGTACCATATTTTCTGTAAAAGTGCTCAGTCGTAGTTAAGAGAGCCACTCAGACAGAATAAAATAGTTACCAACAATGGAATCATTCAAGCATTTAACAATGAGCCATCCAGGTTCCCAATATTTTGAGACATCATGTTTACGTTTTGAGCTAAATCAACATTGAATCTTAAAGAGGGATAGGAAGTCTCATATCACTTGAACTTCTTATAATCCACAAGCTTGCCAAAACTGCCTCCCACTTATCAAGGTCTTGCTTCTATGACTCTATTGACCAATTTAGATTAGTAGCTTGACCTCCGCTCGTCAAACCAAGCATTGCCCTTATACTATTAATATCTATGTTTAACTCCACATATCCAACCTCACTCACCAATGACCATAGATATACTATTGGACCACTAATGCTTAATGGGCCATTTCCATGCTCGGGAACCAATATGTTTTGGGCACAACTGCCTTAGGCATCCTTTTGGTCCATACCTTCTGGATTTTCTTTGGCTTATATTTGAGACTTGAAACTTGTAAAAATGTTTCACACGCAACATCTTTAATCTCACAATAAGATATGGCCTTCCATAAGTATAAGAGACCATCTTGAATGTTGGTGGCTAAATTTCTTCTGCACATATACAAGTGCTTTGGTTGATGATTAGATTGTCTCATTGTGGCCGGTATTTTGCAGGTTTCTTGGAAGTCAATCTGAGTATAACATAATAAATCCAGCTTGTTACGCTTTCTTTGCTTTCCCAGCACAATCACATGGGAAAAATTCAATCTTTTAAAAGTAGAAATCAGGTTTCCTTACTGAGATCAATGCTTGATGTGCCTTCTTGGTCCTTTGAACTTTATTTATCTCTAGCTGCTTGGTCTCTTGTAGAAACTTTGGAACTCCTTAAGAATATGGTGTAAATATATATTCCAAGGAATCAAGGCATCCCATCCACTGTAATATGTGAAATCACCTTTTTTCTTTAGTCAACCACATCATATCATTCCTCATAGTACCAAATATTGAAATTTTGATGTATTCAATGATTGTACGAGATGTTTAGCACAAGATAGATGATTAATGATGTTATCACAAACCAGCCATATAAGTTGAATGCAAGTGGAATTACATTAATTCCAAAATTTTGAGAGATTTGACGAGTCAATAATGAGTTAAGAGGCAAATAAATATTCTCAAAAGCCCAGGAGAAAGAAATTCGCGAATTTCATGCCACCTTGAATTTGCTGAAAGAAGCCATTACTCCGATACACCAACCTACTAATTGACTGATATAACGATTCATAATCAAGGAGTAGACTACCAAAAAATTGAAACATCAACCTACAAAATCAGACCAATACCCTGATAGGCCAACAAGTATTTTTCATGCAAAGACCACCAAAGGTGCCTCAGTTGGGAATCAACTAGGACAAGCCACATCAAACACCTGAAATTATTGGGTTTCAAATTCTGAACTGGAGAATGGTACAAAAATTTGTTAAAAATAGATATTAAACATGATAAATGAGACCAACAATAATCTGGATGAAGAGTCTCTGAGCAGGGGCAAAATTTTACTTATGTGCCTCCACCATCCCCTTTTGGCAACCAAGGCTGAAAAAACAAGTTAACAAGAAAGTAATCTCTAATCAATTACAAATACTAATCACATATAAGGGGGAGGAGCTCTCGATGGAAACGAGAAGCCGATAAAGTTCAATGCTAGAGACCAACATTGGAAACAAACCTACCACAAGTCTGTGTCAACACCCAAAACAAATTAAAAACCAATCTGTTATAATCTGTAACCACAACCAAACCAATTCAAGACATAATATCATCCTTATTACCAAAACCTTTTCATTGATTGGGAGGTCTATAAACTGATTGTCAACAACGATGACTTTATTGGGCAACTGCATCTTACTTCATCTTGAAATTTTTGACACTTGAAAAAATATACATATTGAAATTATACATTTTGACTATGTTCCTTACCTAGGACATGTTTCTTGGGGCTTTGTACCATTTCTGAGTGGGAGAATATTCTTGGGGATAAGAATAGAGACAGAACATTCCCACCCCATTCCCCTTTTACTCTATTTTCTGGGAATGTCCCAGGGAAATACCCTCTACATGGAAGACATCTCGTAGGGACATCCATCAAAGGGTGAACCCAACATCCCTATGATGTAGTCAGGATGTCTTGACATCCCCTGTTTACAGTCAAATTTCAAATGTGAAAAAATGAAAAAACACTCATTTTTGTGAAACTTTCAAAAAACCCTGACCTGCACAATTGCAGTAGTTCCACTAGGCCTGAAAACTTAAAAATATATTATTTACATCTATCTTCCCTAGCACAATATCATTTCAAAATTTCTATTTACCTTTTTAGTTTTTTGGTTCTACACACAAGAAGAGAGTTCAGCAAACTGAATTATGAAAAGAGGTGAAGGAACACTGATAAGGACAAATGAGGAAGACGGAAGAGGAGAAAATGGAGTAGGAATATCAGGCCTCTGTCTTTAATTCATTATTTGTTTTGTTTTGAAAGTTCAAATATTTCATATGCTTTCTAGTTTCATTGCTTTTTCTTTCCAAGCTTTCAATGCTGTTGTTAAAACTTTTTATGCCATGTTGAAGTTCTTCAAAATCTCCAAACCTTGAAAGCCTGCATATGTTAACTAGTTCAAACCATAAAACCTATTGTTTTAAACTTCTTAAAACTTACAATGCTGTCTTTTATTATTTTTGGTGTGTGAACGAATTGCCTTTTTAATTGTTTTTCACATGCAAAAGTGGTTGTTTTATTTAAACTGAGATGCATTAAAAAGACTGCATCTTAGATCCGAATTCCTTGCAGGAGAAATCAAGAGAGCCCTAAATTCGGATGATTCAATGGCCAAAAAGTTAAAACAAATTCCAATCCAATGTAATGTCCCCTTTCTGAAATAGGATTTAATAATAGATAATATTAATAAAATTAAAATATAAATAAAATAATAATTAAATATAATTACAAGTTAATTGAGTTTAATAAAAGGTCAAGAGGCATGTAGTGAAGAGTTAGGACTCCCTCAACATAAGTTATAAATGGGAGAAGAGTTCATTTGAAAGGGGAGAAGAATGCAGCAAGGGACACTGGAAAACAAAATATGGAGTAATCAGGTTGGAATTGGAAAGAATTCAGAAATAAACTTGAATTAGAAATGAAGAACAGCAGTTAAGATTGGTTAAGGGGAATTAAGAAAGCGGAAGAGACACCTCTCTTGGGAAGATGTGTTAAGAAGTTGTGAAGTGTATTTCGGGGGAGGAATAAGAGTTTATATCAAACTTACATTTGCAGATCTGCAAATGAGATGATAAAAGGGAAGATCATCAAAGAAAGGTTTAACACATGATTGTAAGAAGAATTTATAGAAGAATTGTAAGGAGAGTCTATGCTGATATAAAAGAGGAATATATGCATATGCTGATAAAAAAAGAATATGAAGACTTAAAGGAGAAGTACAAAGAGAAGACATGGTTGAAGGTATGAATCAAGAAAGAATAAGGAAGTGTCTCCTTCAAAAGCCAAAGGTTTTGAAGGATTGGGACCCTCCCAAAGGGTGGTAATTGTGAAAGGTTGTGACAGTTGTCAAGTTGCAGACATGGTGAAGAGGTGTCACTCACCCTCATATTGGAAGATATAAAAGGGAGAAGGTTTCATTTGAGAAAGACATCCAAGGAAGATCAATTTAGGGAATAATATATCATTCTCAAAGACAACAATGAAAAGTGGTGACTCAATCCTTATGAAAGGTGGTGACCCTTCCACCAATGAAGTATAAAGGAGGATTCATTCCAAGCATATTGGAGGAAATACATCAGATTGAACAGAAGAACAGAAATCAACGAACAAGGAATAGTAATCAAAATCAGAAGCATGTAAATAGCAGACACGTATTCAGGATCAGACTCTCAGTAATCTGATTCAGACTTGTTATATTCAGTGTCTAATAATCTGAATAACGGCACTTGTGGTATTATCATTGCCTATGCATTTTTGTCAATCAATTGTCTTTATATATGTATATTTACGATTTGATATAGATGCATCTATCAATAATATGTTTGTGAAATTCCATCATTATAGAAGGAAGGTGTAAGGGGAAGAGGAACCATGAGGATTTCCACCTAGGAAGGGATCCCAGATGGATGTCCATGTTGCCTTCCACTAGGCCAAGAGGGCCAAAGTTCCGCTATTGGGCTTAGATAGGACAATCAAGGAACCTCCATTACAACCTTCCCTCAGACTCTATAATGAAGGCTACTAAATCTTAGGAGATAAAGCATGGATAGGGAAAGAAGATACAAGCACCCCACTAGGTAAAGGCCCCGGGTTGATTTCCATGCTGCCTGCCACCATGGCCAAGAGTGCCACCATGGGCAAGAGGGCCAAAGTTCGACTCTTGGGCTTAGTGTGGGATGGCTTCGAGCGGACCTATTGTGCTTCTCTAATGTGTTCGCAATGATGGTATAGATATTCTATAAATCACGTGTTATGGACTAACCCTAATAACGGCTATATATGTTGTACATGTGCACATGTTTCTTATGTTATGATTGCACGATTCAAATCCATAATTCCACTATTCGAGGAGATATTTTACTTGTTAAGATGTAACCCTAACCCTAATTTGTTGCCATTGTGATTTTTAGGGCAAATTTTAGGACAAACTAGGCAGGGGGCATCACATCCAAGAATGCACCTTTGATCCAACATAAGAAGCCTCCTCATAAAAGTTTCCCTCGGCCTAAGTTGAGGAAACCAAGAATGAACTTCAAAGTAAAAAATTGTGCTTCTCCTATAGAAAGTCATGTCAGCTAGATCACAAATGCTTGGGAAAAGGAAAAATACATTACATAGTGGTGGTTTCCAATGAGGATTCTAATGTAGGAAAATCTGAACTTGAGATTTTTGTGGAGGATATCGAGCATGAAGGCCAAGGTAGAGAGCATTCAGGTGGCAAACTTGAAGCACTGTAAAAAGCACCAAGAGATCACTCTTTTCATGTTAGAGGAATCTTACAAGGACAAAAGGTAACGATTTCGATTGTTAGTGGAGCTACCCACAATTTCATTAATGAAAGATTAGTGGCTAAGATGGGCTCGAGGACAAAAGATTTGAAGGGTTTAATGTTACAGAGGTGGACAGGTTTACTAACCCATGCAACCAAAGGATTTAGCAGACTCTAAGGGACACAAGATCTAAGATAACTTCTATGTGACTGGCATAAGGGAGATGATATTGGGAGTGCAATGGTTGCACTAACTTGGCGAGTACATACAAAATTATCAAACCTTGAAGTTGAAATTCAAATCTAATGGGAAGGAGGTGATTCTTTATGGCCTATCCAATGGGTGTCACATGATAGTTTCAATAAAATGATGGAGAGAGCTTTTTGTGTGGCTTGGGCAACAAAGCACTTGATTGCAGATATAGTTCCATTCAAGGGTGGGAGGCCATATCATGTTGACATCCAATCCATCTTGGATAAACATAGCAAGGTGTTCGGTGAAACTCCAAGTTTATACCAGATCAAGGTTTCCAACATGTAAATAAGTTAGAGGAAGGAGCAAAACCCATCATCACTACTCCTTATCGACACCCTAGGAGATACAAGGAGGAGATCGAGAAGAGAATTAAGGAGTTATTGGACAATGGGCACATACGACCTAGTCCACTTGCTTCATTTGTTGTGCTAGTTAAGAAATGTAAGAGGCCACCCTGTTTGCTACTGAGGCGTTTTTTATAGTTTTGGCTACAGACAAATTGTCAAACAATTTGCATGTATATATAATAACTGTTGTAGTTTTCTGAGAGAATATACTTAGGTTTGCTTGTTGAAATTTATGTTTAGCAAGAGGTTATACAAATTGATTTCACCAACAATCATCAAATAGGAATGCAATTGCATTTACCAAAGCATACGATAGAGATTACATAGCTGAAACAAATAATGGTCATACACAGCAGAGTACTTGAAACAAGGTAGCCTTAAAGTTCATTTGCAGAAAATGTCTGGAGAATGAATTTATTGAGCTCAGAATAACTTAACAAACTGTACATGTGAATTTCAGTTCACAGAAAATAAACAACAGCAACTTCTTATTCATCCATCACCCTTCTCTGTCTCCAGGCTTCAGTCAGTAAGAAAGTTGGAAGACTTCACATCAAGATCTCTGAAATGAAGCTTCAGAAAAAGATTTCCTGTCCACTTCCCATACTTTTTGCAGCAACTCACCCATTAATTAGATGCATAAGACTGAATGACCAACAGTCTCTGTTCACATGCCATAATCAGCAGGATGACTCAGCTCCAATCTTGAACAGCAATCTGTAATATCTAGTCTGCACTTGGGATCATAATGCTTCAGGCATAATGTAATTTATTTAATCTTCAGGCATTCGATTTGTGGTTTTCAATCTTCTGCAGAACTAGGATGAAAAACTCGGATGTGGGAGCTCCAGGGTAGAACAAAACCACTATCTGGGGTAGTGATTTTACTTATTACATTGTGTGATATCCACAACAGTCCAATCAACATTTCTCCATCCCAAGAACAGCGACCGGCACACTGTGAACCAGCGAATGGCACAACTACAAACTAAGACATTCTTTTATTACAGAAAAGAGGGAGATCTTCTGTCATGAATCCTAATTGCAGCACAGATTGGGGAAACAAATAAGAATCATTGATTTGGTGTCTTCAACACTACAAAGTATAATCAGGTCCAGAAAGTATAATCAGGTTCACTAATGAACCAATCTAAGCATACAATCCATGCCAAACAACCAGCACACCTGCATACTGAGAGATCACCATTGGTGCACCATCCCTCAATAAGTGAACTGGATCTTGGTATCCTACACATCTCTGTAAGTTGTTGAAACTGGTGACAAAGGATTGTAACCTACAGTTTCATTAAGGGATCAACTTATCATGAATGAATCATTGTTTATGAGATCTATTGTGACTGGCAAAAGTGTGTAAATTTTATAAATTGTAAATGTTATTTAAGTTATAAATTCTAATTGTTATTTGAGAGACCTCACTTGTCATGTAAGTTATCACCCTTCCTGATCTTAGTAGTGTGTTGCTATATAGGATGTTCAATCTTTAGTTTGGAAACTCGTTTTAGTGTTCTCATCTTATTCCAAAAAGGGGTTTGCCAAAGGACTGGGTTTTGTTGGTTAACGGATTGGGTAGTAATATTTAGCTAAACTGGCTCATGCCCAGTAGCTACCCAACACAATAATCAACAGCTGAAAGGGGTAACTCCTATCAAGAAGTCAGCCCAATCTCTAAGTTTTGGCCAGGTATAACTCCTTGTGTTTGATATACAATGAATATCTCCTAATCTAAACAGGGGTATACTCTTAACCAGAGATCAGGAGCGGCAGATAAGTAAGCTTTTGTAGCCATAGGAAGCTTATCGAATTTTAGTGCTTTATCAAACTTCTTTAACTTTGATCTACTCCTAACAGGAGATCAATGCACAATCACAGCTGCAACTACACACCAACTCCTCACACTAACAGCTAACTACTGCTACTTTAACTCTATAGAGATAAACAAATCAACTTAATACTGGATTAATTACAGAGCACTCCTCTCAGATAGCCTCAATATTTCCCTCCACTCAACGACCTTTTTTGCTTAAGGAAACATTTCTGCAACTAACAGAGTAGAAAGCCATTCGTTCATCAAAAATTAGCTAAAATAAACTAAACTAAAGTGAACAGCATAAATGAAATACAAGATACTTTGTGTCTCACTCAGTGATCTCAGCCATGGGGAAGTCAAAAATGCATCCCAAAAATGCTGATCCTTTGTATTAGCTTTGAAAGTCATATTTATAGTTCATACAATGAGAGGGAGAGACGATTCGTCATCTCATAGCAAAATCAGTTACAAAAGAAGCTCCGTAGAGCGAGGAGGGCACTTCTCAATTCATTACATCATAGAATATGAAACTAAAGAAAGAAGAAGTGGAACAGATAGGCAGAGGAATTGATTCAGTTCTCAAATTCCTTCGTTTTGGGGCGTGTCTTCTCGTATGCTTCCATGGCACGTGATATCATTAGCTTCAGCTATTTCGACAACATCATGTCTTGTCATGCAGTAGAGATGATTGTTGCTGATTTCCTGAATTGTTGCAGGCAACGCCTGGAGCTCTGGTCCGACAACTGTCAATGGGGCATCAATGGCACTGAGTTTCTGCACATCAGATGATTGATAGGTTGCTCGAGCAATCAATGTGTCAATATAGCTCTGATAAGTGCGCTTCATCTGTTCCACGTCAACCAATTCTTTGCCTTTGCCTTGATGCGAGCCACAATGCAGAGCTGTAATGTATTGTTCAATCTGATTTTTCTCTTCCTTTAGGTGCTTGATAGCTTGCTTTAGACCCTTGACTGCACTAGTAGTAACTTCCTTGTAATCTACCAAGAATACCCATTTCTGAACTGGTTCATCCTTGGCCTTCAGGATTTTCTATGAAACAGTCGTGCTTGGTTTGAGTTCAAAAATCTCTCTAATTAACTTAGCAATTTTCTTATAGGTTCTCTCCTCCTCAACAATTTGTAGATCAGTAAAAACATCACTATATATCTTATCCCATTCTTTGTAACTTGTGGCTAACTTTTCAATTATCACCACACCTCTCATTTTAAGATCATCCACCCAACGTCTACTAATCTGAGGCATGTGTTTGTCTTCTTTCATCTGGGTGATGAGTGCATTGCTATCTACTGTAAAGGGATTAAACACCTCCATGCTTGTAGAAGTCTCCACAGGCTAGCCGGATAGTGAATTTAGAGACTTCTAGATCAGTGTAGACAGTTCCAACACCGTCTTCTTTAGCTTGGCCTTGCTTAGCGTCAGATGATCAAGATGTTCTCCATCTAGCTGGTTAGAGAATTCCCACATTCTCTTTGTGGTGTCAAGGTGTGGCAGACCTATGTCTACCTTGCTCACATTGAAGTCATCAATGCTCATCTGATCTAAATCCCCTACTACCTTCGCCTGAGCAACTTCGAGCACGACATGACTTGTGGTCAAGTCGGTCTCCAGTGACACCAACACTACAGGTTCTTTGGCCTTCTTCACTGGTGGGCTCTTAATAATCTGTTTTGTCATATGCTGGGGAAGAGCACTGTCTTCCACCCTCTTCCTCTTCTTCTCAATGGTCTAGTCTATCTAGGAAGAGGAAGACAGAATGGGAGATGCTAGCTTTACTGCATCTTCAACAAACAACTTCCTCACTAAAGGAGGAGTTCTGGTTTTCCTCCTAGCAAAAGGTAATTTGGCAAGATCAGTATCTTCGGAAGAAAGCAATATAGCTTCATTACATTTACTCCCTTCAGTGTCGATGGCCTCGATTTATTTCTCTATTGTGCCTTGATCCATTGGGTGGCTCGAAGTCTCCATCCCTACATCAGTTTGTTGATTCTGAGCCTCATCTTCTACTTCTGTCTCCTTCTCAACCTCTGCATCTTTCATTTCGGAATTTGAAGGTAGATTCAGCAGAGATCCTCCACCACAGGTTGGAGTAACTTCAACTTGTTTTCCAGGTGGTTGATCACCTCCTCCTGAAGCTTGAGTGGATCCTGGAGGTGCATTGGGTGTCGTGGCAGCAAAAGTAGTAGTGGTGTTGGCTTGTTGCTGAGCTTGAGTACCTCCTCCACGAGGTGTGCTAGTCCTCTTTTTGCCAGACATTTTCCATTCGACCCAATCATGAGTCTTTTTGACGATACCTTCCATCAGCACATCCAAACCTGTTATTTTCAAGCCTGCATACGGCTTTGAATTGATGGGAGTACCATTTATTTATTCATCATATCTTTGGGGCCTCATATAACCTTCGTCCTCTTCAAGTCCTTCAACATCAATCCGTATGTTATATGTCTTTATTCGCTCAACAGTTAAGTGTGACCAATAACGGTCCCTAACCTCCAAGTCATCCTTGCAATTTGCCTAGAAGTCTTCGACATCTAGCCCATGCCTATATGCCAATCCAAGCTTCAATGGTCTTTTACATAGTTAGCATAATCATAATGCAGCCTGATAACATCATACTTTTGGAACGGGTACTTCGTCAGAGCTGCCTTGACCATATTCTTAGCAAATGAACTGGAAGCACAAGAATATGGCGCTATTTTGATGGGAAAAGTGTTGAGAAATAACTTCATTCGGATTGAAGCATATATGTAAATCAATACATATATATATATATATATACATATATATATATATATATATGTTAGAATAATATATATATATAATAGTTACAAGACTTGGACTCGCCTTGAACTCGGCAAGCTCGATTCGGGCTCAGACTTGGACTTGGACTCGATGCCCGGACTCGATAAATTGAAAAACCCAAGAAATTCAAACATTTTTAAGGATTTAAAACTTTTTTCATGCATCATTCATTCAATTAACATCAAAGACACAATAATTGAGGTAAATAAAAGCTACTTTGCACACATAAAAAAGTTTACATTGATCACATAAGTATAAATGCAAATTTCTGAAGGAAATAAGTTAATTGTTAAAATAGTTACTAAATAACACATTAGAAATCTGAAATATAAATAGTGTCACTGTCAAAAGTCTACAATATTTATGGAATATGAAATCCATGGAATGAAAAGTTCAAAAGATATATCAAAATAAAAGCTAGAGCCTAGAGGACTAAGGCCCTATGTCTTCCTACGTGTATGCCTAAGATAGGTCATGGAATATTTTGCAGCCATCTTTTGTCCCTGTGTCTGAGGTCAACCTCAGTGGCATCCTCATCATCCTCATCCTCCTCATAATCATCATCATCCTCAGATCCCTCACTCTTAGCCTCAGGGTCCTCCACTGGGTCTCCTCGTGCTCTAGCCAATCGATTTGCTAATCTATTTTCTAAAACCCCTATATTCTTCTCCCAAGCCTTTTTCCACTCTTCTAACTCTTTGCAAATGATGGAATGACCTTTTTAGGTCTTAGAATCATTAGAAAATCCTTGTTCTAGCTTTAATTTGACCTCGAAAAGCCAGGACAGGTTGTGTGAGATAACACTGTTGAAGGCATGCTGAATCCTGAAATTTGGTTGTCTGAAATTTTTTGAAAACCCCCAAAATCTAGAATCTACATTTTAACTCCTATGAAGTTGAAACCTATCTCGAATATCCTAACAGTATTTATAAAAATATAAATTAAAGTATAAGAAAGAAAGAAATGTCACTTACACTTAAATGTTATATTTGTATAAATCCTCCTGCCCCGGAGCTGAAAAATGACATGTTACCAAGACAAAAATCTTAAAAACAATTAAAAAAAATTATTTTGCTTTTTCCAAGTGACTGGACGCGTCTAAGTCCAGGCCACGGGACTCGACAAGTCCACCGAGTCCTACAACACGGCGAGTCCTGCAGGACTCGGCGAGGACTCAGCCGAATCAGCTTGCCGGGTCATTGTGACTCGGCTCGGGGCTCGTCGAGTCCTGTAACTCTGATATATATATATATATATATAATCTCATATATATAAGTTGAACGTATTGATTGCTTACTGCCCAATGGCAAAACTATTAGAATAATATTTATGTTTCTTATTAATGCTCACTATTGTATCTTATTGTATGTCTGTAAATATTAGAATGTTTCTAATATTTAGGTGTAGTCTAGAATAGAATGTTTCTATTCTATTCGACTCTCCTCTTTGTATATATAGATCATTTGATCTCTGATTAATCAGTCAAGTATTCTGCCATTTACGTTTGTAACATGGTATCAGAGCCATTATAAGGAATTTTTCGAAAACCCTTATAATTTCGTGACTGAAATTTTTGAAATTCTTTGGGTCTGTTTTCTTTCGAAATTTTTTGAAAATCTCGGCATAGTCTTTTTTGAGTGCAGTTTATGGTGTCTTTCTTGCACAAACAGTGCTGTTTTTGACTTCACAATCCAAAAACAACTTCATTGGTGGAAGCCAACAACAGCGTTTTGTTTCACAAATCCGCCATTATTATCAAGAAATCTGAGTTTTTTTCAAGCTTTTTTCAGCCAGTGCCGTTTTTTTCGAAACCCTAATTTTTGGGCTCGGAAATTTTTTTTGATTACAGATTCTTGGTGGGTTTTCCAAGATCTCCAATGGGTTGTCAGATTTTTCTGAGTGCCTCAATTTTTGTGCCTCAATTTTTGAGCCAACGGATCCGAATTCCGACATCATATTATTTTTGGGTTTTTCGAGCTCTCTTCTGGGTACTTCTCCGTTTTTTCTAGGTCTTTCATTTTCTCACCTCGAAGTTTGTGCCATTTGAGATATTCACATATTATGAGCATCTGTATCAGCAGCATCAGAAGTCAGACTCAATTAAAAAGCAAGCCAACGCTGCCCAGCACTGAGAGCAGAAAGAATCTATCTACCATGCCTTTATGGCTAGCATACCTGCAGATCATGTGAAATCTTCTGCCTGGTACATAGATTCCGATGCCTCCCGACATTTCACTCACAGGCGTGATTGGTTTGTTGAATTCACTCCCTATTCTGACTCAGTAATCTTTGGAGGTGGCGAAGAATACAATATTGTCGGCAAGGGCCATGTTCAGATTCAGTCCGGAGGAAGAAGACTCATGTTCCTCAATGTATGTTATGTTCCTAGCATGAAACATAATCTTCTATCTGTTAGCCAGATTATGCACTCCCCTTAGTTGGATGTCGTTTTCAATGGAAATAAGTGTTCGATTATTGATCGTGCTTCTCACACTACACTTGCTGTCGGTCTTGAGGATCATGGTATTTATAAGCTTGTAGATTCAGGCGATTCCCTTGAGCGTGCCTTCATCGCCAAATCATCTGCTCTTAGCAGCCTCTGGCATCAACGATACGGTCACCTGAACATTCAGTATCTAGCACAACTTGCTCGGGATGATTTAGTCCATGGCCTACCTGATATCCAGACCCAGAACCATCACATTTGCAGAGCTTGCCAAGCAAGGAAGCAACATAGGACACCATTTAATGATGGTGAATCATGGCGGGCATCTAAAGTACTCCAGCTGGTCCACGCTGATGTATGTGGTCCTATGAATACTCCTTCTGTTACTGGGAACAGGTACTTCTTACTCTTTGTGGATGATTTCAGTCGCAAAATGTGGGTATATTTTCTTAAGCAAAAATCAGATGCTTTTCCTGTATTTCAGCAGTTTAAAGCCCTAGTAGAAAAAGAGTCTGGTTCCCCCATCCGTACTCTTAGGACCGATAATGAGGGGGAATTCCATTCTTTTGCTTTCTCTACCTTTTGTACTACTCATGGCATTAGACGTCAGTTCACCACACCTCACACCCCTAAGCAAAACGGTGTTGTAGAGCGTCGAAACCGTACCATCACAGAAATGGCTAGGGCTATGCTAGAACATAGAAATGTCCCCAGAAAATATTGGGCAGAAGCAGTATCCACAGCTGTCTACCTTCTTAACCGGTCACCCACCCTTGCAGTTAAACATAAGACTCCTGAGGAAGCATGGTCTGGTTGCAAACCTAGGATCAACCATTTGAAAGTTTTTGGCTCTCTAGCATATGTATGGATTCCTAATGCCAAATGCGCTAAGTTGGATTCCAAAAGCCAGAAACTCATGTTTACAGGATACAGTCACACACATAAGGCCTACAGACTAATTGATGTAAAGACTGATCAATTAATCTTCAGTCGTGATGTTGTGTTTGATGAGGAACTCGGACCATTTCAACTCTCTGCCTTCCTGCCGCATTCCGAGATTCAGTCTTCAGCAATCTCTGACTTGGGTCCTTCTATTTTATATGAGTCATCTGATGCTATTGATATACCACCTCAGCCACCTCCAGATAACACAGCTCCTACTCTTGTTTCTGCTCCTACTTATCCTGCTATTCCGACAGCATCTGATATTGGCTCCTCTACTCTTCGGCCAAAATGGTGGGCTCAAACGATTCGTGATCTTCGTCCTGATGAACTCATTGAGGGTAGAACCTCCAGAAATAAGAGCATTCAGCACAACACAGTTAATGTTGCTCTTATGGCCAACATCCACAGTATCCCTGAGCCCCAGACATATGCAGAGGCCAAAGGAATTCCAAAATGGGAACAGGCAATGGATGCTGAGCTTCAGAGTCTTCAAAAGAACCACACCTGGGTTCTTTCAGATCTCCCTCCTGGGAAGAAACCCATTAGCTGTAAATGGGTCTATAAGGTCAAGTACCATGCAGATGGTAGCTTGGACAAATACAAAGCCAGACTTGTTGCTCGAGGATTCACCCAGCGCGAAGCCATTGACTATGAGGAGACCTTTGCCCCGACAGCCAAGATGAGCACTATTCGCCTTCTTCTTGCCATTGCAGCTCAGTATGGTTGGAAAGTTCATCAAATGGATGTGAAGAGTGCTTTTCTCAATTGTGAATTATAGGAAGAAGTCTACATGACGCAGCCCCCAGGTTTGTAATGTTCCCAATTTTAGTAAATTAAATTTTATTAATTATGGGTCCCAGAATTTAAATAATATTATAAATGGACCTTTAATTGATAAAGGGGGGCCCATTTTTATTATTGTTGTCCGTAAGTGTTTGTCGTGTCGACATTCTTTTGTAAGGGTCCCGGTTGATTTAGCTTATCTCGGGCCCATTATTTCCTTTCGGCATAGTTTAAGTTGTCGCCGTCGGCTCTTTTGTGCACCCTCGGGAGTTTTCCCCAATGGGTATTTATGCTCGGCGTGTAAGATAGTTTTCATATGTTGAGAATTTATATTTGATTTGTATTTGCGAATTCCTGTTGGGATTCTGCTGTTCGCCATTTCGGAGGTGAAAGACCCTCCCTATTTGGTACTCCGCAGTTTCGGTGGGATTCACCCTCACCCTATTCTGCTTATTCTGCTTGTATCGGATCTGGCAAATCCGAGGCTCTATCAGTTAATTCAATAAGATCTCCCTGGCAAATATATTTGGCTTGCAAGTGTTCTGTGCCTACGAAATACATACTTAATTGTCGGCTCAGGAAAGGGAACATCACATTATCATTTCGGGTTCCATCCGTACTGCCACGCCAATCCCATCCGTACTACCACGCCAATTCCATTTCCATCTGTACTGCCACGCCAATCCCATCCGTACTGCCACGCCAATTCCATTTCCATCCGTACTGCCACACCAATTCCATTTCCATCCGTATTGCCACGCCAATTCCATTTCCATCCGTACTGCCACGCCATTTCCATCCGTACTGCCATGCCATTTCCATCCATACTACCACGCCATTTCCATCTGTACTGTCACCACCGTACGGCATCATCCCCCTCCCTACCATATGGCTCCTACCACCATACGCTTCTGCACTCCACCGTACGGCATTCATCTCCATACAGCACACACCCTTCCACCGTACGGCATCAATTCCCGTACGACCGGACCCACTCCGTACAGCGTCCAGGACTGCCTTCCGTACGGCCTTCATCTAGTTTGTTGTACAGTATTCAATTTGCTCTTTCGCACGGCCTTCCTTACGTACAGACTCATCCACCAGTCTTGTTCCATGTCCTTGCACATCTGTATGGCACCCTCAGCCCCTCCCTCTCGGTACGAACAGGTCAGATCGCATCCGGTGGGGCTGTGAACGGGTTCGGAACATTACAGTGGTATCAGAGCTGGTGATCTTGCCATCCTGTTGGGATGATTGAGAGATTTTGGGATTCAGATCACACCATGGCGCCCAGCAGTGACGGACAGTGGTGGTTGAACGCACTACAAAGGATTAGCAAAGAGCTCAGCAAGGGTATTGATCTTCCATTAGATATATTGGAGGTATGTTTGAGTAAGGTTGACCAATCACCTTCAAGATTTATACAGAGGATCCTTTCTCCAATTAAGGATGCCTTAAGTCAACCCAAGCTTTTGAGACACCATGACAAGGAAATGAAGTTGGCAGTTGCAACATGTCTTAGTGAGATTTTGAGAATCTGGGCTCCTAGAGAACCGTATGATGACAACACCATGATAGAGATATTACATTTGATCGTTGACAGCTTTCAGAGTCTTGATGACTTCAGTGGTGACCCTTTTGGTAGGAGATCTACAATATTGGAGAATTGTGCAAATGTCAAAGTAACTAACCTCCTCTTAGATCTAGAGTTGCAAGACTTGATCCATGATATGTTTCATCACTTCTTGGTCACAATCAAAGAATGTCATGATAGTAAGTTTTCAGGTGCTATGGAGAGCCTTATGATTTCGTGCATTGAAGAGATGAATGAAATATCCCAACCTATCATATCTATGTTGTTGGCTATTCGTAATCTTGAATGTGTCCCATCTGTGGCAGCATGTAGATTGGTCAGTAATGTATTCAAGCATTGTGAAGAAAAACTAATATCTCATTTGCACAAATGGGACAAAGTTGATGACAACGATAAAGGTGACGCTTTACACGAGACTATGTCTACCGCCGAGACTGTGTCCGTTGCCATGTCTGTGGTCGAGGCCGAGGCTGTGTCTGTAACCGAGGCTCTGTCCGCCACCGAGACTGTGTCTGTCACCAAGGCTGTGTCTATCTCCGAGGCCTTGTCTGTCACTGAGGATGTGTCCGTCGCCAAGGCTGTGTTCGTCGCTGAGGCTCTGTCTGCCACTGCTATGTCTACCGCCAAGGCTCTGTCTGAGGCTGTGTCCGTCGCCGAGGCTCTGTCCTTTGTCGAAGCTCTGTCCGCCGCCGAGATTGTGTTCGTCGCCAAGGCTGTGTCTGTCGTCAAGGCTGTGTCTGCCGCCGAGACTGTCTGTTGCCATGTCTGTCGTCGAGGCCGAGTCTATGTCTGTAGCCGAGGCTCTGTCCACCACCGAAACTGTGTCCGTAACCAAGGTTGTGTCTATCTCCGAGGCCTTGTCTGTCACTGCGGATGTGTCCGTCACCGAGGCTGTGTTCTTCGCCGAGGCTCTGCCACTGAGGCTATGTCTATCGTCGAGGTTCTCTCAGTCGCCGTCGCCACAGTGACTCTATCCACCATTGAGGTTGTGTTTGTCCTTGAGACTCTGTTCGTCATCACTGCCTTGTTTACAGCCGAGATTTCTTTCAGATCGAGATTCCCTTCGGACAGAGATCCCCTTCCGGCCGAGATTGCCTTCGGGTGGAGATCCCCTTTGGACCAAGATTGCCTTCGAGCTGAGGTTCCCTTCGAGCCGAGTTTTCCTTTGGATCAAGATTGCCTTCGGGCTAAGATTGCCTTCAGGCCGAGATTGCCTTCGGGCCGAGATTGCCTTTAGGTTGAGATTCCCTTCGAGCTGAGTTTGCCTTCGGATCGAGATTGCCTTCGGGCTGAGATTGCCTGCGGGTGGACATTCCCTTCGGACCAAGATTACCTTCTGGTCGAGGTCGAGTTTCCCTTCTGGCTGAGTTTGCTTTCGGATCAAGATTCGCTTCAGGCTGAGATTGCCTTCGGGTTGAGATTCCCTTCGAATCGAGATCCCCTTCGGGTCGAGATAGCCTCCAGGTTGAGATTCCCTTAGGGTCGAGATTGCCTTCTAATGGAGTTTCCCTTCAGGCCAAGATTGCTTTCCGGATGTCTCACAAATTTACCTCCGGGCAGAGATCACCTTCAGAACATTACAATGTTGTCGGCATCAGCATGTGTGTCTGTGCCCATGCTAGAAGAGATTGTTGAACATGAGGGTGTGAAAGATTTCATGGGATGGCGTTGTTGGGATCCTGGTGAAGGGCATGGCAATAGTTATACCAGAGTGACGCAGTTAAAGCTTGATGACGGTTTATTCGTCCCAACTAAATCCAACTATGTGCATATGGTCCAACAACAGCACAAAGTTTCCAACGGATATTGCTACCAACGTCCGCACTTGGCTTGGGATTTGAGCATCGATGAGTTTGATGTTTGGTTTCATTGGGATCCGGGTGACTTTGGGCACGACAACAATTATATCAGAGTGGATCAGTGGAAGCTTGATGGAGAGTTACTTTTCTCGCTTTCTTCCAAGTGCATGGTCATGTTACGGCTTGAGGGTTCCAGTGAATACAGTTATCAGTGTCCGCGCTTACTTTGGAATCCGGGAGTATTGATGATGGATTGCTTGAGGACAAGCAATTTTTGGGCGGCGAGGATTTGTAATGTTCCCAATTTTAGTAAATTAAATTTTATTAATTATGGGTCCCAGAATTTAAATAATATTATAAATGGACCTTTAATTGATAAAGGGGGGGCCCATTTTTATTATTGTTGTCCGTAAGTGTTTGTCATGTCGGCATTCTTTTGTAAGGGTCCCAGTTGATTTAGCTTATCTCGGGCCCATTATTTCCTTTCGGCATAGTTTAAGTTGTCGCCGTCGGCTCTTTTGTGCACCCTCGGGAGTTTTCCCCGACGGGTATTTATGCTCGGCATGTAGGATAGTTTACATATGTTGAGAATTTATATTTGATTTGTATTTGCGAATTCCTGTTGGGATTCTGCTGTTCGCCATTTCGGAGGTGAAAGACCCTCCCTATTTGGTACTCCGCAGTTTCGGTGGGATTCAACCCTCACCCTATTCTACTTATTCTGCTTGTATCGGATCTGGCAAATCCGAGGTTCTATCAATTAATTCAATAACATCTCCCTGGCAAATATATTTGGCTTGCAAGTGTTCTGTGCCTGCGAAATACATACTTAATTGTTGACTCAAGAAAGGGAACATCACATTATCATTTCGGGTTCCATCCGTACTGCCACGCCAATCCCATTCGTACTGCCACGCCAATTCCATTTCCATCCGTACTGCCACGCCAATTCCATCCGTACTACCACACCAATCCCATCCGTACTGCCACGCCAATCCCATCCGTACTGCCACGCCAATCCCATCCGTACTGCCACGCCAATTCCATTTCCATTCGTACTGCCACGCCATTTCCATCAGTACTGCCACGCCAAATCCCATCCGTACTGCCACGCCAAATCCCATCCGTACTGCCACGCCAATTCCATTTCCATCCGTACTACCACGCCATTTCCATCTGTACTGTCACCACCATACGGCATCATCCCCCTCCCTACCATACGGCTCCTACCACCGTACGCCTCTGCACTCCACCGTATGGCATTCATCTCCATATGGCACACACCCTTCCACCATACGACATCAATTCCCGTACGGTCGGACCCACTCCGTATGGCGTCCAGGACTGCCTTCCGTACGGCCTTCATCTAGTTTGTTGTACGGTATTCAATTTGCTCGTTTGTACGGCCTTCCTTACCGTACAGACTCATCCACCGGTCTTGTTCCACGTCCTTGCACATCTGTACGGCACCCTCAACCTCTCCCTCTCAATATGAACGAGTCAGATCGCATCCAGTGGGGCTGTGAACGGGTTCGAAACATTACAAGGTTTCAAGGTTGCCAGTTCAGAACCAAAAGTATGTAGACTTCAGAAGGCCCTCTATGGTCTTAAACAGGCCCCTCGGGCTTGGTACATAAAGATTGATCAGTACTTGGTTGCTCAGGGATTTCAGCGTAGCCCGTCAGACAGTAATCTGTATATTAAACACTCTGGTAATGATATTATTTTCCTTGTTGTCTATGTGGATGATTTGATCATTACTGGGAGTTCAGAACATTTGATTTCAGAAATCAAACAGGATCTGTGCAGAACTTTTGATATGACAGATCTCGGATTGCTTCATTATTGTTTAGGTATTGAGGTTTGGCAGACTGACAACAATATTTTTTTGTCTCAATCCGAGTATGCCAGAAATTTGCTTGACAGTTTTCGAATGCAAGATTGCAAACCTGCCTCCACTCCTATGGAGACTGGTCTGAAATTGTCCGCACAATCTGATTCTCCTCCTGTAGATGAAACACTCTTCAGGCAACTAGTAGGTAGTCTCATCTACCTTATTGCTACTAGACCTAATCTCAATTTTGCAGTCAGCTACATCTCACGGTTCATGATGAACCCCAAGACTGATCATTGGATTGCAGCGAAACGTGTGCTGCGCTATGTACATGGTACTTCAGATTATGGTCTTCTTTACACAAGGAGTGCTACTCCTCAGCTCAGTGGATTCACCGATTCCGATTGGGCCGGCTCAATTGATGACAAGAAATCTACTTCTAGCTATGTGTTCAGTATCGGATCTGCAGCAGTTACCTGTACCAGTAAGAAGCAACAGGCACGGGCACTCTCCTCTATAGAAGCAGAATATAGAGGAGCTGTCAAGGCAGCTTGTGAAGCAGTTTGGCTCCGTTAGATGCTTGCAGATATGCATATTCCTCAAGCAGGTCCGACTTCTTTGTTTTCAGACAATTAGGGAGTACTCAAACTTGCCAAGAACCCAGTGTTTCATGAACGAACCAAGCACATAGAGCTTCATTGCCATTACATCCGACAGTTAGTAGAAGATGGATCTATTCCGTTACTCTATGTCCCTACCTCAAAGCAGCCAGCAAATATTTTCACAAAACCCCTTGGTCCTGACAAGTTTGTTAAATTTAGGGGATCTATTGGTGTAGTAAATAGATTGAGCATTAAGGGGGGGTATTAGAATAATATTTATGTTTCTTATTAATGCTCACTATTGTATCTTATTTATGTGAGTTTATCATCGTGAAGTAACGCATATCCAATAAGATGTTAATACAATAATGATATGGTTATCGTTATCGTTATTAACATGTATTCATACCATGTTAATAACGATAACGATAACCATTATCGTTATCGTATTAACATGGTTGTTATAAACTATTATTAGCATTGTCGACCGGTGTACTTACATAGGGTCATGCCCCTACGTAAGCACACCCTTCATCATAATATCAATATATATGAGATATCGATGCTTGTTAGGAGGATAAATCAAAACAGTGGAAATTGTATTATCACGGAAAGCATACAATACTAGTAATTCTGCATTATTAATATATATCAATCTCAGCAATATTATATTCAGACTGAGATAAAATGTGGAAACTATAAGATTGAAGACTATTGATTTTCTCTATCATAGATCCATATTCCTTAACATGGTATCAGAGCCTAACTAATAGAGAATAATATAGATAGTGAATTCTTGATTCAGAATATCAGATTTACATTCAGAGTTAAAGAAAGAACAATCATGGTGAATGGTGTTAGAGTGAGGATAGACTCGAAGGCACCTCCAACTTTGTATCATGGAAAATTTGAATTATAACAATTCTTCAAGAACTTGAATTGGATTCATATATAGAAGAAGACAAAAGTATGCTCGAAAATGAACCAGAGAAAACAACATGGAAGAGATGCAATAGCAAGGCGAAGAGGATAATTATTGACGCAGTTAAAGAACACATTCTTCCAACCATAGCCAAATTAACAACGGCTTATGAAGCGTTCAAAACCATCCAAACCACATATGAGATCAACATTGCAAGCAGATTTCTTACCTCAAAACAGCAACTCATGAATATCAAAATGAATAAAGGGAAAACAATTACATCATATTTTTTGAGAATTTCCGAATTAAGAGATCAACTTTCTACCATTGGAAATAATGTAGAAGATCTAGAACTATCCCTAATTGCCCTTAGAGGGTTACCAATCTCTTGGGAATCTTTCATCCAATGCATTAGCAGTTGACCATCACTACCCAAATTTGATTAGCTCAAAAACAATTGCACTCAAGAAGAATTTCGACTAATCTCAAGAGGGGTAGCTCCAAATAAAGAGGGAGAAATTCAAGCACTACATGCTAATACAAACAACAAAGGAAAATAGAAGTTTAAACGAAAGAGAGAAAATAATAATCAACATTACAAAAACAGAGACCTCTCTACGGTCCAATGCTACAAGTGTGATAAGTTTGGTCACACTCACAGGTTCTATCTGGAAAGGAAGAAAACTCAAGCAACCATAGCAGAAGTCAAAGAAGTGGAGAATTCTCTATTTTTCTTGGCCTTATCAAGTGAACTAAACTCAAATAAAAGAACTTGGATAATCGATAGCGGACCATCAAGACATATAACTGGATTTAGAGACCAGTTTGAAACTCTTGAAGGACACTCAACTAAAGAGGTCACAATTGGAGACAATTTCACCTATCCTATGAAAGGAATCAAGACCTGTTCAATTAAATTAAGAACCGGAGCTACATTGCAATTAAAAGATGTTCTATTTGTACCAGGAATCAAGAGAAATTTGATCTCTATTTCAGGTCTAGCTGATCAAGGATATCACATCACCTTTCATGAAGATAAAGTTCTACTTTGGCCTAAAAATTCTAACATTAAGAATGCTATTTCTATAGGCTCTAGAGATGGTAGCTTATACAAACTATGCAATGATCAAAAAACTTGCACTAAGTCACGAAGTATCAAATTGTAATGAAATTTGGCATAAAAGATTAGGTCATTTTCGGTATAGTTAAAAAGCTGAACATACTGGAATTTGTAAAGGTTGTGCCCTAGGAAAGAACTCAAAAGGATCTTTTCCTTCAAGTCAACATAAATCAAAAGTTGTACAAGAACTTGTCCACACTGATTTGTGTGGACCAATGTCAATACCGGGAATTTTGTATTACATAATCTTTGTTGATGATTACTCTAGGAAAACTTGGATATATTTCCTAAAACTAAAAGAATCAAATGAAGTATTATGGAAATTCAAAGAATTTAAAGCCTTAGTGGAAAATCAAATTGAGAAGAAGATAAAGACTCTAATATCAAATAATGGGGGTGAATATATCTTTGAAAACTTTAAAGAATTTTGCATTTTTGTTGGGATTAAGAGGGAGTGTATAGTAACTTATAATCTTCAACAAAATGGAGTTGCAAAAAGAAAAAACAGAACTATCATTGAAGCCGCCAAAGCCATGATGCATGATCAAGACATACATATCTCATTCTGGGCTGAAGCATCAAATACAGTTGTGTACATCCAAAATAGATGTCCTCATTTAATTTTAGATAATATAACACCTGAAGAAGCCTTTACAGGGAATAAGCCAAACTTAAGTCATCTAAGAATCTTTGGGTGTCCCGTATACATTCATGCTCCTAAAGAAAAGAGGACCAAACTAGAACCCTCTGGGCTGAAAGGCATATTTGTTGGCTATAGTGAAACCACTAAAGGATACAGAGTCTATATTCTAGGACAAGGATCTATTGAGATCAGTAGAGATCTAGAATTTGAAGAAAATACTACTTATAAAAATACAGAAGATGATCCAATCACAAAATTAGATGAAAATTACACAATTGAGAATCAAAAGGAGAATATCATAGAAGATCATGAACCTCCATCATCTAATGTTGAGAATATTGAAGTTCCTAACAACAAGAAAAGGCCACTATGGGCAAGAAAGATGATTCAAGAAAATAATGTGGAACCTAATGAAATCTTGGAGAAAATAAGAAAAAAAGAAATCAAACATGCTATGTTGCACTCCTGACTGAGCTTACAAAATCTGAACCATCAAATGTTGAAGAGGCTTTATCATGTCAAGCTTGGAAAGATGCAATGATTGAGGAATACCAATCTATCTTAAAGAATGATGTCTGGGATATTGTACCTAGACCAAAAGACAAATCAGTTGTCTCTTCAAAATGGTTATTCAAAATCAAATATGCACCAGATGGTAGTATTGAAAAACACAAAGCCCGATTTGTTGCTAGAGGTTTTTCTCAAAAGGCTAGATTTGATTACGAAGAGACATTTGCTCCAGTTGCCCGATATACTTCTGTAAGAACCATTATGGCCATTGCAGCATCTAAAGGATGAAAAATACATCAAATGGACATAAAGACAGCTTTTTTGAATGTTGTTATTGAGGAAGAAATATATATAGAACAACCTAAAGGCTTTGCTACACGTGATAGAAATCTCCATGTGTGCAAACTGAAGAAAGCTCTCTACGGTGTTAAGCAAGCCCCTAGGGCATGGTATGAAAGGATAGACAGCTATCTCTCCAAGCTAGGATACTCCAAAAATGTAGAAGATCCTAACATATACTTCAAAATATCAGATGGTGATATGTTAATACTGGTTCTCTATGTTGACGACTTATTAATAACAGGCGAAGATAATCTTATTGCAAAATGCAAACAAGATCTTGTGGCTGAATTTGATATGAATGATCTAGGTCTTCTGCAATATTTTCTAGATCTAGAAGTATGGCAAAAGGAGAACTATATTTTCCTAAATCAAGGAAAGTACACCACTGACATCTTGACCAAATTTGGAATGATGGATTGTAAACCAATATCTACTTTGATGGAAACAAATCTTCATAAGCTTAAAAGTGAAGCAGAAGATTCAAAACCAACAAATCCTACATACTATAGACAAATTATTGGATCTCTTATGTACTTGGTAGACACTCGCCCTAATATTTTTTATGCTACTAATGTGTTAAGTCATTTCATGTGCACGCCTAAAAAGATTCACCTAATGGTTGCTAAGCATATTCTGAGATACTTGCGTGGTACTATTGGACTTGGCCTGAAGTATGAGTGTTGAGATTCAACTCCAAGGGTATTTTGATTCTGACTAGGCAGGCAAGTCCATTGATCGTAAAAGTACTACAAGATGTTGTTTCAGTCTTGGATTGGCTATGATATCCTGGTTCAACAGGAAACAGTCTACAGTTGCTCAAAGTTCCACTGAAGCAGAATATATGGTTGCTTCCATGGGAGCTCATGAAGCAATATGGCTGAGAAAGTTACTTGTTGGACTATTTGGGAAACCCTTGAATCCCACCGTGATTCATTGTGATAATCAAAGTTGCATCAAACTTTCAATAAATCCAGTTTTTCATAATCGATCCAAGCATATAGAAATTCCTTACCATTACATAAGAGATATGGTAGAAAGAGATGTTATTAAATTGGTTTACATCAACCCTGAAGAACAAAATGCTGACATTTTCACCAAGCCCCTTGCCAAGTTGAAAATAGAATACTTCAGAGGTAAACTTGGTATGACTAAATTATAGTTGAGATTTTTGAGATTGAATCTCAGTCATATGTATCTTATATTCATGAATATTATAATGTAAAATATTGCAATATTACATTTGTGTATTATATCATCAACTCCGCTGTGAGACCAGGCGTTGGAAGAGGCCAAAGGAGGCTTAGGAAGAGAGAATTTGCATGTTTTGCAACTCTGGGAAAGTGGAGACCGAACATCACTTTATTTTAGAATGTGAAGCCTACAAGAACAACAAGGATAAATTTGTGGATACTATATTAGATACCTCTTGGCATAACCTATTCAGCGGGGAGTACATTGAGAAGTTAGGTGAGCTCATCATCAGCTTGCACAAGAAACCAACCTAGTTACTGAAGTCAGCTTAAGATGCCTTGCTGTCCCATAGGCTATGTTTAGCCTCGTGGACGTAACAATTTTATCTATCTATCTATCATGGAAGGTGACGATCTTTCATGTGATATATGGGTAAGGTTGCTATTGAAAGGTGATGACCTCAACAATAGTCTGACCTGTTATCAAGATTGACTACATTAAGTTGTTGTCCCGGAATGTGCCGGATATCCTGATACTAAATTGTGATGTTATCACTTAGTGTTGTGATAACGATTATATCATGATTGACTCCATTAAATTGCTGTCCCGGACTGTGCCGGATATCATGATATTGAGATTCTTGATTTATTATCATGACAGACTACATTAGATTGTTGTCCCGAAGTGTGTTGGAGGTCATGATGATTTGTATGTCAAGATGGACTATGTATGTCCAAAAATTATAGTGCCTGTGATATTGGAGACTTCATGGTCATCCTAGGATCAAGGTTGTTATCTGATAGACTTCATTTAGGTGTTGTCCCAAAGTGTCGAAGATCAGATAACTTACATTTCTCTGAAATGTAATTTATATACAAGCTTTTGAAAATGATTAAAAGGTGTTGTTCAAATCCTCTCTTGCTAAGAGGAAGTGTTGAGAAATAGCTTCATTCGGATTGAAGCATATATGTAAATCAATACATATACATATATGTTAGAATAATATATATATATAGATATATATATACATATATACATATATTAATTCTAATATAATCTCATATATATAAGTTGAACGTATGGATTGTTTACTACCCAATGGCAGAACGATAACTATCGTGAGTTTATCATCGTGAAGTAAAGCATATCCAATAAGATGTTAATACGATAATGATAGTGGTTATCATTATCGTTATTAACATGTATCGATACCATGTTAATAATGATAATGATAATGATAAGCATTATCGTTATCGTATTAACATGGTTGTTATAAACTATTATTAGTATTGTCGACCGGTGTACTTACGTAGGGTCATGACCCTACATGGCATAAGCCACGTATGGTCATGCCCCTACGTAAGCACACCCTTCATCATAATATCAATATATATGAGATATCGATGCTTGCTGGGAGGATCAATCAATAACAATAGAAATTGTATTATCACAGCAAGCATACGATACCAATATTTCTGCATTATTAATATATATCAATCTCAACAATATTATATTCAGACAGATAAATTCTGGAAACTATAAGATTGAAGACTATTGATTTTCTCTATCATAGATCCATATTCCTTAACAAAAGGATATGTTGGCATAAAGAAATGGTAACCGGTAAGCCTGCAACCGGTACAAGTATTGTCATTGATTGGCAAAAGAGGATGGAGATTTGTCATCTTTCTAAAGTCTAAAGATCCAAGGAGATCTGTATGAAAAGAAGCTGGTTTGGCAACCAGTGCCAACATACAAGAAAAAAAAGACTGTAATCAAGAGCAACCGGTCACTACACAAAGCATCAGCAACAAGGTTATGTATACAGTCAAGTAAAAGAGGATTCAACTGTCAACCGAGGACCATGATACAACCGGTGTAGACATGCACAGAGAAAGTAGAAGTACAAACCGGTGTCAACAACACAACCGAGGAATGTGCGACCGGTAAGCAAAGGAAGGGACAGTGACAGGTCAAAGACTCTTACCTGTTCACAACATGAGGATCTCAACTGATTTAGTAATGACTCCAGTATGAACCAAGGAAGTCATAGTCAACTATAAGTTTCAACCAACTCTTTGACTGGGATTTCTTGCACTAAATCTGGAAGACTATGAGTTAACATGGTGATTGGTTTGAGGCGCGTCTGGAGGTTTTAAAGCCGGAATCTGTGGCTTTAAAACAAAGCGTTATCTCTTGTGAAGGAAAGATCCTTGGCATGCATCTATTGTTTTCCTCATAAAAGAAGATAAAGCAAGAGCATGCATTGGATGTTTCCTCTATGAACTGATACTTCACTGAGTGATATATCCGAAAGAGATCTAAAGTCAAGTCATGCATGAGAGGTGCAATTAGAGCAAGAACTCTATATATTCTTCTGCCTGTTGAGAATATGAGTTGCCTTCATTCTGCCGAAGAAAAGAGTGAATCTGAAAGCTTAAAAGAAGCTAGGGAAAATTGAGAAGAGAAGAAGAGAGAAAGAAAAGTGTGCAGAGAAGCACAACAATAGAGAACACACCTGCAGTGACCGGTGATGCTTCTCAGTTGAGCACAAACAAAGATCTTATCAAGCTATGCAAAGCCATTTGTAAAAGGTCAATCTTTCTATTGTTTTCTAGCAATTACAATAGTTAAATCCCAGTATTTGGGTGGACTCTAACAGGTCCCTTGTATCAAATCCCTTAATCGAGTGACATCTTTCAAAGGTGTTCTAAGTCCTCTGACCAGGCAAGCACTAACAGGCCTTATTGTAACAAATCCCTTAATCGGGTCGCATCTAACAGTGTGTTGTAATCCTTTAACCGGGAAGGCTCCTAACAGGGCGTACTCCAGAAGAGTACAGAATTTGTGAGGTCTCCTCACACCGTGGTTTTCACCCTAATCGGGTTTCCACGTGATAAATCTAGTGTCTCTGTATGATTGTTTGCTTGCTGTCATTATATGCTTAAATCGGTTTTGGCTTACAATTAACAAGTATACTTCACTAGATTTAAACGGAAAAGTTCTAGAGGTGTTGATTCACCCCTCCCCTCTTAGCACCGGTTGGGACTGTCAGGATATACCGGCTTTGTGTACACTGCTGCAAAGCACATTTACCTCTATAATTTGTCGACACAACTCTATCATCACCAATTTGTCTTCTAGATAGCGAGTCATCTTCAGGGGTACATCATCAAAACCTCCTAATCTGATATATGAGAAGGTTGGAAACCGGATGTAATATGCTCCATATTGTTTAATCACCTCAATGGCTTCAGGAGAAAATCTCCTTTCTGGGCATCGTTGTAGCTCTCACTACACAATCTCATTGTGAATGCATCATTCACTTCCATGATATAAGTGTAACTTTGGTGTAGAGGCAAGCATGGGTAGAACTCGTGTACCCGGGTAGACTCATCATGGTCTTGGATTCTGGGAAGCCTCGGCCATATCTACATTGTAGCCAATGCATAGATTCGAAAGGACATCCAAAAGATGTTGGTGCCCTTCACAAATGAGAGCTCTAAGCTCAATCTTTTTGCCATACCCGCGCCCAGTCGACAAAGCTGTTTTCTGCACACACGGTTTGGACGAGGAAGAAATCATGCTCAGCTAGCGCCAGAGCCACCTCACTTCCCTTTACTCTGTGAAGTAGGACGAGGATGTCTACAATTTCTCGCTTCAGATTAGTGTCGTATAAGGTTTTGGGCATCCTTGTTTGCGCACTCCTTCTGCTCTGGAACCAGTCCGAAGCCATCACCCCTCACCATCTAGCCTTCTTTTCATTAAATACAAACGCAAAGAAAGCAAAATCGTACTGATTATAGGTGTCTCTATGTGGGATACAAAAACAATTTTCTATGGTGTCTCTGTCGATATTCAGGAGCACTTGTTCATCTTGCAGTTTTATCTTTTTTCTATCTAAATCAAAACGAGTTATGCACTCCCTAATTAGTTTTGGGGCTTGAACTCCTACAGGGGAATCCAGCAACCTCTATCAACCCACTTTCTTTTAGCTTTTGTGTGATAGGATGCAACCGATCTGCGAGCAACTTAGCATACAAATCACCCAAGTCATAATGACTGAGTTTTGTGTCACCTAACTCCTTTCACTCACTCTCTAGACCATTCAAAAGATTGTAGCCAGGATACCTTAGCGTCATTTTCACCGCACTCTTATAGACATTATGCCAAACACTTGTCTCAAAATGTTGATTTATGAGCTATGCATAGAGTCGTTGGAGGACAAGTCAGCCTTAGCCGCTCTTACCAGTTCAAACGTGCAAGTGTTTGTGACCGTTTCTCCTTAATTTTGTATCTCCCATGAACCAGTATTAAATTTCAAGCTTTTCCTTCAATTTAACTCCATTTGAACGTTGGCGCCAATAAGTGTGGCAGGTCAGCCTTCTTAGTTTAGAATTTTTAAATCGTAACGGCTCTCTAAACTTAAGGATTTAAAAACATGCAATCAGAATCACCTTTTCCTGAACTCAACATCGGATCTCTTCCATGGGCGCAGCTGATAGTTCTTTGTATGCTTATATCCTTTTGTACCTTCAACGAGCAGAGATAAACTCAATCTGAGCTTTTATGATGCTGTTTGATGTCACAGCAGCCGACTTTCAGAATTTGTACATGAACACTGCAAATCTCGCACTACAGGTAGTTAGTTGGTCTCTTTCCCACTCATCCAGAAACACTCTTATGTCATCATTAGCACTTGCTCCTGATATCTCATGACTCTTCAGGCTTCGCCTTATGCTCAAGAGTGATTTTACTATAACCCATGGATGATTTTCGGGCATTGCACTGTCGCCTTGCACATTCCGCACCTCAAGCACCCATTTCTTTCATTTCCCGAACAACGCCCAAAAATGCTTTTAACACCTTCAAGTTGCTTTTTCTAAGTGCCTTTTCACTTATAGCACATTGGAAAATGATCTTGCACCTCTTTTTGTACTTACTCGAAGCCTTGGTGTAACCATCAGAGATTGCAATGTAACACTACAACTCCCGCATAGCTATGCATTGTTTTGCCTATATTCCCGAACGTCAACCGTAGGTGCATAGTCAACTTATTCTTTAATTCATTCATGTGCTCTTATCTCTTAACTTATCAAAGAGCACTTTATGCCTTAGACAAATTACAAAATATCATTAAAATAATACCTTTGGGAATTGCATGCATAAACTCCAAATCTCGAACCTAAGCAGTTGCGAAGACCATTTCCTAGAACTTCACATTTCGACCCTCAGAAGCTCTGCAACTGCACAGGATCATCTCCTTCTGGGATGATTTCACCATCTATGCCTTCACTTGATCAAAATTACAATATTTTCGGGAATTGCACTGTTCAGGTGCAACTTACCGAAATCCATGCACCCCGAGAGGTGATTTCCCTAACTTTGCAACTTAGATCATCAATTGATTTGTTGATGTTAAAAACATCTTTCTTATGCTTTCTGAGGCTGACATATCATTTTGCAAGGCTCATTCCTTGGATCCAGCTCCTCAATTGCTATGCTTAGAGACTTTCGGAAATTGCACTGGAAGAGTGCAAATCCCGAACAATAGGTACCCTTATAGGCCAAATCCCGAAATGTATCTTTCATATTGCTAACTACTTGCAAGGGCTCTTGATCACTTTCTGAGTGTCCCTAGGATGCAATTCCATTGTCTACATCTCCTTTGAAGGACTTTCGCTCTGCTTTTATCCATCACTATGAGACTCCGGAAAATGTAGCCGAAACATGCAAATCCCGAAATTGGCTTGAAAAACATTAGATACAATGAAAAGGACTTGGCTAATTACTGAATCGACTCCTAAGCATAACCACATACCCAAACCATGAGACAGACCCCAGATTAACACCTAAACGCAAGTTTAGAAAATGCAGCACACTAAATGATTTCCCGCATAACTATGTTTCAGTAAGTAACCCGGTTCGCCAAACCCCGAACTCGACAATGCTGACCTATGGCTTTGGGTTTTGGCGGTGACTCCAACTGCGAAAGGGTCTCAATTTTAATAGCTCAAAATTGGGGCAACAAGTTTTAAATGCAATTATTACTTGGACTTGAGAAGATTTCATGAGGCAAAGTGATATATTATAATCATGATATGCTCGAGGCCATAGTGGATTGGCATTAATCTCAACTCCTACAGGCTCTAGGAGGAATCTGGCCTCTCGTGGAGATAGAATTGTCCCGAAACTAAAGCTCAAGAAAACTCAAGATCCCAATAATTGATGTTAATGCCAAACAACATTCAACAATCTTATCAAAAGGATCAAATATTAGCAAGTAATATTGTTCAACATGCAATGAAAAATGCACTCTTTATAGATATATAATGTCCCTTTTCACCCATAGATCAGTATGATATTTCCATTAGCCTGTTCCCAGGTTCCCATAGGCTAAGTAGATCTGGTTAGGGGATTCAATGTCCTAAGGAGAGCTCTAATAGATGTTTTCTGAGTATTCAAGTAGAGCTTCTATTTTTAGCATATGGCTATTTTTAGCACTTGGTCTTGGCTTTTATCTCCTATCAGTTCAAAGTTCAATGCTTTCCACTTCACTGCCTTGATGAGTTCTAAAGTTTTCAAGTTGATATTTGATATAAGGCACTTAAGTTCTTTTATAAAGTTACTTTATAACTTTTATAACTTAAGTGAGGGTGATGGGTTCATGGATTGTTCCCCTATGTCAATACCTACTATGAGGTGACTTCAAGTTGTTTATAAAGGCAAGTTTAGACTTCAAAAGTGGACACCAAGGTTTGATGGAGTTTTACAATTTTTAAAAGATTAATTTATAACCCCTTTATTTGGGTGCAAAGACTTAGAAACATATAAGTATTTTTAAAAGTGTTACTAAGAGTTCTAGAAGAGGGTCGAACCTCTTAGGGTGAACTTCATGGCATTTCATTAAGTGAAATGAGAAGGAAACTAATTCAAATTGAAATAAGAGTTGCCCTAACTTTTCCCTCACATTATCTATTTGAGTTTGAGGTCTCATTTGTGCATAGATGAATTAACAACTTAATGTTATGATGTTGGAATGAGCTCAAGGAGTACTTCCTTTACTGTTTGAGGACGAAAACACTCTTCTTGTTAGCTGGTTTCAGTGGTGAGAGACCCACCCTAGCTGGTCAGTATTCTTGGTTTAAATTTTACAGGGATTTTGGCTTTGTGAGTGATTATGGATTTGAAGAAGTTGAAGATTTATTCAGTTTTTTAATATGGGTGACTAGTTTTTGCTGTGGTTTATGTCTTTTTTTTAGTGTGGTTTGAGTTTTGATGAGTTTGGAGGCTTCTAAAGAGTGTTGGACTGCGTTTTCAGAGTAACAAGTATCATATTTATGCTCATAACTCAATGGAGGTCAGATATCTCCTTCTGGGTAATGTTTTAAAGGATTTCTCTTAGCAGGGCAATGCATTTTGAGTTGTTATTTTCTAGCCTAGTCGCCCTTACCAGGACGGCCATACACTTGCCCTAGGCAGTTGGTTTTCAAAGATGGTCAAAATCTGCAATTTAGAAGGTCTGAAAATTAGCCTTTGGTGGCGCCTATCTCTGCTGATTGTCCTTTCCAGGGGCTGAAGCAGTTTGGAGATTAGTTGGAGACTTGTGAAAACATTCTTTAAGTCACCCTTGTCTTATTGGAGTCTAGCTTTGGTGCTGGAATTGTTTCTGAGCATTCCTATTCATTTTATGGTGATTATAACAGGTCTGCAATATGTTTTAAATCATATTTGTAATCCTTGAAAAAAGTTTAATGTTGATTGGCTGAAGACTAGTTGTTATCAGCTCCTTGCTTTATTAATTATGTTGCAAAAATATGATGCTTGTGTATATTCCTTATTATGAATGAATTCTGAAAGTATCAAACAGAAAACAACTTTCATTGGTTCCATAAGCTTGCAAACACATTAAAAAAAAATCAGGGGTCAACATTTCAAAATACATAGAAAGAATAAGTCACATATAATATTAGTGTGTTACCTTTCTCAAGATAAAATTAAAAACTAGAAAGGAGAAGAGACTCAACAGTTTATGGAAAACTATAAAACTCAGTCCAGGAAAAAAAAATTTCATCCTTGGAATATTCACCAAGGCATATTCAAAGTCATATGTACTGAATTGCATGGTTGAGGCATAAAAAAATGTTATAATCTGGTGAACTGCTTTAAACCTGCATTATTTTATCTGGAACTGAGGGAAGATACTTGCGACGCCGTATGCCCAAGAGCATTTCCAACTGCTTTTGCCGAGTGCTATCAACTATTACATTCTGATATCTTCTTTGTAAAGTAATCTTCACATTTTGAGCTGCAGAAAACTGTTTGTATTTTGTAGTCTCATCGTTGAATATGTGAATGACATGACTGTGCATTGCTTTGGAACCTGTATATAGTGTCGCATGAATATCACCAGCTAATTGGAAGAGATCAGCTAATGCCAAAATGGGAGCTAGCCTTGTTGTCCTTTTGATTTGCTCCACGGTCATACCAAACCTTTTCCATGGCTTATCGGGACATGGATGAGTCCATGTTGTTGTTCGAGTGTTGTGATCAATGTAATATGCCTTTCCAGTTACTGCATCAGAACGTTGTTCCCAGCCTGGCGGTAAAGGTCCAGAATAGCCATTTGAATTGTCTGTGTCCAGGAGTGAACTCAAGCCAAAATCTAAGTCAATTGAATGCCCTATTTTCTGACATTGCTCAGCTAAAACTTGGACAGCTACAAAGTAACTAGCTGCATTTGTCCTATCCAACGAATCCGCACAATTAAATCGGAGAATTCCTTTTTGAAAAGTGTATAAACTGAACACTCCTCTTCCTCCTCTGCACTTATTGTGTATAATTAACCCCTCTTGATTCCTAACTTTTTCCAACGAAGGAATGTACTCTCCCAAAACAAATCCTATACCAATGGTTGGCACCCTTAACAAAGACCAAAGTCCTTCAACCGTCCCAGCCTCTCCTTTAAGTTTTACACTTCCATGCCAATCATAGTTGGTTAGACGAATTATTGCATCAGGAAGCTTTCCCTTTGACATAACTTCCTTTATTGATTCCTGGAAATGCTCAAGTAATACTGTTTCAGCTTTACCTTCACTGCTTCTGAGTAAATTAACACATACAATCGGAACTTTAGAAGTCTTGATATTTTTTTGAGCATTTCCAGTCTCCTTTCTACTTCCATACCTCCTGCTCAACCTATTATAGTACTGAGAAGCTCCTCTGTAAGGATCTTGGGATGATATATAAATTTCTGCCTCAGCAGCAGTCAGCTTTAATTCTGCTCCCCACCAAATTGGCACCGTACCCCGTCGCCAAAGATACACACTGAAAGGAATGGGCCTACCAGCAGGTATCCGCTGCACCCAAACAAGTTGCTCACACTCCACTTCGTTTCCTGTCAGAGCATGTGAAATTTATAATAGCATTCAAGTGTAAAAAATAAACAATAAACTCAATCTAGGTATGAGTGTATACAAGGTGGTTTAATGCTAGAAAAATAATTCCTACATTATATTAATAAACATATAGAAGGTTGTTATGACAGAGAAAATTGAAATCCAACTCTATAAATAATTTCAGTTGTACCTTAAAACCGTTAAATTTGATAAATTGACGATGGCATGCAATGATAGTACACAAGTACTAAAATGTCCAAACATCTCCCATAACTTCCAAACAAATTACACTCAAAGTTCTTGGTTACTTTTACCATTTCAATTTTTACCATCCTACTATGTGCAGCAATAGGAAGCAGTGTACTGTGGTTTGCAAAAGTTACTTTTACCAATTCAATTTCTACCATCCTTCTATGTACAGCCATATGCAACATACAGTGTCCTGTGGTTCGCAATAGGTAACTCTAGTAATTACAACTCCCAGACAGTCCAAACAAGTGCCACAACATCCAAATATTCCCTTATTCTACATAAGACACAGAAATCTCAAAAAAAAAATTGATTTGAGGATTTAGTTCAAGAAAAAGGAAGCAAACTGAGAACTTCATTCCTAGAATTACAAATGAAAGATATCTAGCATGCTGCTCTGCATTTATCCTCGATTGTTTTCAACTTTACAAGAAGCAGAATGAGAAATAAACCGGCTAAATATTAAATCTTCATATTCTAAGTATATATCTAATACCTACCTATCAGCCATCAGATAGAAATCTTTCTTTTACATCTTGCAAGGGTTTTAATTCCCTACAAATGTGAGAACAGGTGCTGAGAAAGATGAAAACCATCTTAATTAAACATCCCAAGTAAAGCAAGATGTGTACACCTATAAAAGCTTTGATTATTTTCGATGCCAAAAATCATCATAATTTCCAAATAATTTTTCTTCAGGGTCCCTTGGGAAAACAATCTTCACAGTAATGTTCCAGATATCTCTACAGTACCCATCCAATTTTAGATCTTTCTAAACATCAGTTTTTTATCTTAAAACACGACAGAGAAAAATTCACCTGTGCTACATGCTGCATTCAGTCCTCGGGCCAAATAGCGGGTTCCAGGATGAATCCTACTCCGTCGAGCAGTAAGAGAAACAGCAATTTCTTGTTGTTTTGAATCTTCAAAAGTCCTGCACTCTGCAAAACCCTGTGAAAAGAAGGAAAACCATTACCCTGTCAATCTTAACAATGTAGAAAAATTTATTACCACTCCAACTACAGTGTTTTTCAAATCCTCGTGTGCACCTTCGAGCACAGTGTTAGATATTCTTATATGGAAGAATAAGAATTAAGAATATTTAATACCCTTGAGGTTGGTGCAAATGATGGCAGATTGCCCTACCCCTTCTAAGCTACAAGAGCGCCCCAAAATAGTCTTTTCATGTCTATCCAATGTAGCCTCTCATGTCATCATTTTTTTAATAATGTAATTAATGATGAATATTTTAGTAAAGAAATTGTTTAACTATATTAAATAGAAATTTATAGCATAACAAAATCAGAAAACTAAATATAAGACCGTTAAATATATATCTGAATTAGTTTATAGGAAAAAATCATTATAAAAATCCAAACTGTTTACCACCTCACAATGTTATAAGAATGAACTTTGATGGGGCATCTAAAGGGCAACCCAAGTGAAGCAAAGACCAGTTTTGTTTTCCTGAACTCAGATAGCATTATGATCATGGGTAATTCTAAGCATTTGGAGAAGAAAATCAATGATAAAGTGGAACTAGAAGCTATCTTAGAAAGATTAAAAGAACCATATGTGCAAGATATCGAAAGAATTGAGATGGAGACTCAAAGATGGTGATGCAAGAAATAAAAATAATAATATTGTCCTCATTGCAAACTAAGAGGCATCCTAGAAAAGATATTGAGGTGTTTAAATTTTTGATTTGATGTCAACTTCGTATTGCTATAAAGAACATAATTGGGTAGCCGACTGCCTAGCTGATCAGGAAGTGCTTCATAATGATTTCACCTAGATAGAAAACAAAGATGTAACTAAGTGGGGGAACTTAACAAATATGCCAGATCTCAATAGGCCCTAATACGGTTATGAGGACAAGTGGTCAATATGCATCATTTCAATTAAAAGGAGACTTAAAGGTATAAGGAAATAGAGATGATAAGACTCCTTTAACATGCTATGGCAATCCTTAAATGTATTCCCTATGCCCAATTTGGCGACAGGTACTTTTGAACAGCAAGATTTGTGTTAAACGTGCGGTGTGTTAGCCGGAAAGACTACTTTATGTTATGTCATGTATTAGTTATGTGGTCCCGACAGGAATTAGTTATTGCCGAAAGGCAGTTGGGTTGGGTGGTGACGTTTGGTCACACCCCTTCGGGTAGATAAATATGTACCACCTACGGGTGGAGGGATTATGTGAATGTACTGATACGTTGGAATGATTAATGGAAGCATCTATTATTATTTGATATATTCTATGTTTATTATATTTCATGTACTATGTCTATGCAATATTAAGTTTACCCCAACGGGCAAACATTTGGCGTCGTTGCCAAACGAATCTAGCAAGTGACGGAATGAGTGGATAAATGGGAATACCATTTGAGGAGAATATCAATGTGATGACGACTGAGGGCAGAATCACAAAATGTTTTGGAGAGCATGCTCTGGTAATCGATGATTGAATAGAATTGATAACCAATCTTTTAAATAAGGATAGGAATAAAAAGGAACAACCGAATGTCTTGGAGGCTACGCATCAAGCCCTAATCTTTGCCCAACAAGTCGAACATTGACAACGGTTCAAACATCTCGCCAAGGGACAACCAGCCAACGGGTTAACCGAAGGGGACCATGGATGTTTGAGGTGTTTGCAGCTTGCCCCATGTCATATGTTTAGCTGTTTTAATCACCTATGGTGTGATGGCTGGAAGAGTATTTACAAAAGATTTACTTAGGTGTGAGAATTCATCAGATCCTAACTTAAGATAATAATTATTAAACTACTCCTCTCCTCAATCACTCAAGGTGAAATAATAATATTTAAACTGCTCCTCTACTCAATCACTCGAAGTGATGAAGATTGTGCTAATGTTGGGTATGGACTGAACTAATGACAATGGCATCTGTTAATCCTAACCGATTACTAAGAGGGGGGGGTGAATCAGTAAATATAATTTCTGCTTCAATTTAACCTTATATATATTCTTGCAGAATTAAAAGAATATAATCAACACTCATAAACAGAAATAGAAATACATAGGTCAACACAACATATATACGTGGAAACCCTCGGTTAGAAGGAGAAAAGCACGGTGGGACAAAACCCACAACTTTACTACTGCAGTAATAAAGGTGCCCTGTTAAGAGCTTACAAAGCACTGGTAAGAGTGCTACCCGGTAAAGGGATTTGGTAGAAGACCTGTTAGGATCTTGACCTTGTTAGGAGTCGCCTAGTAAGAGGACTTTCAACACCAATAAAGATGTTACCAGGTAAAGGGATTTATACAAAGAACCTATTAGGGTTCACCCTGATTAAGGGATTTGAATATGCTTCACAATCTTAAAGCAATGATCTGTGATGACACTTTCTGTCTGATTAGATCATACCTGTTACCCTTTCCTCTGCTCGGCTGGTGAACCTTTCTCTGACTTTCACTTCTTGTGACTATAGCTCCTCAGAAGATATCTCTATCTTGCTCTGAATATTCAACAACACTTCTTGTGTATCCTATGACCTGTATTTATAAGACATTAATCTTATTAAAAATACTTCTCACAGTTTTGCCAAGTTGTAAACTCACCCATAAATCATGCATGCGAAAAAGCTTGCAAAATGATCTTGAGTTTACCTTGAAACACTCGTAGAAGAAATAAAGCTAACTCCAGTTAAAAAGCTAACTTCAGTTTCAACTGTGAATGCTCCGTATAATCCGGTTTTAACTGAGACCGCTCTGCATAATCTGGTTCGGATTATCATGCACTCAATTGGTATTAAACTTGTACCAATTGGTCATACTTTCCCTGTATGTCTCATAAGACCGGTTGAAAACACTTAGACCGATATAAGCGTGACTTAGCAAAGTACACCGCTTACATGTTTGCTCTACCGGTGCACACTTAAGAGTACCGGTGTGATGTACCGATGCTCGGTAGGATTGATGTTTGCCTCTGACTTAACCAATGACAACTTAAATATGTCAACAATCTTCCCCTTTGGCATTGGTGGCAAAACATCACCTATGTCACCTATGAATCATCATATCACCTGTCTTGCAAACTTCCCTTCTAGACCTTTCTATCTAACTGTAACACATACTATTCATCTGATCGTTTGTCTGATCTTCTTCCATTTCAAATGATCTTCTCTTCTTCCCCTTTTTGCCTCCATAGGTCAAAGGGTGGACTCTTCTGAAAATGTGGTCATTCATATCTGTATCTTATTGAAAATATTCTTGTATATTTTCTTTGCTGAATCAAGGAATGACTTCCATGTACCTGTTACATGATCCAAGTTCTTTTTAGCTGCTTGCAGTGAGACAATTATGTTCTCCATGTCTTCCACAAATTTTGTAATCCAATTCCTTGATCAGTTTATCTGCATCAGTTGCAGTTGTCTGCATTAGATCAAATGTAGGTGCAAGAAACAGTTGGAATCCAATGAGATCTTGAATTCTCTTTGTTTTCTCTTCTGATGCTTTTCTAAGAATAAGTGCAAGACTAGTCAATTCCCTGTTGTAATCGGTTGCAAAAGAGGTCTTTACATCAAAGTTAGATGAAAGAACCCTAATCTCTTCTGAAGTCTTGGATGTTTTCTCAGTAATATCTTGAACAAAGTCTTCAAAGTTTGAAGTCCTTGTGATCAGTCTTCCTGCTTCTTGTACCAGCTGCATAGCTCACTGGTTCTTGCAAATACAGTTACCTTCAATTCTTTGACCTGTTTGTGAAGAATTTCAACTCGCTTCTTCTCGTAGTGATCAATGGCTATTGTCTCCGGATCGGTGACATCTTCTCCTACTGCTTGTGCTAGAATTTCCAATTGATCAATGACAGGTTCATCTTCATCAATATCTGCATCCAGTACGAAGTTGTACAAGATGTTTTTCACACTAGAGAGGACCATATCTTGTTTCCTCTTAGTGAGCTCTTTCAATTGTCTTGTTGACATCTTGCTTATGTCAACTACAGTATCACTAACTTTACTTTTCTTTGATTCTAAATCTGTAGCAAAAGTTAGTTTTCTTTTCAATGTAGATGAGCTAGCAATATCTACTGGTCTTTCCTATGTCAGTTACTCTTCTATAGGCTTCTCCTATTCTGTATTAACAGGTACTTCCTGTTGTTGAGGTATATCGTCTTGTTGCAGCTCTTGTTGCTGATGCACTTCTCCTTCCGGTTGAACTACTTCCTCCGAATGTACCTCCTCTTCTAGACGAACTTCTAGATGAACTTCTCCTCCTGGTTGGACCTCCTCTTCAAGATGTACTTCATCTTCCGGTCATTTCTCTATTTGTTTCCCTTCAGCAATCTGTTGTTCATTCACGACAACTTCTTCTACACCTGTTCCTTATCAATAGTCATCATTTTTGTTGACTCTCCCTGTACTTGATCTTCTAGTTGAACTTGTTCGCCCTGATTCATCTATTCACTGAATGTGAACGGTTCACTTGGAACTTGTTGCTCATCGATTGAAGATTTTTCACAAGTTGTGAATTGTACCGATGGTGATTTTTCTCTTTCAGGTTCCTCTTGAGAGATTTCCTAAGGCCCTGTTGTTTTTAGGGTACTAAAGTCATATTGCTGCCAAAACTCTAGTGTATCATTATACACTTCTTTTTCATAACCATTGATAATTTTGGCAACCCTGTTCTTTGTATCCAAATTCATTGACACGTCTTCCATTAAAAGTTTAGTTGTCTCTTCATTGAGACCTGGTTTTATCTGTGTCAATGTCTCCTTGAAAATTTTATTGTTGGCTGCTAGACCGGTTCTCCATTTAACCATAATTCTTTGATTCAGTTCTGGAGGAAATTTAGCCCTATAATCTCTAGGACTTCTGTTGAAATCTAAGAAAGTTTCCAACAGGGCAATCTCTATTTTTTGCTTATCCTCTTCTACTAAAACAGTGAGCCCTTTGGCTGCATTTGACACTTTGCCATAATCCATAACTTCATCAACAATGTTATCTACAACTAAGGTTCTAGCCTTACCTTTAATTGGGGATGCAAGCAAAGTTGGTGGAGTCAGATCACCAGCTTTATCATCAGTGATATCGACAATAACCGGTCCAGTCGATATCTTTGCTTTTCCCTGAGCCTCAGCTCCCAGTATCCCTTTTCCTTTCCCGGTATCTATCACCGGTGGCTCTTTGGTCTTTTGGCATTCTTCTTATGACTGGTTTTGTTGCTAAAGAAGATTTTTCCAAGTAGTGACTCCTTCATGCACTTGGTCTACTTCACCAATCAGCACCTGACTTATTCTCTTTCTTATCTTAAAATTCTATTTATGCAAGTTAGCTTGTTGGGTTGCTTCTTCTAGAGTGAAATGATTTTGGACTTCAAGTAGAGCTTTTATTCTTAGCTCTCTTTCCTTGTCAATTGAAGACTTCCATCTTCCTTCTATAATCTCCAATAAATCATCCGGTATTATTGTGTGAAGCTCGGTTGGAGTGTAATTGAACTTATAGAGACAGTAAACTACAACTTCTATTTTTCTTTTATCTTCTTCATTACTCATTGTATATCTTCTTCCAACTATTCCCAGTCCACCTGCCTCCTTAATTCCTTCAACTAATTCCTCAATTGTTGGCTTACTTCCTCTTGGTGCATCCTCTTTCACCGGTTTCCCGGTCTTTCTCTTTCTGTGAAGAGTGGCAGTCTCTTCAATCTCAGTTTCTTCCGTTTCTTCCCCTTGAGTACTAGACACCTGTTGTGCTCTTTTCCTTTGAACCTTGGGTTTCTCTGTTACTAGTTTCTTCTTCTTCAATGTGGGAGTCCTTTTTACATATACCTTTTTAGGTTCTTTAACTGATGACTTCTTCAGATTTTCCATGATTTCTTCATAAGTCCCAAACCGGTATGCAGAGAGATCTAGGTCACTCTCTTGCAATGCTTATGCGTATGCCTTGGCTAATTTGGTGGAGATTTCATATCCAAGCTCTGGTGCATACTCAGTTTTGGGCTCCACAACCTGAATTATACAGTTATCGGTGTTGACTAGAAAACACACCTCATCCTTGTATAAATCAACAATGGCCGAGGGAATTCTTTCACTAGCGTGCATTCTCAGCTGGAAGGCCTCAAAGTAATCGGTCATTACTTTATTAAACCGATTTCCTAGTTTGTTCGCCATATCTCCTATTTGAATCATAACCGGTTTATCTGCTAGCCAGGTTACTTTTCCTATGCCCGCAAAGAAATTTTGATAGTAAAAGAACAAACATACTAGTAGAGTTCCATATTTTAGAAACTTTTTCTTCACAAGACCGAGCTTCTTTAGATTTTCAAAAATTTGCCCTCTTAGTATGGCACAAATGTCGTATTGTGCGTTGTCATGCATGATCGGGTGTGCGGCATGTATTGCTCCTCCTGGTACAATGTTAATGTTGCTTGATTGATAGATTTTGTACCCTATTACCGCAGATGCAAACCAAACACCCTCGTCCTCTATGTCGATAACAGTCATCAATCAACTGTCGAACTTCGACTTTCTTAACCTTGTGACTACAACATTCGCAATGGTTCTAAGGGTAAGAGCTTCCCCTTTGTCGCTATTACCAGTAACCCTTCGCAAATCCTCCTTGGTGATCGATGTGACTGTGTCTTTCGCTAGCCACATCCCTGGTTCATGAACCCTACTCAGAACCAGTCTTATCCAATCTGATCAAAACAAAGTTGGATACCTAACCCCATTGATCAAACCTAAGGTTTCAAGCTTCCCATACTTATCTTGAAGCTTTCTATCTTGGCAGAGTGAGAGATACTCGCTTTGGATGAAGGTTTCACCCAGTTCTTCCTGCTTGGTGTGGATGAAAGTCATAATGTCTTCAGTCAGCAGAACTCCATCAGGCACTGATGATAGCGCACCTGTCATATCGTTCTCTCTATTCTGCACTGGCATGATGTCGTAGACTGGTCTATCGAATTGGTTACCTTGAATCAGACTGACAACAGAAGATGATGATTCCATCGTATCTGACCGGTTTACACAGAGAATTCTTGACAGGATTTACAGAGTTCACTTAGCAAAGACCGTAAATCAAAGCAAGAAGAGATTACTCAAGCTTAAGAAAACAAAAACCATAGTTCGCATTGTAAAGTGAAATTGAGTAATCATCCTTCCCTTAAATAGATTTAGGGTATAATGGTAACAATTTTTAATGGCTATAGCATTAATTACCATACCTAACCTTTCTTACGACAACCAATTCTAATGAGTTTTACATGTTGATCAATCCTCAGTTGTGATGTCAGTACTCACCTTTCTGAAATACCTAATAGACCGGTGACTTCTTCCAGTTACACTTTTGACTGTGTGAGATCATTGCTCACAAGTTCTACCAAGAACAGTAGGCAGACTACCAGTTCCCTCTAAACCCTTAGGCTTAGTTTGCTGAAGAGATATCACCATCAACAAATGATGATCTTCCTTCTGTCTTCTCCTCAGCGGAGCTCTTTGATTCCTTCTTGAACCAAATCTTCTTGACTTCCTTTTTTGTCTATTTTCCCTTGTTACCCTTTTGGTTGGAAGACAAGGTCTTCTTCACCGATTTGGCTGGTCCTTTTCTTTTGTTCATTGGCCGGTTCCTGCATTCTTTGGCCAGATGCCCAATCTTGTTATAGTTGTAACAAGTCATCCTGGTTGCTCTCCATGGATTTACCCTTCTTTCCTTGTTCATGGATGAGTGACATCGAGAGTTGCTATGGTCAGATGTTCCACAGCTTGCACAGTTGGTTGTGCTTTGGTTTGTGTTCATATTATGGAATACCGGACTCGGTGGGGATTTGAATGCCATGGTTTTGGATCTGCATTCATCTGCTTTGTGTTCAAACTTGTTGCATGCATAGCAGTAACCTTTGAAGCTTCCCCTACTTCCACTAGACACACTGTTGGGACGTGACCTGCACTCAAAGGTCTTATGGCCATACTTGTAACAGTTGTTGCAGTAACTGTTAGAAGTGAATGGTTTCACCAATGCATTTTTGCAGTCATTTGTTTTATGACCCGGTTTACCACAATGATTGCAAGAGGTTTTGAAGGTCTGCTTACCTTTATCTTATGTTGGTTTCTTCTTTTCCTTCTTGCCCTTCTTGACTTTTGAGGATTCACCAGTTTCATTGTTGCTTTGACCAGTGTACCCAAGTCCTGTCAGATCCTTGTGCTTTCTTTGACCCCTCAATTGCTCATCAAGCTTAGCTGAGATTTCATTGTACCTTTTGAGCGTATCATTTCTCTCTTCAAGAGTCTTCAGTTATTCATTCAGTTGATACAATTCAATAGCCAGCCTTTTACATGCATCATCTTTATCATGCAGGTTCTTTTGCATAATAACATTTTCTTGAGTTACAATTTGCATGTCTTCTTGAAGTTGTAAAACAACAAGATCACTTTCTCTTACCGCATCTTCTGCCAGATTTCTTGCTCTTTCAGAGGCTGCTAGTGTTTTCACGGCACTGTTCCTTTCATCTTCAGCTTTCCTCTTTTCTTCAATGATTTCAGTCACTCTTAGAGCATTACTTTCCTGCTCCCTTTCAAATTTGAGATCTAATCGATTAGACTCTGATTTTTCTCCACAAGTTTAGAGACTGCATCCTCTGCTTCATCAGATCCACTTTGCCCAGAGAGTTCCTCAATTGTTTCATTGCTCTCACTCGATTGCAGAGCCAGCTCCTTTCTTTTTGCAAGGGACCTCCTCAGTCTATTCTCAAGAGAGGCAATTATACCATTCGCTTCCTCAAGTTGTTTTTATACCTATATCCCTCCATGATCTTTTACATAAGCGGTTAAGCTTTATATCTTTGAGAACCAAAGGGCTCTCATACCAATTGTTAATCCTAACAAATTACTGAGAAGGGGGGGTGAATTAGTATATACAATTTCTACTTCAATTTAACCTTATATATATATTCTTGCAGAATTAAAAGAATATAATCAACACTCATAAATAGAAACATAAATACACAAGTCAACACGGCATATATACGTCGAAACCCTCAGTTAGAAGGAGAAAACCACGGAAAAAGAACCCACAATTTTACTACTGCAGTAATAAAAGTGCCCTGTTAAGAGCTTACAAAGCACTGGTAAGAGTGCTACCCGGTAAAGGGATTAGGTAAAAGACCTGTTAGGATCTTGACCCTGTTAGGAGTCGCCTGGTAAGAGGACCTTCAACACCAATAAAGATGTTACCTGGTAAAGAGCTTTATACAAAAAACCTATGAGGGTTCACCCTAATTAAAGGATTTGAATATGCTTCACAATCTTAAAGCAATGATCTGTAACAACACTTTATGTCTGATTAGATCATACCTATTACCCTTTCCTCTTCTCAGTTGTAGAACCTTTCTCTAACTTTCACTTCTTGTGACTGTAGCTCCTCAGAAGATATCTCTCTCCTGCTTTGAATATTCAACAACATTTCTTGTGTATCCTATGACCTGTACTTATAAGACATTAATCTTATTAAAAATACTTCTCACAGTTCCACCAAGCTATAAACTCACCCATAAATCATGCATGCGAAAAAGCTTGCAAAATGATCTTGAGTTTACCTTGAAACACCCGTAGAAGAAATAAAGCTAACTCCAGTTAAAAAGATAATTTCAATCTCAACTATGAATGCTCTGTATACTCTGGTTTTAACTGAGACCGCTCCGCATAATCCGGTTCGGATTATCATGCACTCAACTGGTATTAAACTTGTACCGGTTGGTCACACTTTCCCTATATGTCTCATAAGACCGGTTGAAAACACTTAGACCGATATAAGCGTGACTTAGCAAAGTACACCGTTTACTTGGTTGGTCTATCGGTGCACACTTAAGAGTATTGGTGTGATGTACCGGTGCTCCGATAGGATTGATGTTTGCCTCTGACTTAACCAATGACAACTTAAATATGTCAACAGCATCATAGGTTGCAAGATGAAAATGTGGAATAGAGTCCTCCCCCACCTAGGTTTGTCAAAGTAAACTTTGATGGGGCTTCTCACAGTAAGCCGGGAAACAATGGTGCAGGTTTCATTCTTTGCAAGGAAAATGGCTGTTTGACTTATGGTGGCTCTCTGTTCCTAGGACATTGCACCAATAATGAAGCAAAGTTGGAAGGTGTTGTTAGGGGTAGTGCGCTGCTGCTAGCATCCTCTTTAGATGTGTAGCAGTTAGTTGTAGAAGGGAATTCCTTCTGATGATTAATGCATTCAGAAAAGGTTCAAGTCTGAATTGGCGGCTTAGGAGATTCATGGAGGTGGCCATCTGCTTATGTCAACAATTAAGGAAGCCATTTCTTCATGTCATCACAGAGCCTATCATGCAGCAGTGGTTTTTTAGCAAATTGTGAGGTGAATCAAGAGGCCGTGATGGCAATTTATAACAGTATTCCTTCATCTTAGGAGGGGCTTCAAACTTATTTAAATTTTAAGCCACCTTAAAGGCTTTCTCTTTCTTTCAGCATTATTTGGTCCTCTGACCATAAATCAGCATGCACTAATAAATGTGGGAATAATTATCTAGGGTGGAGGAGTGTTCATTTAATGTGTGTGGTTTAAGCCTAGCACCTCCATTACAAAGATTACTGAATGGGAGCTGCAAATGTTAGTGATGCTTTGGGGGTATCTCTTGCATAACATGTTGGAGTAGTGGATGCCAGCAGATTGGCACTAGGCTGCTTGGTGTGTGTATTGAGTATTGGTTGGGTCCTTGTTTGGTTTCAAAATGACATGACAAAGGCATTGCTAGGGATCCTTATAGCTGTGATAGAATACCTAATAAACATGTGAGTGCAATCTTCAACTCTCAAGAAATGGGCGCTGTAGGATTTGATAAATTCATGCTTAGCAAGAATGGGTTACAAATTTCAGGCCCCTGGACTCTAAAGCTACCATACTAGAGGATTTTGTCTCAGAATTGGCTGAGGTTGTCCACAATATAGTGCATTATCTAGGTGTCATACCCCGCCATGAAGGAATATCCATACCTTAGGAAAAATTGTCTTGCCTTAAGACTTCACAATTTTTCCCAAAGAACAATCAGCAAACATTACAAATGAACAGCGGTGGGTTGATATTAAACAGCGATGACATCGAGGATGAACAGCGATTAGAACATAGCAGTAAGGTGATCTTAACTATGCAGTGATCTTAAGGAAAGCACTAAATATTTAGTTAAAGACATACGATCCATCAAGAGGAGTTGAAAGTCATAGGATATTAAACCACAATGGGAAGAAGACAGCAAGGCATCAAAGCTGAGAGATAAGACATTCGATTGAGAAAGAGATTTGCAGACTCACAATTAATAAATTAGACAGCAGATTTATATACAGTTCAAGTATTTTGGCATGATGCAAAATGCAAGGCACTCTGATTTGGCTGATTTGTTATCTTGTCTTCCACTTGATAGGAAGTAGGAATGTTAAACAGTTAACGTATTGCTACTGATATAAATTTATATGTTGCTATGCTTTCCATTATGTTGTCCATGCATAATAGAGCACATATGAAAGATCCTTTTATAGTTTAAACCATAGTTGAAAAAGTCATACTCGGCAACTTATCGCAAAGGGCCAAAAAGAAAAATCAGCAAAAGATCGATGATTACTTAGCAACTTCTCGGCAAAAAAATTCGCAACTTAAAAAATTGCTTAAATTTAATTAGAAATGTATTTTTTTTGCAAAATTCAATGAGGAGATGCATCTAATGAGTCAGTAAATGAGTAAACAAAAGAAACAAGCTGAGTCTAGATATATTTAAATGCAAATGGGGCACAAAATGGTATCCTCGTGCGGAATGTTATTATAGAGTTTCTATAAACCTAGATGCAACAAAGAGAAGATAAAATGATTTTAAAAGAATAGAAAAAGAAATCTGAAAACTTACCTATGAATCCAATTTTTCTTCAAAATCCTCTTCAAAACCAGTAAAAATTGATCTAAATCCTTGCAAATCACCTTTCAAAACCTTAGAAAGGTTTTTTTTGGCTTGGACAGAATTACAATTGATGAAAGGCAAAATAGCCTTTTTACTTGACGCAAAACTGTATTATACAGCTGTGGGCGATTAATAAAGCTCTTATCACCGATTTATTGGCAATAAGTTGCTAAAAAATCTGTGATAAGTTGTCACCGATTTATTGGCAATTGGCAATAAGTTGCTAAAAAATCTGTGATAAGTTGCCAGCTTATTGGCGATAAGTTCCGGTGAGTAAATGTAGCAATTACTTGCCAGCCCAAACTTATCGCAATAAGTTTACTTATCGCCAATTAGTCGGCGATTTTTTCATCTATGCTTTAATCAACAAACTAACTCATAATGGACTATAGGATGGAATACATAACAAGGGATGCAAGTAGCACATAAGATCCATTCAAGTAAGGCACCCCTGGGTGGGGCCAGGAGGCCGAATGGTGGGTGTCATTCCGTGCTCTTGGGCTTCATGGAAAGAAAGAAGCTCAAGGCGCCTTATGTATCTTTCCAAGGGACTCATAATGAGGATAGGTCATTAGGGAAAGTATTATTGAACCCCAAATGTATGTTATGTAAATTATAATGATGTTTAGATTCTAGAATTCTCTTTATAACATGACTGGTTATATGTTTCTTCATCTTTCATAATGATAACCTGATTGCAGGCTCTAAATCAAGATATGAAGTTAGCCATTTACATTCCTTAATATACTCCATAACTTATCTGGGAATTCTAGGGCAAATTAGAGTTAAGTCCCAATAATGGACATTACACTAGGACTTTTCCTACTCCTATTACGGGCTTATTTGATGTGGAAATTCCTAAAGCTGGTCTCGTAGCCCCAATGTAGGAGGATGTTGAGGGAACACCTATGGGTGGGAATCCTAGGCAGGGGAAGGAGTATCCACCTATGACAACCATCAAAGATAATAAATTGCTGCTGGTACACAGGGAATCGCTGGTGCTCAAGTCTTATTATTAGGACCTTAGAAAAGTAATGGATAGCCTTATGATCACCAATAATAAGGGCAACTAGAGGTTTGGAAACCAAAACAGTTCCTACTTTCAGTGTTGGCAAGTTGTTTAAATCACACAAGAGGAAGGAGATTTTCTGTGGTATAAAGTTCCTGTCCTTGGGAGTAATAGCACCCAGTTCATATTTTTCTGCAAATCAGAATCATAATACTGCAGCATTGGAAGATCTTTCTGGTCGGTGTGTGGCAGATTATGGTATTTGTACGTGGAGTATCTACAAATATTTTGGACAACTTTTCTTGATTCTGGTCATGTCTGCCTTCGCTGCAGGGTGATGCTTTGTTCTTGTCTGCACCTAGTTAGTTGTCTTTTGTTTGGCCTGGAAGTTAGTATTTTTAGGCGGAGTATCTACAAAGATTTTGGAGAACTTTTCTTGATTCTGGTCATGTTCTGCTTTCGCTGCAGGGTGATGCTTTGTTCTTGTCTGCACCTAGTTAAGTTCTCTTTTGTTGGCCTGGAAGTTGGTTTTGTAGTTTAGATGCTTTTTGGTTTGTGCTTTAATTGTTATCCATTATGGTTGTTTAATGTAATTATGTAATCCTGAATATGTTCTAATTTCAAGGCAGTGGCTCCAATTTTAAAGCACTATTTTTTTATTTTTGAAATTCCAAATTTAAACTAAATAAGAGGCTAACAGTATCTGAAGACGAAGTCAAACCTGTGTTGGGTGAAATGGGTGGGAGCAAGGAGCTGCGAGCAGTAGCACTGAGCAAAGCACAAGGAGAACAGCACACAAACAAACAATAAACATACAACAAATCCACAGAAAACAGCACAACAGAAGTGTGAAGACAAATGGCAATGGCATCATTGTACAGAAACAGATATGAATAGTCATTTGATGATAAATGGTGGTTTGCAGTAATGTCCCAACTTTTATGCCTTCCTGTTCTATGAGTGTTGACTCAGTTTTGAGGATTTTCTGGCATCTGGTGATGGTTTGGAGTTCAGTTGGTGCTTTAGTTGGTGATGATGCTCTTTGTAGCATCCTGGATTTTTCTAGGTTTTTTTGGGCTTGTTCTCCTCAGTCCTTGGAGAACACTACTATTTATAGTAACCGCTCATTACAACACCAATTTTATTGGAATTCTCTTGGCTTGTTCTCCTTGGTCCTTGGAGAACAGTACCATGTAGAGTAAGTGCTTGTTTCAGCACAAATCTTTCTAGGTTTTTCTAGATTTGTTCTCAGTCCTTAGAGAAAATTCCTATTTATAATCAACGCTCGTTTCGACACAAGTCATCATCCTTCAACATCAATTATGTTCCGTCATGATCGATTTCTATTTCCAATGTCTTGGCGAGTAATCTGTAAGGTGGTTGATAATATCTTACGTTTGCACTAAAGTGATAAACTGACATTTTTTAATTCACTTTAGTGTATAAATATTTAAAAGGTAGTCGGAAGCCTAGAAGATGTGGGGGCCTTGAGTTGTTTTAAAACGTTTTTGGGACTTTTTTGAAAGAAAATAAAATATTTGAATATTTTAAATGCCCTAATTCCCTCCAAACTCTATAAATTGGAGTTTTGGCTCTCATTTTCCTCATTCAAAGTTTGGACACTTAAGAAGATGCCATCGGAATGAAAAAAGGAGTTCTTCCAGGAGTTATTGAGAATGAAAAGCCTCTTCAATCTTACTAATTTTGGTGGCGGAAGACTCACCCTAGCTGGTTTGCTATTTTCATTCAGGAAATGCATTGATATTACAAAGTTTTGGTGATTCAGGTTTCATAAAAAAGAAAATATGCAAGGTATTTTGATTGTGGATTTTTGGTTACTGATTTTGGTTGGTGTTGCAGATTTTTGGTTGTGTATGGAGATGTTTTTAGATGCCCTTTTTCTGTCTGTACAGCTATGTTCCTATGAAGCCCTAGTTTTGTCCATAAATGCTAAAAAATGCATTTAGAAGAGGGTCGATGGACTTGAACGATCAGAAAATAATGTGCAAACAAACAAACTTTGATGTTGGATGACCAAGTTAGGGCAGAATGTTGAGAGTTCTCTGCAGATCTGATTTTATGGCAAGGGTTGAACTCCTTGCTAAGCTGTACAGGACCATATTTAGTATGGTGTGAAGGTTTTGGCTAATTAGGCACTGAGTTTGCAGGTTGTTATCCTTCGCCAAGGGTGACACCGTGGCCTTGTGAACATTGATTGATGGTTTCTTTGATGAATAAGAGTTTGAAATTGCAGATTGACTTCCAGCAGTGCATACGACTGAAAATTAATTTCTGACTTCGGCATGAACTGTTTCATTGTTGGTTGAAGTTTTGTGAGGTGCTGAACATAATAGATGGGCGACTATTCTCACAGTGGCTATTCGCAGCTACTAAGACATAATTTCAATTTTTTGGAGGGGTTGTGTAGCACTTGAAAGTCTTCCCTGCCTCTAGCACTGCCCTTGGAATATGTATCAGGTCTGAGAATTAAAATCAGATCATTAACTACAGGTTTCTTCCCCATAACAGAGGAAGATGAGAGTTGATAGGTTGGAGGAGGCTGCTAAGCAGAAAGGGAAGGTGTATCCAGCTATTTGAAGGTGGTTTAGGTGGGCAAGCTATGATTTATTGACCTGCAAATACCTTCAGTCAGCCAGCAATAGTGTCATTTTAAAGTTTCAGACCTGCCATGAAAGCTACAACTGTCCATACCTTTGGTTAATAGCAAAGGGCTCTTTTTGTCAAGGAATTTTTCAATGCATTTATGTCTATGCTTCCCATCTGATGTACTAGCATCTTATGAATGATTTGGTTACCAAAAAATTGTAAACAGAAGATAAGAATGTATGAATCTTTATGTCAGACTTGCTAACGGTAGCATGTTCAGTAATTTGCAAGTTTAAGTAATGATCTTATATGGCGAAAATTCAAAACAATAAATCAGGGAGTGCTATTACATTTGCAGTCACCCTAATCATAGCAAATCACAAGCCCTAAAACAATATTTAGCGGCCACCTTCATCCTGAAAACAAAAAGAACAAAAATAACAGTGTATGGTATGCCAGAAATACTAAAAAGGTCCTAAGTTTTTGGTTATTTTTTAAATCAGAAGTAAAATCTGATTCTTATCTTCCAGAAAAAACTTTATGGCGAATTTTAATATTTTTAGAGATTGTTCACTAAATTTCAATTTTTTGGCTAGAAATCATCAAATTAAGTGAAACTGTTTTAACGCAGAAAAGTAAATGTCAACAAGAGCAAAAATTAATTATATTGATATTTGATAATCATAGTCATGTAATAAACAGTTAAAAGTTAAAACATAGCGGCAGTAAATCAGAACTGGAGCCAGACATGCCATTTTTTATAAATATGGTAAGGAGGTACACGGAAATGATTATATTTTCAATTAATTGAAGAAAAGTTGGTGCACGCAGACATCTTAACCCTTACATTGTTTTTCCTCTTGCTACTACCTATTTGAGCTTTTAGTTTAATTTTTACATCTGCTAGCAAAAAACTTTACATTTTCATGTAAAAAACAGAAAATAACTAGTCCGGGCATATTTCTTAAATTCTTTAAATCTAGACAATGTATAGCTATATGAAGAAACATTATCTGAAGTTTCTTAATATGTAGAAACATATCATTATTTATAGCATGGCAAGGCAGTACGCGGAAAAGATTATCTTTTCAAACAACTGATGAAAATTCAGAGCACATAGACATCTTAACCCTTATATTGTTTTTCCTCTGATTACTACCTATTTGGGCTTTTATTCTTATTTTCAAGTCTGCTAGTTAAAAACTATACATTTTCATGTAAAAACACTCTTGTCAGCCAATTAACTGCACTCAATGAAAATTCTCAATGTAATTCATATGATGTATCTAAGAAACAATTATAAGAAGCTTACCAAATTTCAATGTTAATTAATAGGAGATATATAGCTATATGAAGAAAGTTTATCTAAAGTTTCCTAACATTTGGAGAAGTCCCCATTATCTATAAGAACTTTTATAGTAAGTTTACCAAATTTCAATGTTAATTAATAGGAGATTATAGCTATATGAAGAAATATCTGAAGTTTCCTAACATTTGGAGAAGTCCCCATATGTGTCTCTAAAACAGGATGCATTTCAGATATAGAGGGCAAGTACTAGGAGTTCCAGAATGAATCTCTGGGTAACTATAATTCTTGCTCAGATATTCACATTTCTCCCATTCATCAAATTGGAGGCAATTTACAATGGCAGAAAGGCAACGACTGAGGTTAAGAAAAACAACTTAGACACATGGTAAATAGAAAGGGAGAACTATGTGTGCATTTAATAAATTGATAAGAAATCAACATGATGATATTATAGCAAAACAAGGATGATATAATGAATGTCAAAAAGAAAAGTAATGCCAAACTCACATCTCCGTAAAACAAATTTTTCACTATTAACTTGGAAAGAATAAAGAACACTAGCTGGATGTCGCCTTGTTAAAATGATTAGTCAATTTCTTTGCTATGAAAACTTAGGAAATGTCCCTCAAATGACTAATGCCCATCTCAGACAAAAACTCACCGGTATTCCATGATTTCATTTATATGCCATAACATAATGTCCTGCTCAAATGAAACTCCCAGAAGCTAACTGTTCAGTGCTGCATTGGAAACAATAACATAGAGATGAGAAATATACCTGCAAAAGAATAACACAATGTTGCAGGAGTCCTATATCCCTAAATGGTGATGATAACCACTGGTTCCAAACAAACTCTTGATCTGGATCCAAAACTGATGATTCGCTTGGAAAAGGCCTTGTAATATCCCTTGTTTCACAAAAATAATACTTCCCATCAAAATCAATATCTGCAAACTCCTGAATATTTTTGAACTCCCCTTTATACTGAACTTGAGGATTTTGAAGTTGAATTTTAAGACACTGACTCTCTGCTACAGTGTAAACACATCCCCCCCCTGGAAGTTCTGGAATTGAAGCCACAAGTTTTGTGGCAACTATGAGCAATGCAGTGCTGCCCAATGCTGCATAGCCCAAAATTGCTCTAGCATTTACAGTACTTTTACACATCCAATGTGATCCAGCAGTCACAAAATCCAATGCTTCAGCCTCGGAAGAGAAAATGTCAAACCCCTCTCGTGCTGTATATAGCAGCGCCCCAGTTGTTGGATCAATGTAGATAACTTGTGTGTCTTTCCTTGTTGATAAACTCACAATTATATAATATTCACTGGATTCCAACTCCACAATAACCACAGAGGTGTCCCTCAAAGCATAAGCTGCATTAAAGTAAAAAAAAGTTGCATCAGAAGATAGAATACATTGTAGAAGTTACCTGAAACCTCACATCAAGGATCTGAGCCAATGAAAGGTAAAAGTAACATGATATATGATAAGGTAAGGCATGAAATTAAACTCCAACCTTAAACAACAAAAATGTATTTTGAGGATTATTAGAGTATAGCATTAGTTAGTAAAGTACAACATAATGCCGAGGAGATTAGTTTGAGCTTTTTAGCTTCCAAAAGATTCCTCATTGTATAAATGTTTCAATATATAATACAAGACATGATTACACCTTGGCAGGGATTTCTGAGATCTTCTCTGGCTGTCCCATGGTCTTAGACTCTTTAAGTATAGCCTAAGTCAGAACATTAATGCTTGTGTTTCAGTTTAGTGAGGAAAAAATTCAGAGTCCATAATCCATTAATCCTCTACCCTAGGCCCAAGAGCTGATAACCATCCTGTTGTGATGTTATCACACATCGCACCATTGCAAATAGGGACCCCCCAGTTTTCACTTTTTAGGGTAGTGTGTCGATGTCTTGGTTTTAGTTTCCGATCTCTTGCATGTGCAAAGTGTCGAGTTTTTTGGGTTTTTCATCGGACTCAAAGATATCATCAAGGAAAGGCAAATAGGTCACCCCCACAGTGATACAGCCTGTGTTCGTCTTCAGGTTGGTGCCAGCATGGCCGGAAGGATATTCTGATGCTATAAATGTGTTCAGATAGGTTAATGGAGAAAAATGCAACTTTCTAGGATGATTTCGGACAACTTTCTACTTTTAGAAACTTTCTTTTTTCTTGCTATTTTCTATTTTTAGAAAATGCCATGCACAGATGGGTCAATTTGGGAAATTTCTATTTTTTTAGAAGTTTCTACTTTTAGGAAATGCTAGTATCAGAGGTCAAGTTCCTCAAGGATGTAGTTAAGGTCCCAAATCAAGGCATGAATTTTGTCCTTAAGGTATTCCAAGTCCCTAGTTTTCAAATGTAAATAGGACTCAGTTTTGAGGTCAAACATGTCAAAATGCAAAAAGGTTGTCAGGATTACAAGGAAATCATCTAGAGTGCTAAGAGGTTGCAAGCTAATGATGAAAATCAATTTTGTCCCTATGAGGTTCAGATTCCCACTCGAAGCTAAGAATCAAATTACCTATGGGGGGTTGCATCAAATTTGGGATAAATGTTGGGATAAAAGTTGGGAACCCAAAAAAATCCCTATGAGGTTCAATTTTCCACTCAAGACTCACAAATCAACTTACCTATAGGGGGTTGCATCAAAAGTATGGACAGGTGTTGGGAAAAAAGTAGGGACAAATTTGTCCCTATGCAGATCGAATTTCCACCAATGAAACTTGAGTCTCCTTATACCTTGCAAGTCAAGAAAATCAAAAGCTTTACTTTTCTTTTGCAAATCACCTAAAGAGAGAAAATCAAAAGCTTTTTTTACAAATCACCTATGAGAGGGAAAGAACATGAGTTTTACTTTTATTCAAGAAAAACAATAAAAAAGAAAAAAAAACATGAGCCGACCCCCTTAATAAAGCATTCACAAGTCTATTAAGATGAAGAGCAATAACCATCCAACTCACAAATTTGATTCTCTTCAAGGCAGAGGAAATTACCAGCGATAGACCAGCAAGTTTGAGGGAAATTCATAATTCCAAATCACATGAGGAAGGATGAGAGGCTGGTCGAATATCAACATAAAGGACAAGATCGCTGAATTTATTTGATTCATCAATTCAATTCCTCAATTTTGGGGGTAAAATCCACATGTCCGAAGTATAATCAGACCTCATTGAAATTTTTAGAAAAAATCAGGCTTCTAGGACATTATTTTCCAAATTTTTACAAGTGATTATGTCTTTTCCAGAATTGGGCATTATTTGATTCAAATTCTGATTTTAGAAGATTAAAATGTCTGAAATTCATTAGTAAAACCAAAAATCAAGCGATTTTGGAATAGATTATTCTCCCTTGGCATTTTAATTGCCCTCCAAAGTCACTAATTTCAAGTTTCACATAGGATCATGTCAGGATAGAAATCTGGAACAGCTCCAAGGAAGACACAAATGAAGAACATGCTTGAAGGAAGTTAGAGATACTAACTTTGAGCAGTTAGATATGGACAAGATCAAGCAAAGGATGTATGGAATTCAGAACCAAATGCCAGCTTCTTTGGCAGTCAGCATGATGAAGAATGGAATATACCAAGCAGCAGGCTTCCCACCAGCAATTTAGTGCAACGAATTGATGGTCGAATGTGTGTGGCACTAAGATCCACAGTCAAGGATGATAAACACACCTGAAGGAGTAATACTTGCATTCCTGACAGAGGAAGCAGTAAGAGAAACATTTGGGATTCCTTATCATCAAGGGATGCTGACTCAAACTACGGAGGAATCTCAAGCAATGTTTGAGAAGAAACCGAATACATGCATGACTATCATCAACAATGGATGGGTCATTGAAGCAAGGAAACATCATTCCAAGCTACCAAAGAGGCTCATATGTACTGATTTTAAGGATGAGTATAGTGATAAGATATTTCTATTGAATAAGATCAAGGGGACACCTCAAGGTGCACTGTTTGAAACATGGATGTTCTACTTCATAGAGGAGATTTCAGCCAGATTGATAACGATAAACTAGGCAAAGATGATAAGTGACAACTTGGATATACAGCTGAGGAACTTGGAAAGGACAAAGACGTTTTATATGAGTTCCTATATGGTATACATTTTGGCTAGGAATATAAAGTATACATATTTGATATGCAAAGGAGTAGGAAATAGGAGAGGTCAACTCAAGGTATATGATTGTTATCCCCAATTGCAGATGCATAAGAAAGGAAACTATAGAAGGGTAAATGATGCATTTTCAATGTATCTCACTCGTTTAATACAAGGAGGGTTGCACAAAAGACTTGTTGTGAGGTTTTCGCATCATCGCCCCACAATTTATGGGGACCCCCTATTTTAACTTGCTCGGGCAATTTTCTCAGATCAAAGATTGAACGTAAAATTTGGAGCAAATTTGAAGAGTCGAGAAATGAGGTTCGAGGATGAATGGTGGATATGAAAATGATAAAAGCTGAGTTTTATCAAATTTATAACTTGATTTCCCAAAATGTAATGATCTTGCTTATTAATCCAAATTGAAGATATGGATTGAATAATTCGATTTATAAGCAATCCTGGTTTAGCATTTTGAACAAAATTTAAATTTTGTGGACTTAGAACATTTTTGGGAAATTTGGTGAAATTTTGCAAATAGTGGAAAATGAATAGATCAATTTGGGCAATTTAATCGTGCAATTTTGATAAAATAATTTTTGAAAAATCTAAATTTCAAGTGTCAAAATTGCAATTTTAATGTTCACTTTTCGCAATTTGGTAAGAGGGCTCCTGCGAGTTAGTAGGCATGTTCCTGCAAGTGGGTAGGGATGCTCTTGCATTTTGGCAAAATTTCAATTAACTTGACAAAAGCTCAACATTTCAAAATGGTAAGATCAACATGAGAAAACAATTTTCTTTTAGCCAAGTGGAATTATTATTATTGAGAAAATTATTTTTGGCTAAAAAGAAATTGCAATTTACAAGTTGGGAAGCAAGTCTTTACAAGTTGGGAAGCAAGTCTTTGCAAGTTGGCAAGCAAGTTATTACGAATTGGGAGAAGTGGTATTGCAAGTTGGTAGAGGTGATTGTACAAGATGGAGAGATCAACTTGGCAATTTGGCAATTTCAATGGCAAAATCCTTATGCTTGGCAAATTTTCCTTTCAAAATGGCCCATTAAATGTTTTTATTTTCAAATGATAATATGGGCTGGATTTTATATTTAATTTTCCAAGGAAAATTTAATGCTAGTTTATAATTTAAAATCAATGCCATTTAAAAAATCAAGATAAATCAATGCAATTGGAAAACCAATTTACAATTTAAAAAATCAATGCCATTTTAAATTTCAATGTAAAATTGATGCCATTTCATAATTTTTTTTAAAAAATCAAATTTGAAGAGGCCATCTTACAAATCAAAATCATTGCCATTTAAAAGATCAAAATTTGAGGCCATTTTATAATTTAAAAATCAATTTAATGCTGGGCCATCTTACATCAAAAAAAAATCTGATGCCAAGGTAAAAAAAAAATCGAAAAACATGGGGGGGGCTGTTTTATTTCAAAATTAATATCAAAGGCAGATCTGTTAAAAGGACCGAAACTTTTAAAGGGCCCCACATTAAATTCAAATTCCAATTTCAAACTTGGAGGGGGGGCAGCTTTTGGTTGGTTTGTTTTTATTTTTTTCCAGCCAAGTCGTCCCATCTTGGGGCTGCGTGTTTTTTCAAGCTTTGGGGAGCATATAAATGTGAAATCAGGCCATTTCATTTGGCAAATAAAACCGAAAATCTCTTCTCTCCTTGGTTGCGATTTTTATCTGCCTTTGTATCATGCGAATTGCCCCTTTCATTAACAGCAATTTATCTTTCCTTCTTGGATGTGATTTATCTCAGTTTGGGACTGAGATTTACTCCAGCTCAAGTGCAAATTGCCTCCTTATTTGGCAACGATTCCCTCTTTTTTATTTGGAGAACAATTTACCTCTGCTTGGAAGCAAAGGTATCATTTCGGGAGACAACGAACTACCACTAATTTTCTGCGAGCTCTCCCTATCTTTGGCAGTGAATATATTAATTTGATCAAGTTGGCAACTTGTAAGGTCTTTGTTGCCAACTTGGGAGGCGATCTCTTGCAATTTGGACGGCAACGTCTTGCATCTTAGCGAGCTAAATTTGAACTCTTGAGGTTTGGATAGTTTTAGTTGTATCATGGATGAAATATATTATGTGATCATTATGGCATGACAGCTAACTCTTTGTTTTTACACATTTACATCTTGATTAGATTAATAATTTGAAATGTGAAATCGCAGGTTCAATTTGGGAGCTCGAACTTGGATACTTGGAAGCGTGGACTCGGAGATTTGAAAGAGAGCTTGTTACATTTTAGGACCCTACTTGGATCCACTTCCATGATTACTTAGTCCTAGTTTAGATTTTTTCAATCTTAAGAGTTTAAAAGGTGAAGTGTCCCAATGCGAACACCATTGTAATAAGAATAATGGACTTGGAACTTTTTTTGGTTTGAAGTTCACCCCGAGGTAAACTTCATGGTTGTTTTTTTTGCTTTCCTAGATTAGGTGTTATTTCTTTCAAACTACAAATTAACGACAAACAACTATCTAAACTAATTAATTAACAACTACAACATCACTAGTTGGAAAGTTTAAAACAAACAACAAAAGAATAACAATTGAATAATCAACACAAATCAAAGGTTTACAATAAATATTCATGCTAACTTAGATAATTAAAACGAACAAATTTACAAACGAAGTTAGAATTAATGCAAAGGCTAAATTGACTAATTTAGTTGAATAAACAACAATGACTATCTAAATCAATTAACTTAATATTATATATAATTTATATTCAAGGGAAGTAATTAGTGGGTTGTGGTCTTTGTAGGAGCATGGCTGATACGAATTCCTCCAAGGCACTAAGAGCAGCTCAACTCAAGAAGGACTTAGAGGACATGATGCCTAAGTCCCTCTTTTCCTCCAAGCTGAAGAAGGTTGGTGACACCAACCTAGGGTGGTGAACATGATACAAATGAGGAATCGATTGCTTGGAAGTTCTTCACAACTTGCAAAGAGGATGCTTTAGAATGGAATCATACAGGCGGCAGCTTTCCCTCCTACCTTGCCTTGTCCCAAATTGATCATGGAGTGTGCCATCCACTATGACTACCAATCCAAGTTGGTGTGCTATGGGAAGGACAAGAAGGTGCTTACCAATTTAACTGAGCCCGTTATCGAGGAAGTATTCCACGTCCCACATCACAACAATGGCATCTCAGTGACTAGAGATCAAGCAACCAAGCATTACAACGATAATTCAGATTGTTATGCCTCCTTGTTATGTAGAGAATGGTTGAAGGAGCCAAGGAAGTCATTTGCAAGGTTACCTAAGTTCTCGAGATTAGAATTCAAACCAGAGTATGGTGACCTCATGGTGATGTTGAGCAGAGTCATGGGAAGAACTCAAAGTGGGCAATCCGAGACATGGATGTATTACTTTCTCAAGGGCATTGAGATTGGTAAGAGAATGTTTTATTGGGCCATGATCATAAGTGAGAACGTAGATCTACAATTAAGAACAGTACAAGATCAGAAGGTATTCTACATGGGAACCTACCTTTTCTATATGGTAGCAGGCTTGTACCAACAACCAAGATTGAGAGATTTGGGCACAGTTGGGAAGGAGGCCAGACAATACTTGGTGCATGAGTGTTATCCACAATTACACTTGCACAACACCAAGGACTTTAAGATAGTTTATGATGCATTTTCCATGAAGACGGTAAGAACTTTGCAAGAGGCACCTCACAGGAGACCCTCTCTTGAAGCAGAAAAGTTGGTGAAAAAGTATGGGAGTTGGTACATTCAATTTCCAAAGCTTACATATATCAGATTAGCAGGAAATACTTATTGCCCAAAAAGACTTCCAAGATATCCACCTAACAGACTAGTATTGTTGGAAGTAGCTAGATAGCTAGCACATTATGACAAGATTCAAAAGAGCAAAGGCAAGTCAAGAGTTACTTTCTCATTGACAATTGGAGCTGATAGTTGTCACAGCTCCATTACTTTGGCAGCAGCGGAGACACAATTGGAATACTACCACTTGGCATGGTACAATGCAAGACAAAACTTTGATCGAAATGGACTGGCAAAAACAACATATGGGAATCCATACAGGCATGTTCATCATTTAGAAGACTATTGGGCCAATGCAGCTGATGACTACGAAATAAGGAAAAGAGCCTTCTCTAGACTTATAGTGTACACTTGTCATTTTTCGCTAAGTGTTGCCATCAATGCCAAAGGGAGAGATTGTTGGCAAGTGATGTTTCGAGAGCAGTATGAAGCACTTGAGGGTTGTCATTTATGGCAACACATGATATGGTGATCGCATGAAGTATGAGTATTGAAGATATAGTCTTGAAAATGACTAAGTATGGAATCGGATTTACAGAGTACTGCAGAACTGTTTTGGACATCAAAGACAGCATATGATAGATGATAGCTTGTGAGCTTAGAGAAAGACATTTTGGGATGTATATGACCTTCAGTTAAGGTCGCTTGTGATTTGGTATTGATATTTGTAAGTTACAGTGATATGAAGACATGCGAAGACAGAGGAAGAGTGAAACAGGGCATATGAACAGTCGCGATGATTAAGGGAATGTAAGATGGAATGGTAACGTACTAAGTTAGATAAAGATTTTGGATTGCCGACACTTTGGTAATACAAGATCGCCGACTTTCTATTTACTGCTCACATTATTAATTATTCTATTTTGTATTGTATTTGGGAGCCGACTGAATGATAGAATTCATATTTATATGAAGAGCTTTTTGTAAAGCGATAAGAAGATGATTATGTGAAATAGTGATAGCGATGGCAAATGTGAGATCAAAGGTTGGTAGACGATATTGAAAACTATAACTGGAACTATCAAAGCATAGCAAATGCTTGTATTATTCATTCTTGAAGAACACTTTGTAACCGAAGTATTGATTGTAAGAGTTGTAAGCTCACTATACCTTTAACAGGGTTTTGTAAACCTTTAACAAGGTTAATATTCCTCTAACAAGGAAATGTACTATGTAGTACTCAGCTCCTAACAGGGATATTATACTTTAGTGCATAGTTGTGGGTACCATCGCCATCGGGGTTTTCCCTTGGCCAAGGTTTCCTCGAAAACAAATAATGGTGTTACGAGTTATGTGTTATTTGCTTATGTTCTTTTCATTTTTGCAATCATATGGTTTATTTGGAATTGGTTTAAGTTTAATATGAAGTGTTGTAATACTGATTCACCCCACCCCCCCTCTCAGTATTACTCAATCCTAACAATTGGTATCAGAGCTTTTGGCCCTTGGAGAGAAAGTCTAACAGCTTAACGGAGATCAAAATGGATTCAGAAAGTTTGCAAGAGAACTTTGAAGCAGCACTTGATGACCTGGACAAAGAAAAGGCTGAAAATGGTGAATTGAAATTCAAATTAAGAAGAGCAGAAGGTTTCATCAAGAAACTAAAGGAACAGCTTGAACTTTCAAGAAATCAAAGACAAGACCTTATGGAAAAGATCAAGGAGGATTCAGACAATGACACATCAGACCAGTTAAAGAAGCTTGAGCAAGAAAAAGAACAAATCAATCTCTTAATGATTAAAGAGATTCAACATGAAAAGGATGCAAAATACAAAGTTGAAGAAACTCTAAAAGGAGCGAACATGCAGATAGGAGAAATGCAGTTTGAACTTGATCACTACAAGGATAAATGCCTAGAATTGGAAAATACAATCAGATCATTAAAGGTGAACTCACTCAAGCCAAGTTACACATTGAGAAATTACATATGAGCAGTGATAAGATTGGTGAACAAAGAGAGAGACAGAAACCTAAAGGAGATATGACTGGAATTGGATACAATGAAGGAGAATGTTCTAAATCTCATGAAGAACCACATGAAGCAAAGATTGAAGAAAAACCTACTTTTAAAGAACCTAGAGATCAGATCAGACCTGTCAAAGGTAGATGTTAAGATGCAACAAACTCGGACACATGAAAAGAGATTGTAGAGGTGAAGGCCCTTTCAGACCCTTTACTAGTTATTGTTACAATTGTTATGCATATGGACACAAGAAAGCAGAATGTAGGAAAACTGATCACTCAAGAAACAGACAAGATAACATCAGAGAAGAATCAGCAACCAAGATCACATGCTACAAATGCAATAACCTTGGGCATACTACAAGGTTTTGTAAACTGCAGGTTAATCAGGACAGAAGACTACCTACATGTTACAAATGCAACAACTTAGGACATATAGCTAAGTTTTGCAAGTATAATGGAATGGACAAAAGAAGAGGACCACGTCCTACGGTTATAAAGAAGAATATTGGTGACAGTGGTAAAAGTCTTGGTGAGTACATGGATGAATTCAAGAATCATTTCAGGAATCCAGCAGATGAAGACAATGGTAAGACATGGAAGGTCAAAGACTTCAATAAGGCATTGGTTCAAGGAGAGACAGTAGATGCTATTGTGCCTTCTCCTGATTTTAACATTGCTACATCGACCTAAAAGGTCGAGCATGGCCTTAGGGGAAGCATTGGATGAAAACAACAGATTATATCCAGCCCCTGATTCTGAGGAATGAGCTCATGCGAGCTTAGATATGGTGTATACAAACACTATGGAGTCTATATCTGTGATCGCAGCGTTTGAAGATTCATATCCTATGAGCACGAGATTTGTGATTGACTGGACTGCATGCGAAGTTGAGCTAATTATGTTAAGTGCATTTACTCACTTGGCGATGAATAAAAGACCTCCAAGCAACATACTTCTTCACCATTTGATAAGCAACGACCAAGGAGAGCAGAGTTAAAAAGCATATCAAACCACCACCAGCTACATTGTGTGATCAATCGAAGCAAAAGCTCCCAATTCAGCGTATTCAAGGTATTTAGATCATTTACTCAAATAGGAAGCTATGGATGCACCTGTGATATATGATGTTGTGGATAGGCCAAGATATAAGTTTAAGAGACATCCCTTTAAATCTTGTGAGGACGACCCTAAAGGAGCTTTTTCGCAAACACCATTCGGCGTCTTGCACATAGAAGATATTAGGGCATACATCCATTGCAAGTATGAAACAATAGGAGGTGCAGAGATATTCAAAGAAATAGATGAGATGATTGAATTTGATGGAAAAATGAAGGATGAGTTTAAACACTTAGATAACCTAACCATCATGAAGTTAACTCTCATGAATGAATTCAGCGAAACAAAATGGTTCAAGATAATACTTAGTAGATTTCATGACCAGTTTATTTGGATAGGAGAGCAGCCTGTGAAGATCTGAAGTCAGTTAATTCATGACATTACTAGGCTAGATAACACTGGAGCTATCCCTGTGGCAGAAAAGAACATTAAAAAGCAATTTGAAACCCTAACTCATTCAAAATAGGACAAACGAGCTATGACTGTCAATGACATATTCCAACAAGATGTAAGACTAGTTGCAATGCTTCTAGGATACAAGCTATACGATAGCAGCAAACCTAATTCAGTCTCAGCAAGTCATAATGATGGCTTATAAGATGGTGAAAGAGAACACCAAATATAATCTATGCAAGATTCTGGCACAGCAATTTTTGGAAAATGTGAAAATAGTCAAGAAGGATAAGTCTAAGGCATTTAGATTTGGCTCACTACTAGTTCATATGTACATACATATTGAGCATAAGTTTCCCAGAATGCACCCTAGAGCATGGAAGGACGGCATACCCACTGGTATTTAGATATCAGAGAGCTATTGAAGACAAAATAGTACATGGGTAGATGTTAAATTATTTGCTATGATCAAAATCCTACAAAGGCAAATGAAAGAAAGATACAAAATCCCTGAGGAATTGGTTGAAAAGTATAAGGATACAATCTGTTTCATGGTTGAAACTGATTGTGTATGCTTTGAAGCAGTGGAACCTAGAAAGAAGTGGTGTTAACCCATGGGATATGAGGTCAGTTATGAAGTTCTTGTGATGCAGATAGAACATGTACTAGCATCTGAAGTTGACACGTCTGAGGAGAGATGGGGAACATATGCAGAAAAGTCAGCAAAAGTCAGAGAAGAACATGATAGAGGCACAAGGAAAAGGAAGATAGAGAAAATGGTTGATGAAATGGCAGCGAAGGCCGGGATAACAAAGGAAGAACTAAAAGGAGTAAGGACTAAGATGACTGGAGGAACCTCTGGATTGGCAAGCATGAGACTTGAAGCCCCTCCACCTTCAGAAGCAGAAAACATAGTAAGTCCTACTTCCAATATCATTGATCTATCTATCACCCCAAAGAAGATAGCACAAGAAGATGCACCTACAAGCACACCTAGAAGATCCACCAGATCAAACAAACCTAATAGCCCCAAGAAACAAAAGGTTGAAGTAGAAGCAAAGAGAAAAGAAGATAAGGTAACTGAGAAGAAAGAAGAGAAAGCAGAGAACCTCTGGAAGCCGGACATTAAAATATTGCATAAAAGGATAATAAGAGATGGTAACTTGAAGACACTAAACAGATACTATGAGAGGTATGACTCTGATAATCAGTCAATAATTGAAGATATAGTGATTGAGCATTTATTGGTTTACAAAAAGAATCTATTGTAAATTGAGTGTAGTATACTAAAAGACTTATATGGCAAGTTAGAAATCAGAAAACAACTTGCACAATCAGAGGATGAAACAATAAGGATTAAAGCAATTGAGGACATGTTGTTTGTAGTCTCTATACAGGAAAGAGAGAAGATAATTAAGGAGCTCAAACCCTTATTAAGAACAAAAGCAAGACTTGTAAAAATAATGGCTAGGAAATATGATGAAGTCATTGAGGATACACAGAAGGCACTAGATCAAATACTAATGAGCGACATTCCTGAGAAAGCTTCACCTCCTAAGGCTACCAAGCCCACACCTATAGGAATAGGAGAAAGCTCTTAGTCAACTGAGGGCATCACGGAAGGAAGCGAAGTAAATGTTGTCAAGCAACCAGACTTCTTTGTTGCTGATGTGCCTATAACCCTTGACACTTCACCTAATGAAAGTGATCCATTTCAAGCAAACTTGGATAGTGCAGTGACAGAAGAAGGAAAACAAGAAGAGGAAGGACAGAAAGAGGAAGAACGGAGAGAAGAAATTGGCACAAGTAAAGGAGAAGAGCCAAGAGTTGAGGTCAAGCAAGAACCTGATACTTCCACCACTTTATTGTTGGCAAATATGGACAAGCCTTTGAGCACTGATGCAAAGAACATGAATGGGGATGAATTGATGAGATTATCCTTCATGGCATTTTCTAGGGCAGGTAATACAGTAAACAATATACTCCCTATACCTCTTATTTTTCAAGGAAAAGATGATGCAGAGAACCTAAGTTTGGCACTAGACAATTTTGACAGTCACTATGAGTCTCTAGTAAAGATCGCAAAAGAGAAGGCAGAGAGAAGATATCTAGAGAAAAAGTTGAAGTATGCCAGTCTATTTCGTGGGACTTGGGCATTCTGAAATCAACTACTTCTAAGGCCAAAAGTTGTGTCGCACATGGAAGAAAGCTATATAGCTATTGCATTAACCCTATCAGACACATCCAGAATATTGAAGATATAATGGCTAAGGACAGGGCTACTTTGGATAGCATGATGGACAGTTGTGAGACCTCCTCACAAACTGTATTAGAGATGGACAAGCAAGCAGCGAAGATTGTTGATAAGATGAATGTATCGGATATAGAGAAAGGGAGAGTAATGACAAGATTTGGTTTGCTAGATAATCTAATCACTCCTAAGCTATCAATTCTTGAGGCACATCTTACTGAGATGGAGAAGATTGGGGAGTCAATGACCAACTCTATACCCACAGAATTGAAGGCGGCAAAGACCTCATCTTATGCATTGAATGGCCTAATACATGTCAGTAATCTATTGATAAAATCATGGAATGATGAAGTGAAGACCTTGGAAGACTCATTCCAGATATTCTGAAACTGGTGAGCAAGCACTAAGTCCTACATTTTTGTAAAATTTTGCAATTTTGGGTATACCTTTGCCATTGATGTCAAAGGGGGAGAAGAAGAGAATAAGAAAAATAAGAAGAGAAGAAGAAAATTAAAAAAAAAGGAAGAAGAGAATATATATATGTATATAGAAAAGAAAAAGAAGAGGGAAGAGTACAGTTAGTGTTTTGGACACTTAGTCATTTTTCGCTAAGTGTTGCCATCAATGCCAAAAGGAGAGATTGTTGGCAAGTGATGTTTAGAGAGCAGTATGAAGCACTTGAGGGTTGTCATTTATGGCAACACATATGATATGGTGATCGCATGAAGTGAGTATGAGTATTGAAGATACAGTCTTGAAAATGACTAAGTATGGAATCGGATTTACAAAGTACTGCAGAACTGTTTTGGACATCGAAGACAGTATATGATAGATGATAGTTTGTGAGCTTAGAGGAAGACATTTTGGGATTGTGATTTGGTATTGATATCTGTAAGTTACAATGATATGAAGTCATGCGAAGACAGAGGAACAGTGAAACAGGGCATATGAACAGTCGCGATGATTAAGGGAATGTAAGATGGAATGGTAACATGCTAAGTTAGATAAAGATTGTGGATTGCCGACACTTTGGCAATACAAGATCGCCGACTTTGTATTTACTGCTCGCATTATTAATTATTCTATTTTGTATTGTATTTGGGAGCCGACTAAATGATAGAACTCATATTTATATGAAGAGCTTTTTGTAAAGCGATAAGAAGATGATTATGTGAAATAGTGATAGTGATGGCAAATGCGAGATCAGAGGTTGGCAGATGATATTGAAAACTATAACTGGAACTATCAAAGCATAGCAGCTGCTTGTATTGTTCATTCTTGAAGAACACTTTGTAACCAAAGTATTGATTGTAAGAGTTGTAAGCTCACTATACCTTTAACAGGGTTTTGTAAACCTTTAACAAGGTTAATATTAGTTGAAGAGAGAATTCAAGCACCAAAAGGAACCGATGAGGTTGTGCCTATGGAAAAAGAACCAAACTTAGAAATAGGAAAGTGTACAGTGCCATCGTGGTTGAGGGATCTTCTCAAGCCTAAGGGGAAGATTGCACCTGTTCGATCTATTGGGAACATTGAAGAGTTGATAGAAAGAGAAGTAAGCAAGAAAGAGAGCCAACCTACAAGAGTTATCAAAGGAGAGTCAGGTACTCGCAAGGTTCAGGTTGCAATTCCAAAGGTGAACAAGGCAATGGGTGATATTCAAGCCCATGAGTATAACATAGTTGAGCATGAATAGGGAACTACAACAAAGGAAATTGACTATGATAACTCCATGATGGCATCAATTCTCTCAAGGAGAAATTAGATCAAGCAACAGAAGAGAATGAGAGACTAAGGGCAGAAATCTAGAGTTTGAAGGATTGTTATAAGGGTGCATGCAAGCCAATCCAATAGTTAGATCATACAACCATGCCACCACTTGCATTAGCACAAGGAAGCACTGATGATACGGAGAATGCCAAGGTCATTCTACAGGAGACTCGATCTTGGGTTGACAAAATTATTCAGGATGGGTTGGTTTTCTTGCCATATTTTGTGGAACAATCCCAAGCATTTGTAGCTCTTAGAGCAAGGTTCCATGCCTTTGATGGTATTTGGAGGGACTTCCTCCCAGTCAAGGATAAGACTATTCCCCAGTTGCAGGCAGTGATTAACACTTCAGATAAGTTATTAGAGAAAGCCAAAGTGATTAAGGCAAATGAAATGAGCATTATTGAGAATTGGTGTTTTGCCTTACTTCATAGATTGGAAGTGTTGGAAGGAGTTGGGAATGAGATTGCTCATCTCGGGTCAACAGTCTGTGGCAGGATATCCAACACTTTGGATGCAACAGGAGTCGCCTTTGGCATTGAAGAAATTAGAAATGAGGTTTTAAACATGAATACTTTAGCAGAGAGATTGGGATCTTTTGGAGGAGCCATCATCAAAGCAGAAGATTTGGAGGCTCTCTCATCCCTCAAGGTTCTCATTGAGTTTACTAGAGATGGTTTAGCTAAGCAGGAGAAGACACTTGAGATGACAAAGAAGATGATGGATGAGGCTGAGAGGAAGATTCGATGCACCCCTTGCCCTTCCTTAGATGAGATCAACAACATGCTAGCCAAGTTCATCGATTTGGCTAAGAAGATGAAGGACAAAGGAAAGATTATCTTAAATCATTTGATGTAAGCCCAAGTGGCAGATTTTCCTTTCTTGTTGGGTTGGGTAGGTGTCTGATTCTGATTGGCTAACCATTTGGTGCCATTTCATTGGTTTCCACCCTTGTAATTTTTTCATTGGTCCATTGAATGAGGTGTCCTCTTCTCATTGGCCGATGGGGTGGTAACCCTAATTAGGGTTAATGGGATATAATCTAGGCCCTTGATTTCAGTTTTTTGCCTCTTAATCTTGGCCACTCGTTGTACTTAAGCCTCTATCTAAAGGCCATTTGCTCTCATTTGTAAGAGGTTGGAAGATTGAAGAAAATTGTTGCTTAAGTAATGCCAAAATTGCTCTTCTTATCATCGTTGTGTTTTGCATGGTGATTGAGTTGGAACAATTGGTGTTACTGCATGGTTTCTACTTCCACAATTAAAATAGGATTTTATTTCAAAGTTGTTAAAGTAAGAGTAAAAGTAGATAGATTGTGTGGTGATATTGATGGATGTTTGATTGGTTGACTCTATAAACCTAGGCCACTAGCTCCTTGTAGATGCAAGGGTGCCTTGTGTGGTAATCTAGTAGTTGTGCTCAAGTTCAATTGGCATTAGATCCTTAATTTGTACTCTAAGTTGGATTGAAGGGAAGGTTTTGATATGAAAACCATTTGGGATCCTTTGAAGCTTTGCACTAGGTGGAGTTGAAGTCGCAGGCAAGCCTCCATTTGGTAGGAGTGCCAATCCATCCATTAGTCTTTCCATCCATAGTTAGAAGTAGAAGTAGTCTAGGTAGTAGGATTTGAAGAGCAAAGTTGGAAGTGATATAAATCACGGTTATATTTTTATTGCACATTGTAAAGCCAAATCTTTAGAAGTGCAAGTAAGTTGACATCCTTTAATGAATTACATAAGCCTGCCTAAGTGATTAACCAGCAAATCACATCATTTCAACTGAGTTAGATTATCCACAAGTGTAAGGAACCTTGGAGTCATTCCACGATCTTCATTTCCAAGCTTAGCATGGATGATGACTTTCTTCAAGAGAGGGTTTGATGCTCTGTCTCTCGAAGCTTTGAGTGTTTAGTCTTGCACATTGTGTAAGTGGAACAAACTCGCATCGACAAGACCATCAAAGGAAGCTATGAAATTGATAGAAAAGTATGGGTCATGGTTTATCCAATTCCCAGCCTTCACACATATAAGGATTCAAGGATGAACATATCATCCTTATAAACTTCAAAGGTATCCAATTGACAAATTGGTATTAATTGAGGTAGTGAGACAATTGTCCTAGTTTGACTTCATCCAAAGTACCAAAAGGAAAAACATAGGCCTAGTGTAAATTTCCCCATAACAATTGGGAATATGTCAGAGATATGCCCTACAGCCTTTGTAGCAGAAACAATACAAAATTGCAATTCTATTCACTCGGAACATACAAGTCTAGGACACATTTTGATCCTTTTCATAAGATCCCCATAGCTGAAGGGGTACATGGATAGAATTGATCTAGAGGGCTACTAGGCAAACTTACTGATGAATTTGGAGTTGGAAGCAAGATGTGGTCAAGGATGTCCCTGGACTTCATGAGAATGTGCACTCTCTTTTCAAACCCCAGTCAAGTAAAAGACAATGGAAACCACACAGATCCTCAATATGAGCAAGAGAAAGATAAACATGTTCCAGCACCAAGTTAGTCACAGCCTAAAATGACAAACTTAAACATATTGATGAAAGAAGTGATTGATTATTCAAGGGAATAGCCAGCAAATTAACAAGTTGAGGAAACAAGGTGTTCCTTTAACATATGAGAAAATGGAGGATGAAGAATCTTCTTTCAAAGAGGATAAAATGATGAAAAGTAATGAAGAAGTGAATAGTGATGGGAGCAGTGTAGGTTTCTAGGAAGAGGGACATGGTTAGAGGTTCACAAGCAAGAGATACTAAGGGTAAGGAAGCTGCTAGTGATGGATCAAGGCATAAGAAACAAAAGTCCAATACTACTCATTCCACCATGAGCACCTCATCTATTAGGGAAATTGATATGCATGATACTTCAAATACAGAGAATAAATCAGGACGAGGATCTAAAACCGAACTGCTATCCCAAGGAATCCATGATGAGCATACATTAACACAATCGATACGGCATGAGGACCAAGAACAAAATTTGGCATCACTAGCCATACATCAAAGTGGAACAGCAATTGCAGGAAAGAATTTGGGAGAATCCAATGTCCCCAAGCCTAATGAGGAAGTAGATAAAAATATCATTTCAGCCTTAAGGGGAATTAATGATGATGATGGTCAACTTGAGGATGGGATGGAGCTATCTACAGTGCCCGATTGGTTAAAGAGCATCATGGAGAAGTCAATAGAATAAGTCCAGCCAATTGAGAGCTTAGATGATTTTCTAGCACGGATTGGTATAGCTAAAGAGCAAAAGAACGCTAAGAAGAGACAGTTCAAGATCATGCATCTTGCAAGTAGCAGTTCCAATGGTTGACAACTCTAGAGAGGAAATTACTTTGATGGAATATGAAGCCACAACACTTAACCTTGGGTCATCAACAAAGAAGTAGGAATTTCAGGAGCTTAATGATACCGCAAAGGCAATTGAAGCAAGGCTAGACAAACCTAAAGAGAAGGACATGCTAGAATTGAAAACATGAGGTTGGAGGAATACATACAAAGATTGATGAATCCAATAAGGCGGGAGAATGATGCATTTGTCCCATCGATTCTCATTCCTTAGGAATCATTTGATAGTTGTGAAGCAATGAAGAGTACAACTCGGGAAGTAAAGGGATGGATTGCATGTCTTTCATGGCAAGCGGAAGAGTTTCTAACAGAATTCGACCAAATATATGACAAAACAATGTTGCTTATGAGAAGAATACAGAGATTAAAGGAAATGTGGGAAGATTTCCAAAAATGATAAGTAGGAGATATTTTCCACAAGTCAAATTGTGATATTGCTATTAGGATTCAACTGTGTATTTTTTGGAGTCAAACTCATTGACCCATGCTTCATGAGTAGTGGTTCATAGAAACCCATCTCTCATGAGAATGAATGGAACACTTAGCACTCATTGGATCTAGGTGATGCTCACAGAGGTGAAGTGTCAGGACTTCCTGGGAGGTCACCCATCCCAGTACAACTCTAGCTTGACCGCACTTAACTACGGAGTTTCCTCCATGGTTAAACCCACTCTACTTGCAACCCCATTTGCAAAACCTTCACCAAGTGTTGTGCCTTATTAACCATTCATTAGAAAGCCCCTTATGAATGGTTTGAATTTAGAAGAGCTGAAGAAGTTTAAAGCTACCTATTTCCAAGAACTAGAGTCCATCAACAGAAATCAATTGGATGATTTTTTTCCCTCACGATCTTCATGGGCAATCTCCAAAAACAGGAAGTTGATTGGGAAAACATCTAAGTTGCCGGTTCGGATTCGGGTTCGGATGCGGGTTCGCGATTCGGGTTCGAAATTCGTTCAAATTTTTTGGGGGCTGGGTTCGATTCGTTTTGGGTTCGTTCGTACAAGAATTTTTTTTAAAAAAATATATATATATTTACATGTATGATTAATACTATAAAATTCGGCAACTATAAAATTCGGATGAAGTTTGACAAGGTAAAAAATTCGGTATTAAATTGCCTTATATAAATTTAATTTTTTTAAAAATATAAGTAATATATCTACAAAGTTATCAAAATAATTTAACATTGCTAAATAGATTTGGAATCATTTATCCAAAGATGACACATTTTAAATTAAAATAAAGTTAAAAATATTAAAAAATTGATAAATTAAAAATTAAATCTGTTAACTTTTATATATTATTAATTTAATCTAAATTAAATATAACAAAATATTACACTTTAATTATCAAATGTTTATATTGAAAACTAATTGAAAATAAATCATACTATTAAATTTAAATCTCTTAAATTCTAAATGTTACGTTTTAATAAAAACAAAATAATATCTAATTTAATAAAATATGGTATTAAAAAAAACCTAAAAATAAAACTTAATACAAAGGAATAAATTACAAAGAAGTTGCGGCGGCCAAGCTGGAGTTCGCAGAGTTGTTGAGCGGCAACTATTTTTCTCAATGGCGCTTCTTGTGGCTCGTGGCTACCGATTCAGAGCAGAATCATTATAACCAGTAGGCATCCTCCAAAGTTCGCTAGCTCTCGCCTTGACACACACCTTACGTTGCAGAGAAATGTGTGCCCTATTCGCTAGCTCTCGCCTATGTTTCCCTGTAGACTCATACATTGTTGAAACTCTGAAATTCGTCCAGGGTCCGTTTTAGCGAATTCTGGACGAATTACTCAGTCAAATCGCAAATGTGATATGAATTCGGATCGGACCCGAATTTGGACCGAACCGAACCACGAATTCCAGGTCTGCTGAGCGAATCTGGTAACTTAGGAAAACATCTTTGATGCATGCACAGAAAGTTTGGATGTGACAGAACTTCAGCATGATGTCTTGCCAAGTGTCACAATGGAGGAGCTCGAGTTAGTGATGACCAGATTCACTAAATACACCCCATCAAGGAAAGAGATAAGGGAAATCATATTCTAGATGATAATTTGTTAGATGATAGGTGTCATCTAATTTTCTCATTGGTTCTTGCTCCTAATAAGGAGAATACTCCATTTTTTTGCATTATGCTTAGCAAACCCTAATTGGGGTTATTTTAAACAATCTTGGTCGTTGATCTTGGATCAATCTGAGCCATCCATTGTATTTGGGGCCTCTATATAAGCCCGTCTCTTTTCATTTTGTAAGAGAGAATTCCTAAGAAATTGTTGCACAGATATTGCTTAAGTAATAAATAAAACTCATTGAAGTTGGGTGAATACATGCTTGCTTCCACAAGTTAGCATGGTTCTTGTTTCTCACTATAACATATTTATTTTGCAAGTTGTTATTAGATGAATGATGGATTGATAGTATTGCTTATGGTGAAATTTTTAAGTTCATACCTTTTATGATTGGATCAGTTTCAATTGTAGTGTAAGGTATTGTGAGGTTTTCACAACACCACGCCATCGCAGATGAGGACCCCCTTTTTGTTACCTTACTGCTGTCAGCAGTTCTGCGTTGAGTAATTTGGCATTTGGCTGAGATGTGAAAGGCTGCAATTGAGTAAAATTGAAATAAAATTGGCTAAGTATTCTTGAGATGAGACATGTTTTGCTACCCATGTAAATGTTGTTTCATTTTGAGCTGAGACATGTTTTGCTATCCATGTAATTTTTGTCCCATCTTTGAGCTGAGACTTGATTTGCTACCCATGTGATTTCCGTCTCAAATTAGAGCTGAGCCTTCTTTTCTTGCCTCTAATTTTTGTGTCTCATCTTGGGGATGAGCCTCCTCTTGCTACCTATGAAATTTGTGTCTCATCTTAAGCCTAGGAATTGCAACTCGAATCTTAAAGGATGAGCCTTGCACTTTTAAATGGAGAAATGAAGCCTTGAAATTGGCTGCAAAATGCAGGCATGCAGCCCCTATACATGGCGTCAAGGCCTGAGTTTTAACATCAGACCTTCATTCGAACCAAGTGGAGCATTAATTGGGCCCTCAAAGCCATCATCCAAGTCATAGGAGGGCCCAGATTTGAAGGGGCAGTGTTAATGCTTGCAACAACACCTTGAAACTTGATTATGTGATCACAAAACTCAAAGCATTGAACTCTCCGAACCATCAGTTAGATTCGGCAGTTAGGACAAGTCTAAGTGAGCGAAATGCAAAGCAAATGGCCACAAATAGGTCCCAAAACTCACTCTTTGCATAACGATATGTCTTGAAATTAACCAAGGCCTAAATCTGAAGTGAATAAGGACCTAAAATAGCCCAAAAATAGCCCAAATCTGGGCTTAATAACAAATGACAGGCCCTATACTTGTGACGTATGGCTCATATGGCCCTAAAAGCATATCAGATCTGGGCATTAAACGAAGCAAAGCCTACCCTATAGCTAGTATATGGGCTGAAAGACATCAAAATATGTTTGTATTTCGAATTGGGCCCTATCCCAAAGCCAAACGTGTGACTGATTTAATACAATTTAAGCCCAGATCTCGGCACGAGTTCAATAAAATGAGCCCAAAGGCTAGCGTATGGTCTTGAAGGATAAACCAGGCCCTAAATATGTAGCATATGGCCTTGGGGAATCAATCAGACCCCATAACTGAAACGTGTGGGCCTATGCAAGGCCACAATTCAATCAAATTTTAAATGTAACGTGTGGCCTTTTTTTTTAATAATTTGGGCCCAAAATTCTAGGCAAAACAACCTTGGAAAATAGCGTATGGGTTGAGGATTGGGTCAGACCTGATTTGGGACCCATCAAGGCACTCAAGCCCAAATCCGACCCAAGCAATTAAATGTTGGGCACTAAACTCGAGGTGAGATCTCTAATTGAAATTTAAGTGCTAAATGTTGGGCACTAAAATCGAGGTGAGATCACAAATTGAAATTTAAATGCTAAATGCAAGGTGCAAAACTCAATGATAGTTAAGGATATGAAGGGTGATTTAATGCAGATCTGGGCACAAAGATTAATGCAGGACTTGATTTTACAACACTACCTCGAACTTTGCAACTTAAACATTAAAATTAATATCCAAAGGCAGCAAGTCAATTAAATCAAAGGCCTTTTTGTACACAAAGCTCAAGGTAATGCATTTAATGAGAAATGGAGCCCCAAATCTAGATGCCACTATATAAGTAAAACAGCCCAACCTTCATTTCATCCATTCCAAATACAAACAAGTGCTGGATTTCGAATTTACAGGGCAGATATAAGAGGTTTTTTTTTTGCAACTGTGGAAGAGCAAAGATCAGATCCACCTCATTTTAGCACACCTTGGCATCAAAGACCACCACCACACCTATTACATTAGACACTATGAAGCAACAATAGTCATCATTATATTGCCTCTAATAGATAGAAATCCCTGTTTTGATTTGTCTTTGTGCCTGAAAGCTGATATCTGATGAATTGATCTGCATCTTATGAATCGCTATGCTAATAGGAATGATTCTCTTCTTTGATGCTCTCTCCCATCATGGTCCTCCCCCACACATCTTAATATTACCATGAAGAGAGACGACCCTTGGGGAGTTGCTTCTCCCTTGTTGGGTGGATATTTTGCAACCGACAGTTTTGGGAAAAAATCCAGTCGCAAAATAGATATACCAGCCACAGCGTATGAGACAATGTCCCTCCTACCTTAAAGGGAAGGCTCCCCCTTCTCACCGTTCCTTGGATCAACTCAAGGTAAGCAAGAAGTTAAGAGATTATCAAATAGGATGTTACAACTATTCATTCTTCTTATCTTTCAAGAAGGAATCCACTTACCCAAAGAACGAGTAGTGGGAAAAACTTTAATCTCTAAACTACACTTCTATCTAAAAGTTGGAAACAGTGATACCGATAAACCAACACCAACTCACAGGCTGATTGAAAAGCATACCAGCTTGGCTCTACGACCTGTTTATCTAATCTATAAGAAATACCTCTACAATTGGGGCACACAAACTTCCAGAAGTATTGACTTTCTAACTATTCTAACAAAGTGCGTGAAAATAAGATGGTAATATAACCTACAGTCACAACTTCTAGTTTTATATTACCATAACTGCTCCCGGTCACAACTTCGGCTCCGATTGTTTCTGATATTCACTTTGCTCTTAATAAAACACAAGAATAACATAAATATAAAGACAGTAAAACCAAATTGCAGTCACAGCTTCCAATTTGATTTACCACAATTGCACTCAGTCACAGCTTCAGCTCCAAATGTTTCTTTCTATTTATTTTTCTCCAAAATAGTACTACACAATCACAGTTATGCTTGCACAAGTATGGCAGAGCTTTCTTACATAAAAATAAAGATGGTTTTTACAATGAGAGGGGCATTCCTTTTATAGGAAAAGAAATGAGAAAAAGGAGAAAAAAGTGGGAGCAACTCAACCACTTTGACCCGATAAAACTAGGTGAGAAGAATTATTGGATTGCATGTCATGAGGACATGCAATCGAATTACATGTAATTGCATTGCATGCAATTCATCTTCTCCAATCTACAAAGCATGAAAACTAAAACAAAAAGATGAAGAAAGGTGAATCAATCCTTGAAATTATCAAGGAAGGCCTTATATTTAACAATACAATCATGAACCACAGGAAGATCTAGAATCTTCATTGTCTCTGAAATGGCTTCAACTCTGATTGCATTCATATATGCTCATTTCACTTTGTAATCATCTGCAAGAGAATCCCTTAAGTGTTTTGCCACAAATTTATATGCAGCAAATTTGTCCATTGTTTGCGCTCCAAATTCTTCAAAATCGAAATGAGCATTAACTCTGTCATTATATTTTGTAGTCATTTCCTATTCAGTGAAGAGGTTATCATCTCTGGTAAGAACTTCACATCCTATTTGCCTGATATTACTGGTGACGTCCACTTCTATTGCCTGACAACTCTCTAGCTCCCCTTGTAGCTTTGTCAAAAGCTTTTCCATTTCCTGGACTTTGTGGTCCATGAGTCCCTGATACCAATATAGCATGTTCATGGATGGAATGATGTCATATGAGAGAAGAACATCTAAATCACTGTTTTCCATTTGCTCCCAAGTGCCTAGGTCTTCTTTCAAGTTACTAATATCTTGGCTGAAAGAAGCAATCATGTTATGGAGCCTTTCCTATATTTCTTTGATACGTTCAAGGACTTTGTGCGCATTTTTGATTGATTGAACTCCTTCTGAGGCAACTTCTTCGAACCAAGCATTTGTTGCTTTTGCTCTCCTATTTACCTGAGCCATTTGTGATGAAATGGTCACAAATTGAGATGTTTGTTGACGAATAATCTCATGAAGACGAGCATTCTCCTGTTTTAACAAGTTCTTTTCCTAGAGCTCATGATTTCTTTTTGACACATTTGAGAGTGCATCTTGAGCATCCTGCAAACATCCCAGCCGTGATTGTTTACCGAGTTCAACCTTGGTGAACTTGTAATCAGAGCAAGTAAGCTCTTCAGCTGGTTTGTCTACCAAGGGTTCTACAATTTCAGCATATTTGGTTTTCTCATCATCAACCACAATTCTTGAGACAACCTTGGCCTTTGAGGTTTTAGATTTACCTTTCTTGGTAGAGAAATCATCTAAGGGTAAGGTGACCTTTCTTCTCTTCATGGTGATTTTTCCCAACCATGCTGGAAAAATGAAACCCTCCTTTGTTGGACTTGGAATAGTGATCATGGTAGGCATTGATCCTGATTGTATCTCTGTTGTCATGATACATGCCTCCGTTTGTACAGTAGAAACCACAGGTGTTCTTTGAGATGACTCTGTCATGAATGTTTCAAAACTTGCAACCGAAGTATCAAGTTGGGAAACTTGACCTTCCATGAGAGCCGGGAAATCACCAAAAACATTTGCCAAATTCTCACAATGCCCTATTGTGAGGATGGAAGGAGCTGCAGAAGAGATGAGAAATGCAGACATATTCACCTCCGAAATAGCAATAGTAGGTGTGAATACAGTAGAGAATGAATCCACATCATTATCTACAACATTTAGAAATGGCTCCTCCTAATTAGATGGATGCTTGTTGTTTGGTAACTGAGGAGGAGATATGATCATTATTTCTCCTTCTTCATCCAATTCTTCCTCTTGCAAGGGTGATTGAAAAGAACCTAAGGATGGATTTGACCATTTTTCTCCTTTGAATGTTAACTTGACAATTTTATCTGGTTGTGAAGAAGAAGAATCATCCTTGCTTTTGATTTCTACTTGAGATCTCTTTCCAATAGGGCCAAAATGATTGCAGTCTACCCCAACTTTCAGATGTACTCTCTTGAGGCCTTTCTTTTTCAGCCATTTGTTTGTATTCATCAATATGGACTGGAATCTATCGAAGACAGAATTCCCTTCCTTCTGTTGCAACTGAATGGGAAAGGGGATAAGCTTTTCAAACTGAGTGTTGTAATACTCTGGATCCAGGACCAAGCAATCATCTTCGATCTCAAAGCCTTGTGGAATCTTGATTATATTAAGATCAATGATTTGTTGTAGTGTGAGTCTGCAGTAATCCATCCTCATGATGTCCACCTTAGTGCGCAAGTCAATCCACACATCCTCCATGCGATGAACATGGGTGAAGGCCCTTTTGATTTTAGAATGCATCCCTTGATAATCGAAGTCAAATCTAGCTTTGAATTTCTTCAATGTAATAAGCTAAAGTTCTGCTTCCATAGCTTTTGCCTTATACACTGAATTGAGTGTATATTGACCAATTTGGAGGAGTTTGGCGGTGGTGATACCGAAACCTAGCCTATTTTGACTGTGTTGATATGATTGCACTTCCATAAGCTGCCTCGCCATCTCCATGAGGATGATCCTATCAGTAGGGTATCTTCGTAAGGTATAGGGTTCTTGAAAATAACCAACTCTCAAATAGGTAAAAGTTGGAAATTGTAGGAAGATGCACCCAAATTGATTTATCTTTTCCCAAGCTTCATCTGGAAATCTCTTAATTGCTAATTCTTTATCAAAAAGGCACCTGAAATGCCCAAAGAACGCATCTTGTACCCTCCTATAATGATATTTTCTCTGTGTAAGCGTGATTTGATCATGATATTCCCAAATGGGTACAAGTGATCGATCACCTTTGGTGGAGAGTCCGAAGAATGTCCCCATGGCTGCAGCAATGTAATCCAAATAGGAGTTCATGTAGAATGGTATTGATGTTCCCACATGACTCAGTTGTTCGCACAATGTTGTGTTGTTGAGCTCTCCCCAGTAGATAGGTTCTTTATTTTCAAGAATTTGAAATATGAATTTATACATCCATGGCTCAAAGTTACAAGATTCTTTGAGACCACAGATTCTACTGAGGAGTGTTATCAAATCATTAACCTCTGGAGAGAAGTCAAATCTGTGTATTGTCTTTTATTGACCAACCATTGATCATTCATGTACCTTTGATAATCTGACTTATTTTGATTCCACAGCTGTATGGACATATCCTTAGACAAGTTTGCACATTCAGGATTTGCAGGAATTCTGAAAATTTGTTCAATGACATGTGGATCTAGACTGAAAATCACTTTTCCATCTGCATCTTTGATTGTCTTGCCTTTGGGATTGAAATAGCGTGCACATTCAAAAACAAACTCAAGTTCCAAAGCAGCCATAGGGAAGGTAGATATCAAGTGAATATTACTCCTCTTGATACGCCATAATTCCCTGTTGATAGGATCTTCAGGTCTTTGCAAGAAATTGGTCGTGTCAACATACCCAATTTTTGTATCTGAGATTTGATCAAGAGATGATGAAACAAGTGAGGCTGTGGAATGAGCCAACTCTTTATCATATTGATATTTCATGTTTCCTTTGACTTTTGATGGTGTTGACATATCCTGTGCTACAACATGGAAATTCCAAAGGGTAAATACATCATCTAAGGAGATTAGATCCATGAGAGATTTAGGTTTTGGCTTGCAATGATAGCTCTATGAAGATCAAGGTTTCCGGAGTATTGATTAGATACTCATAGAACACGTGTTGGCTGAAAATGAAACAAATGGTACATGTATGTGGGCAAATAGGAGCAAAATCAGACTTATCGAGATGGATTGCATGTGGGGCTTTGTTTGTATGGTCAAGAATGCAAGTTGGAAGTACATGGATATGTGTAAATGATAATGAAAATGACATGTTTTTACATGTAATGGGCTTGGAAGATGCAATTACAAGTATAATATTTATTTTTCATTTTCATATTATTTCCCTATTTTTTTTAAAAATTAAACAATTAAAAAGGCCTCAATAATTGTCATTATTCTATTTTCATATTTATGAGATAAGTCTTTAATTATTTTATTTCAATGGATTAAATGCATGTATATTTTTGAAATAAAAATAATTATAAAAGAGTAATTAGGTTATTAAGAAAAAGGATGGCAATTAGGAGTTGAACACTCGACCTCTCAAGCCAACCCTTTTTTCCTACCTACCTACCCTTCTACCCTCTAACCAGTTAGTCTATTGTTATTCCTTGAGAGGCTTTGGAAGTAGAATTAATTTATTTACATTTTCGTGTGCAGGTGAGAAAATCAAGGCAAATTTTCACATAGAGAGTATATCTTAACAAAACAATTTTAATTTTCAATATGAATATTATTTGCTTATATATCATTCAAAATTATTACCAAGAAAAAGAGTGGGGAGAGGGAGTTGAACACTCGACCTCTCGACCCACCCTTTTCCTATCCTAACTACCCATCCTACCCTAACCAATTGTCCTATTGTATTCCTTGGGAATATGGGTAGAAGAGAAGGGATAGATTTAGATTATTTTCTAAAGTGAAATATCATAATAGGGTAATTCATTTTGAAATGTGTTATTATGTTTATTTGTTTTGAAATAATGTGAATATTGCTAAAACTAAGATCATTTAATATCTTTGGCATAAATTTAGGTTCTCAAAATATTTGAATATAATATTTCACATTATCTTATAAGTAATTTTACAAATCAATTATTAGGGTAAAAGGTGTAATGAAATTTATTTTATCTTATTATTATATTTGATTTGTATTTTTCACCTTTCTCCTTTATTGAAAATATTAACTAGGTGACTTAAATACATATGATCGTTTTATTGTGTTTTAAATTGTTTGTATAAAGGTGCATAATTATGGTTTTATTTTAAAGAGTGTTAAATTATTAAGTTGCCCTAAAGTTAAAAATGCATTTTTATTTTCATAGAATGGATTGTGAAAGTATATTTTTATTTTTACATTGGAGTGAAATACATGATATTAGGGTTACTTTTTAAATTTATCCTCTCTCTAAATATTAATAATCTTACCCTATGTAAATTATTTGAATTGTCATTTTAGGGTAAGTATTCCCCTTTTGTTTTCTAGGGTGAATTATAATATTCATAACTATTGCATCCTAGAAGCATATTTATATGAGATTAATTTTATTTCACATTTTGGAAAAAACTTTTTGGAAAGGAAATATATTATGTTTAAAATTTGAAAGTAAAATTTCAATTAAAACATAAAATTATATTATCTTTCTATTAATGGATTTTAGGGTTTATCTTACTTATGGGATTTTTGTACTTTGATAATTAAAAAGAGGGTACCTTTGATAAAAAAATTTAAATCTTATTGGTATTTTGCTTATGATTATCAAAAGATATTTATATACATTACAATGAATGTTCCTATGTTATGGCTTTCTTGAAAATTTATTTTGATATGTTAGTAATTATTAAAATCAATGAATTTTAATTTAGGGATCATTTTAGAAATTTAAAATATTATTAAATTACAATGAACCCTATAATTAAAATTTATTAAAAGTTATCTAATTTTGGATTTGGTGTGCAAGAGTTTATATCATAAACAAGTGATGACAATCGAGCAAATTATCCAAAGATTTGACAAATCCTATTTGTAATGCGGGAAATGTTTTTTCTCAAACCATTTATATGGTTAATGTTGTAATTTTTAGGGTTAGTTGTAGAATTAGGTTTTTGTGAAAAGGTATGACTTTTCACAGGAAACCTTTGAAATAGATATAAATATTAAGTCATTTAGAAATAAAAAAAGAACACAACAATTTTGGGAGAAAAACTCCGGCAACTACAATTCTGAACCATTATATACACATTTTCAAACACCAAATGAGATAAGTTGTTTTCCGTTTATTTGAAGTTACACGTTAGTATTTTCAATTAGTCCTTTGGATACTCTATGTGTCAGAGTGTTTCACTGTGTTATATTCCCTGAATATTATAATTCGAAGTTAATATATATAGCTTGAATATCAATTGTAAGATCTATGTATCTACCATTGTTCTTATCGGTCTCTTAATTTGAGTTAAATTCGATAGGATTAGTTATATAAATTGATTTGAATTGTAAATCAAGTGGAAGCCTGTGGAATGATAGTCTTGCTTTATTACAAGTAAGTTTTTAAAACTGTCTCTGATTGTACATAGGATTGAGAATTTCTGACTCTATAAACCAAATATTCAGTAGGCACTGATCTTCTATTTGTTTGAAATTGTTATTTGGTTTTTCTTTTGTAGTTTGTAAATAAATCTGATTACTTTTTCTAAAGCATTTGCAATTAGGATTCTTAGTGATAATTCAGTTTTAGTTTAGATTTTATAGATTAAACGCTAATCGGGAGATTATATTGTTTTCCTCCAAAGATTATTTACCACTTTGGAAGGAACCTTGTTCGTCTATGCATGCAGTTGTGCAGCATTAGGAATTTGATAATTTAAGGTGATTTTAGGCCTACCAGCCTTGGCTTGATTAAGCCAGAATTGCAGAGGTACTAGTGTGTGCCTGTCAGTTGGCCAAAAATGGTCCATCATTTTTGGGCACCAACAGAATGAATTGGCATGAATGTATGCACTTGCATTCTTGAGAGGATGACTTCAACTTTCTTCAAAAATGAAAACAAAAAAAACAACAAACAAGCAAGCAAACAAAATGAAAAACAAAAACATACCTCTTGCTATTGACTCAAACAGGATAAACTTGAAAATAATCTTCTACATGCAAATCGTTTTTTGAGTGTTGGATGATTTTTATGCATTTGATAAAAGAATATTTCAACTTATTTAAACACAAAATGCAAAATACATGGGCTGCATTTGAGCAAATGAATAAAAATGAGCCATAAAATGCAATAATGTAGGAAAACAAGTGAGAAACATAAGCAAAATCAAATACATTTACTTACTTGGAGCTCAATGAGCCAAAAATGGAAGAAGAAGAAGTTGGAATGAACTTGTCTTTCCCAAAATCGGATTCTCCAAGTGCATTTGCATACAACTTAGAAACGTGAACTCAAGATGCAAATACATGAAACGTTTTTGCATGTATTTCCTCAAAAACAAACTTTCAAACCCTTCCAATGCAAAATGTTTTGTCAAGAACAAGCTTGCTGGGCGTTTTTAGGGAAAAACGTACTCTAATGATGCCCTTGCATGAACCATTTTGGGCTAAGAATGCAAAAAACGTGTTCTTGAAGGGAGGAAACATGTATTTGAGGAAAAATCGGGCTCTCCAAGAGCATACACATGATTTATATTGCAAACAAATGCCTTGGAAAGAGACTCCAAGAAAAAATGTGGTCTCTAGATGCTCTTGCATGTAACGTTTTTACATGTATTTGTCTTAGAAGAAGACTCCCAGCAAAATCAAACTCTTAGGATGCATATACATGTTTTATTTTTTGAATGCAAATGACTTGGGAGATAACTCCAAGCAAAATCGGGGTCTTGAGATGCAATAGCATGTAACGTTTTTACATGTAGAAGACTTCTTTGATGCAAATCGCACTCTTCCAATGCATTTGCATAAAATGTTTTTAGAAGGAAATCTCCTTACATGCAAATCGCACTCTCCGAGTGCATTTGCATATGTTATAAAACTTGCATTGACATGTAATAGACTCAACTTGTGATTTTGCAAGCAAATCGCACTCTCTAGGTGCATTTGCAAGTTTTATTTTTAACCTCATATGCAAATCACACTCTCCAAGAGGGATTGCATATATGTACTTACATATTTTCATCAAGTTTTAGCCTCTTTTACATGCAAATCGGGTTCTCTAGATGCATTTGCATAAAAAGTAGGAGTATGAAGGCATGTTGCTGCATTGCACAACTTAAGTGATTAATTTAGCACATGTCTAATTACTTATTGAGTATAATATTACTAAAGGGGTCAAAAATAACAATTTACACTATATAGTTGTATATATAATGTGTAAATATTATTTCATAAAGCAATATTTAACTTATATGTTTATTAAAAACATAAAGTAAAACTCAACATTAAATTAGAACTATATAGTAATAAAGTCACTTAAGTGAAAAATTTAAAAGCAACTCAACATCAAAATATAACATAAAGTGCACTATAGTCACTTAAGTGATATATTTAAGTGATGAAGTAACTTAAAAACATAACATAAAATGAATTTATGTTATATTTTTCAAAAAGTGCAACTCAACTATAGAAAATAACATCTATTTTTTAAATATGCAGTTGAGTTTGGAGAGTCCACTTTTGGGGCACTTAAATGGTCATATCTTTTGACTGATAAGTCCGATTAAGCCCTAAGATAGATCAAATCGAAGGGAAAACCGAAAGCAAGAGATTGGACGAAAGAAAAAGACTAAAAACACCTAAAACACACAAAAGGACGTAGAAGGATTCAAAAATCAAGTACAGGAAGACAAACTGAAAAAACGAAAAAAGACTTGACGAAAGCCTTCAACAAAAGGATTCGCTAAACATATTGAGATCAATTGATTGATCAATATTGACTAATTAAATAGTGAATCAACATAGAGAAACACGAAACTAAGTTCAAAAGTTTCGTACTGTTACCTACATTTTGTGGTGACAAAATGTAGGACAACATCCCTCAAAAAGGATTGTGCCTCTTCATGCTTCCTTCATCTTTGGACTATAGTAATTACTAATTATTAATTAACTATCACTGTTGTAATAATGATCATTGTTTAGAATAAGTTTGTCTCCATTCATCGCTCTTATATTTTTCCATCGGGCTGGAGAGTTTTCTATCCTTAAGGTTGTGGCCCTTTGGGATGAGAATGGCCCTTTCTTAACCTAATCACTGCCTTTCCAAACTAATCGATGTTTCTGAAAAGGCATGTGCCCTTTTGGATAAATCGCTGCTGCTTGATTGGTCTAATCCTCTTTTTATTTGATTAATCCTCTTCCTACATCCCACTGCTGATTGATTGCCTTCTCCCCTTTATATCTTGCAATGTGAGGGAGAGTCACACATCTTCATCATATCTACCCCTTTGCAATGGTCACAACCATTCATAATTACCACCCTTAGAAAGAATCACACCTCTTCATCATGTCTGCCCCTTTGCAATGATTGCAGCCTTTCATAATTACCACCCTCCAAAAGAGTCACAACCCTTCATCGTTTCTGCCCTTTGAGAAAGTCACAAAACCTTTTATAATTACCACCCTTCTAAAGAGTTACAACCCTCCATCATTGCTGCCCTTTGAAAGAGTCATTTCCTTATTTTCTTCAAATTCTTTTTTCTCCCATTAATCCTTCTTTAATTCCTATTCTCTCCTCTTTCTTCCTTCATATCTCCTTTCAAATGAACTCGTGTCCCTTTTATATCTTATGTTGAGGGAGTCACAACTCTTCATTGCATATCTCTTGACCTTTCATTAAACTTAATTAACTTGTAATTATATTATGTTTTATTTTATTATTTATTTATTTATTTCTATATTTTAATTTTATTATTATTATTTATTATCAAATAATATTTCAAAAAGGGGACATTACACCCAAACAAAAGCTAAACCAAGACTCAAAGTTGACAACCTGGAATGATTGTTGTAAGCCACAAGGAGGTGCAAAGCTTATTTTGGAACTTAGTTTAGGACATGAAATTTTATGGGTATTTTTCATAACTTGAATAAAAGTCCAATATGATAAAAAAAATCACATGCAGACATGTACACCGTTAAAACTCTAAAGCAAGATCTTGATCTGTCATTATTTATTTCTCAAGAGTGCACAAAAGAAAATGAGGACAAGCTGTTGGATCAAACGCCTCTATAATAAATGAAAAAATGTGTAATCCCATAAACAAATGTAGATCTGTGCAGCATCAATGACAACATATTCAATGTGATGATTAGTTAGATAGTTGCTTTTAGGGTTAGTTGCATGCAGTTCCCAGTAATCTGGGAAAGTGAATTCAGATCGGAAACCTTATATGGCAAAGTTTGACTTCAAACTCTAGAATTTATTAGTATGAACCTCCTATATGAATGGAAGCATTTTATTTTGGGATTAAACCTTGATTAGATAACTGTTTGGGAACTTCAAGTGTTAGACTTGATTGGATCCATTCATTTTTTCCTTCATTATAGTACCAGAAAAATGGGTTTATATCGCTATCATAATTGAGAAAAAAATTCAAAGTTAAAAAGCGGATTCTGTTAACTTGTTTGATCGTAGTGCTTAAAATGAATAAGTTCTCAAATGTGGAATGAATGTATGTGATGCTTTTGTTGCAGAGTCAACTTGGAATCCTCACTGACTGATGTGAGAAGTTATTGGCAGCGAGGTCCTCTGAATATGCCCAGTTCTAAAAATTCCTTTCAGAAATACTTTTTTTGTGAGCCTTTTAACTAGGACTCAAGTCATCCTTCGATTAAGTATTTGAAATGGGCTATTTCTTCCATGACCTTTCATTCATGTACATTACAATATAAGGCAAGGGAGAGAAACTGAATAAACATGCAAACGCCTCTAAGTTATGTGAGTGTGAGGAGGAGGGTGTTAACTCATCAACCTGATGACTTTCACCATAAAGCCTATTTCTGGATTCACAAAACTTTTAGTGATCCAATGCCTTGTAATTAATATCATGTTGCATAATGCTTTAGATAATCACAACAGATAAGAATCCAAATCTTTGACTATAATTACATAAGTCCTAACAATTAGGGGGATGGTTCTTAATCAGAGTAACTTTTTAAAAGGAGAGAAAAGTATACACTTTGATTCCTAAAATATACTTACAAATAGGAAGAACAGTCAAATGTGGAGATTTGCTATCATCATATATAGGAGCAACTTGAACATTAATTAGGGCCTTCTCATAATAACGTGATTTATAAAATATTTGTAATTAGCATGGACATAGTGCTAATTGTAAATCAATTTCACACTTTTGCTTCTAAAATGCCAAGATACAATTAAAATATGGATTGTAAAAAGCTAATACAGTGCAAACACCATTGAAAGGTAAGAGAAGGAAAGATAGTAGACAATAAAGTTGACTAAATTTGACAGAATCTTAGCTAGTAGCCTAGTAGATGTCTAATTTAAGAAGTCAATATTAAAAATAAACACTCACCATTTCTGTCTGCCATTTCTCTTTATCAAAATGTAAATCTGCAACTTTCCAATGTTCATTGACTCATCACTCCCATGGGCCAAGAAGACCAGATTGGAGCTAGATGTAAAAACTATCTCACCAGTTATTTCAATACGAAGAATGCAACAACATAAAAAATATCAAAGACTACCAGACATGTCTTTGTTTTGTGGAATCACTCTGCGTAGAAACAACTGCATTGAATTCCCGTGGCTACATTCTGCCTCTGTCATTGGTTCTCCATAAATGATATCAACCTGCACCAAACATAAAAACTAATTCAGGTAATCTACTTGCCTTTCTGGTGACAACATATAACCAAATATAAGGAAATCATGAGAAAGTTCAATGCAGGTTAAGTAGATTAAAGCACAAAAATATGAATTCAATTTTCAAATGCAAATCAATACTTTGAGCAGAAAAGATTACAGCATGGATAGTTTATAAAAATGATGCAAAAAATCTCCCACCTCATACTAGAATATTGAATAAAGTCAACTAATTTATAATATGCCACAAAACAGTCTTGGTAGCCTAAACACATTTGAAAGAATGAAATTGTTTCTCCTCGCCTTGACATCAGTTTTCAACAATTAGACTCATTGCCTAGAACATATAATACTTTTTATCATGAATTTTAGGAGGATCACTATAAATGGTTAAAACATTGTTAGAAAAACATAAAATGCTTCTAGATGCTAAAATGGTTGCCATCTAAAAACGGAATATATGTTAAACAGTTAAATGAAGACTAGTAAGCTTCAGATGTCTCCTTAGAGCCTTGCCTACCATTAGCTTACAAGTCAAATTTTAACTAAATAAAAGATAAAACAAATTACATTAAGCCTTTAGTCAAAAAGATGGCTAAAGGAACCAAGGGACATACGTAAGTCACAAGGTTCGAATTTGAATTCAAGTTCACCAACTATAAAATTGGAATGAAGTTCGGCAAGGTAAAAAATTTGGCACTAAATTTGCCTTATATATTTTTTTAAATATAAATAACAAATTGAAAAAAATAAAACAATAATATATAAAATTCAAATACATTATAATAAAAAAAATTAAATAATTATTAATTAATTTTTTTAAAGATTCTATAAATATGTAAAGATTTTAATTTAAATATTTTTTTATTTTATTTTTTTGGCAAAAGGCCAAAGCCAAAGATATTTTATTTATTTAAAAAATAGATTACAATACATTCCGTTCAGTGTAGGCACTGGTAGGAAAGAACGGAATTAAGAAAACCTCCAGTCTCGCCTGGGACTTGTTCAGTCCAGAATGATATTATTATTTAGTAAATACATACCCTTTTAGTTACTAGGGCCATAACATTTCTAGTATGATATTATTCATTAGTTACATTTCGTTCTCTTATTCAGTTACAAACAACACCTTTGTGCTATCCAGACATCCCCGAATTTACATACCAAATAAATTTAAATCAATAAATAAATTAATTAAAATTTATTTATTAGAAAATAGTCATAAAATAAATTAAAATTTATATAGTAGAAAATAAATGTATTATTATAAAAATCTAATTTTAATATTTTATTTAAATTTTAATATTATTAATATGTACAGGAAAATATATTGAAATTTATATATTAAATAATAAAATATTATAATTAAAAATCTAATTTAAATATTTTTTTAAAATAAAATTTTAATATTGAATAAAAATAAAATTAAAAAAAAATAAAAATAAAATATAAAGATATTAGATTCCATTTAAAAAACAAAAAACTTGAAGTAAAAACAAAACCTAAATTTTATTATGGTAAAATAATAAATGCGTTATTAAACAAAGATCATAAATGATATATATACAAGTATACACAAGAATGTTTCTATAACGAACAAAGAGAGAGAAATAGAAACATTCTGAAAAGAGAAAAAAAGAAGAGGAAGTTTCCATATTGAACAGAGAGAGAATATGTAAACATAGAAGAGGAGTGACCATTAGAAATAGAAATAAATGTACGGAAGAGAGAGAAACAAAAATAGATACATTTAACTCTAATACCCTCCCTTAATGGTCAATCTAACTTCTAAACAAAAGTCTGTAAGTGAATCCTCAGAAGGCGTTAAAGGAAGACTCGGGCTAGTAGGAAGAGTCTCAGTACCCAAAACAAGCACCTCAAGACGACGGTATACGAAGATCGTCATTATTATTTGCTTCCAAGTGTTGTACTGCTTTCCGTTGAATCACTGACTACCTTCCAACAGAAGATTGGTGAGAGATGCCATGACACGTTGTTCGATGCAATCAAATGTGAATATCTAAAAAGGCATGATCTTCAAGGTAGATTGACGGAAGACCCATAAAAAATGAGAAGACACCCAAAAGAGAGCACAAAAAACCTAGAAGGAATCTGCTATCAGATTCTGAATCCACTGTCAGATTCTAAATCCGCTGGCTCGAAAATCGAGGCACAAAAAACAATGCACACAGAAAAAATGAAGGCAACCCAGTTGAGATCTGCAAAAACCCACCAAGAATTTGCAAGTAGATTTTCAAAATGGCAAAGCATCTGAGAGTTTCAAAGGAAACCCTAGCCGTCAAAAAAAACATCAAAATTTTGCAGATGGCTGTTAAAAAAAAAAAGATGAAATCCTAGCGGCATAAGACAGAGGGCACTATAAAAACCCTAGACGGCGCAAAAGCAACAAAAATCGACCATAGAAGAAGCCAAATGAGTTGTAGAAACAGAGAATGTGAATGAGTTGCAAAACAAACGACCATTCAAGGTTGAAAATGGTGTTTGCAGATCATAGAAAGCGTCTATATAGAAAAAGTCCTGTCGCAGGCAAAAAAACAAGCACAATAAGCCTGAGATAAGAATGGGAGCCGCAACATCAAACAAGGAAATCACGTCATAATTTTTCTGAAAAACAAGTTGCAAAAAAAAATGGTAGAAGGCACCAAAGACGTGGTCGACAGCAGAAGAATAGATGTCAAAGCCACTAAAGGCTGCCGTTTGCAAAAAACTCAACAAAAACCGATGACGACTGAGCAAAAATTGCATGAAATGGACACCAAAAAACCCTAGTCAAGTTTTGAAGGAAGTTTGTAACAAAAAAATCGAACACACCCAGGCAAAAGAATTCAAAAATCTTATGTCTGAAAATTTCATTAAGAAATTAAAGATTTTCAAAACCTATTTCGAAAAATAACTCGTGACATTTCAATAATGAAATTATTATTTTTCAAAAAAAATAGCTCTGATACCATATTATGGTAAAATAATGAATGTGTTATTAAACAAATATCATAAATGATCTATATATACAACTATACACAAGAAAGTTTCTATAACGTTTAAAGAGATAAAAATAGAAACATTTTGAAGAGAAAAAAGAAAGAGGAAGTTTCCATATTGAATAGAGAGAGAATATAGAAACATGGAAGAGGAGTGACCATTACAAATAGAAATAAATCTACGGAAGAGAGAGAAACAAAAATAGATAGATTTAACTCTAATAAATTTTACATCAACAGTGATACAGAAAGGGGAAGTATTTTGCGGAGAGAATGGAGAATTTGATTGGTTGCCTACTGGTATTCAAGTCCCTGCAGAATTAAAAACATCTAGCTACCGTTGAGATCCAAAACTTGCTTGAATCGTTCAAAACTACAACTCCTGTGCAACAATCAACATGTCGGCCAAAGAACTCAACATAACCTGCAGAGATTTAGTGCAAGAAGGCTCTCTTTTAAAAACAATAATTTAATAAAAAACCTAAGCCCTATTTATACAAAAATGTTGTCGAACAGTAACAAATTTTTAAGCTTTATTTTGAGTTTGAAGAATTCCTAACTTAATGGCCGAAATTCAGCAAACAATGTGACTTAGGGACGAACCAGTATCTCTCCAAGTTTCAAGGAAAGGGTTATGGGGGTTGGGTTACAGAAACAGAGAAAAAATTCCAGATTTTGAGGATGGTAAGTGGGAGCACAAACATTAAGATAATATATAAAAAATAAAATTTACATTTCAAAATATGAATTGATTTAAAAAAATAAGAAAACTAAAAGAAGCTGAAATTTTTAAACATAAAAGTAAATATGAAAATTGCATGTTGTTTTATATCATAAAAAGTAAAAGAAGTCGAGAATTTTAAAAGTAAACACAAAGTTGAATTGCTGATTTGCCTATTTTCTTGTTGATTCTTTTATATTGCATTCAACTATATAAATGCAGATTTCTGGTTATTCTCATTCTTATTTGCATATATATGTTGTGAAATAAATTGTATACCATTACAATTTCACTCATTTTGGACTTGCTCAATTTTTGGACCATTTCCAAGAGATTGGTGCAATCCCCCTACTCAACAACCTTTGATCGAGCCTAACTAATGGGACTAGGACGCCCAGTGCCCCTGTCCAAGTAGTTTGGCCCCAATTTTGAAATTACAACAATCAGCTTTGCAAGTGGTGGGAAAGTGCTCCCTTGTGTCAGCCTTAACCAAAAATTAAATCCAAAAAGGTGTAAGTTGCATATAAATACAACTCTCTCACATTTGAACTCTAACAACAATCCAAAATCAAGGATTCAAGCATTCAAGTTTCGGCAATCATGATCAAGTTTCATGTGTTCCTCTATGATAAAGGCATGCATTAACATCAATCAAGAAACATCAAACTTTGTGCGAGACTTCAAGGCAAGGGTTTCATATCAAAGGTAATAGATACCATTTCAAGCATTTTCATTAAGGTTTCAGTGTCAATCCTTTCTGAGGACAGGCTCTCTTTTCATCAAATATTGTTGTAATGGAGGTGGAAACAACAACACGGGGTTTGACTTAGGCAAGCACCTATACAGCACAACATTTTTCCCTCTTTTTGTGTGCACAAGTGCAGATCCAACAACAAATAAGGCTACAGGAGTCAATAGCAGCCAACCACAGGTGGTCTCAAACTTCAAACAAGCAAAAACCCCTCCACTAGGGCACCCTCCAACTGTGTCTAGCACTTTTTGCTTGATTTTTGGAGAGACAGATCTACAAAGCCTTCTAATCTAGAATCCAGTACCTTCTATTGTCGAAGACATTCTTGGACTGGGGCTACATGCTCTTCTTTGTCTCCTAATTGCAAATCTCTGCGACTATGTTGATTTCCAATCATGTATCTTGTTTATGCTGAAAGTTATCAATTTCCTATCATTTAACCTAGTTCATTTACATACATTGTACTTAGGACTTAGCTCTCCCATTTTATCAATTTCCTATCATTTACACTAGTTCATTTACATACATTGCACAATCTAAAATCCAATAATCAAATCAAAAAGGGAGTCATAAAACCACTTAGGACTTAGCTCTCCCATTTTATCAATTTCCTATCATTTAAACTAGTTCATTTACATACATTGCACAATCTAAAATCCAATAATCAAATCAAAAAGGGAGTCATAAAACCACTAAATGTTTAGCTCTCCTATTAGGACTATAGCTGAACCTAGTTTATGATTCCCCAAATGAAAATGTAAGTGGAAATTTGAGATTTTAGTTTGCATTCCTAGGCTAGGATCCCTATTTCCACCATTTCATTTTGGTGAACCCAACATAGGCTAGCATTATTTCTGATTAAGATTTTCAGATCGGAGTTTATAATTCATAAAATTTGCAGAGATAATGCTTTTATTTCTGAAATTCATTGCTTATGTGCTTGCATTCATTCATTAATCACAATCTTTCTATCTCGTATTGCTTAATTGGGTGGTTAATTGACCATAATTGTGTTATTTCACATAGTTTAATCATTTGGTTAATCAATTACATCATTGTTATCTTTGCATATCATTTAACTAATTGGTTACTTGATTGCATCATTGTGATTTCATTTTATGTTTGCAATAAATAATGTGAGATAAATCAAGGCATTAAAAGCTTGAACCAATTTCCTTATCTGTTGACATACCTACAATAATACCCCTTCAAATCCTTATAATGGCGTTGAACCTGAGTCGTATGTTAACTTATTCCCACCAAGGAACTTAGAAGACAAATCTTCCCACAATCCAACACACATCTTACCTAACAAACCTGAAAATCATTCCCATGATGCTTCTCACAGTGAGGATGACCCTTCAATACAAGTGTTTAACAATCCAACACACATCTTACTTAACATACCTGAAAATCATTCCCCTCGTGCTTCTCACAATGAGGATGACCCTTCAATACAAGTGTTTAACAAATAATTGATGAAGCTTGACAAGGAATTGAAAGGTCTTCAACAATTTGTGAATAGAGAACACTTGACTGAAGAAGCAGTCCCCTTGATTGAGAATCTAAGGAAGATGATACAAGGTGATGCACATGGTATGGATGTTCAACATAGCATAGCTCACATAGTGGATGAAAACACTATGACTATGGCTAGTTGTGTAGAAGTACTTGGACACACCGCTCCTACAAACCAAGTTGAGATAACAATGCTCATGTCTACAACAATACCCTATATTCATACATACACGTCCTCTACTATTTCTATTGCTGCACAAAATGATAATACCATCCATCTCAGTAATGGGACTGATCCTATCAATCAATCTAGCTATGTGCTTCCATCAGCCAATCTTCCTTTTGTTTCTCAAAACATCCATCAACCATCTCCACCTCTCACCTACCATAATGTTCCACATACCTACCATAATACCCCTTCAAATCCATCATCGCAATCCAACTTTTCACAATCCATTTCACCTACAAATGTCGCCATAAACTGACTGTTGCAAAATGTGTGATCCTTACAACAACAATTGGCTAATATAACACAATCCCAATTCACTCTCCCATCATATTTTACAAGTAGCCCATTTTCCATTAAAATCTTTAAGACTCCCATCCCACAAAATAGATACCTTGTTTTGAGAAATATAATGGAAAAGATGATCCTAATACTCATGTGTTGGCATTTACCACTTTTTGCAGCAATTTTATCTTTGCACAAGCTATTCTTGCAAAAGTTTTCCCTAGATCCTTGAAAGAAACAGCCTTGGAATGGTTTTTCTCTTTGCTGAACTATTCAATTAACAAATTTCAACAAGTGGTGTGTCAAATTTTACAACATTTTCAAAATAACATTAGGCCACAAGTTACATTAACTGATTTGGTGCATTGTAAACAAGTTGTTAAAGAGAGTGACTAAATTCATTGGTAGCTATCAAACTTTGTATTCACAAATTTCTTATATTCTCTTCCTAAGCTGATATTAGAAGAAATTTTATTGGCGATTTATGCATTCACATATTAGAGATCAGTTTAAGTTTATGAAATACCCATCTTTCACATACTTATGCACAGCACTTGTGACTATCAACTTTAGGTTAGTCGGTATGAAGGTTCTACATCTATGACTCCAGTTGAGAAATTTGAACAGGCTCATCAAACTTGCCAAGCCTTTAGAAAACAAAACAAAAACTTCATTAACATAAACGCACATTCTTCCAATAACATTGGAAGTCAAGTTGCAGTTACAACGCCTATGGTAGTTCATTTTTCTTCTACACCAAAGATTCACAGCTTTAAACAGCTTTCGAGTCCTCCCCCTCCATTATGTGTAATGTCCCCTATTGGGACTTTACTTGATTTACCCTAAAATTCCCAACTAGGGTTTGGATTGTGCTTGGAATTGGAAATTTAACTTAGTCTCTTAATATAGAATCTGCAATCAAATCAGTTATCAAAAGATAAATAAACATATAATCAAATTATCAACCATAATAGTCGTAGAGTATATGTGGGATTCCTTTGAGGCTTTAGTAAATGACTCATCCATGCTATGAAGCCCACAGGAGATCATACAAGGCGCCTTGAGCCTATCCATCAATATTAGGGGCACAGAAGTACATCTATCATTCAGCTTCCTAAGTGTCACAGAAATACATCCTTTGTATTGGCCTCCTAAGGGGCATGGAATTATATGTCATTTGGCCTCCTATTTAACTTGAATGGACCACTCAACTACTCACCTTCCTTATATGCCTGCATCTCCCCTCCTTAATGGAATGGCAGATTGGATGAAGATTTTAAAAGATATTGGGACAGCATATTGGTTGTACCATACCTCTTAAGATATTCCCCAATAACCCATACACATCATGAAGTACCATGGGGGATCACACAACGCATCTCAAGCCTGTCCATCAAGCCCAAGATCACGGAATGACAACTGCCATTCAGCTTCCCAGTCCCTCTCGGGTCACCATTACTTGAATGGACCTTATGCTACTCTCATTTCTTGCATGTATCATATCCCACCTCCACAATGGGACAGCTTAATAGTTGTAGGTCTTAAAGAAATCTTCATCATTATTAATTATGCATACATTCCTACTTCCTATAAAATGGAAGACAAGATAACCAGTCAGCCAGATCAGTATGCACCATGCACCACCATACCAGTGCCTTGAACAATATACAAACTGTTCTCTAATTTATTAACTGTGAGACTGCAGATCTCTAGCTCAGTCGCATGCTTATTCCCTCTTCGATGCCTTGCTGACTTCTTCCTATCGTGGCTTTATATCCTCTTGTTTCCCTCAAGAGATGCGATCTTCAGAGGTATTCGTCCTTCCATAAGGGATCATGTCCTTTGGGTCTAACTGTTAGTGATGCCTCTTCATAACTAATATTCATCACAAATGATTCCTTTACATACTTAAATGGATGGAGTGGAATTGTTCTTCTTTCTTCCAGGCAACCTGCCTTAAAGGTCTGCCCTAAATTAGCTTGAAGGTGTGTTCTTATTTCTACTCAAACTCTTCTTAATGATCTGATTATAAATTTGTTCTTAGATCTGCTAGAAGTATTCACAAAGATCTGTTTTTATTAATATTTCTCCTCTCACGCACATCTGCTGTTGTACCCATAACATCTCCCTTTTCTCTCCTCAAAAGAAACCTTCTTCCCTTCATAACTTCCAATGTAAGGAAGAGATCACATCTTTTCATCATCTCTGCCTTTTGGCAAGAGAGACAACCTTTCACAGTTAGCACCCTTTGAAAGTGTACAACCATTCATTTTTTCTGCACTTTTAAAGGTCACTTCCTTCTTTACTTCTCATTCCTTTATTAATCCTTCCTTGATTCCCATGCTCCATTCTTTCTTACTTCCTTTCTTCCGGATAAATGAAGTTCTCCTCTCCTTATTATATCTCATGTTTGAGGGAGGCTTCATGCCTTTTAACAATTCATTTAACTTAACTAAATTTTTATTATTTTTAATTTTATTCTTTTATATTTTGTATTTAATTATTATTACTTATTGTTAAATCCTATTTCAACAAGGGGGCATGGCATTATGCTTCATTTGTTAAACAGCAAAACGATTAAGCTTCCCCCCATCCATCCTGTAGATATCTCTAAGTCTTTGTCACATTCATTTAACCCGTAGGCCTTTTCTCAATATCATAGTACTCCTAGACATGAAGTGGAGAAATGAATCTCTTAAAAATGAAATTCAAAATGTCATTGACTCTAATATCATACATGGTGGATGGTGTAAATGTTTAAGGGAATAAATCTGTAGCACCGCCTAATCAAAAGCTTTCAAATCTTTACTAATCCTTTGCCTTCCCATTCCACAAATGTTGTTAAGCCTAGTGATCATATTTATATAGAAGCTGATGTACAATCCAATCAAGCCAAACATATAGTGAATGTGATAGAACCTTGTCCTAAGCAAGAGAAACCTACACCTAAACACAAACATAATATCACCTTTATCTCAAGTGATATCTTAAAGAATGCACCTTATGGAACACTATACATTACTATAGAATTAGTGACAAACACATACATGAGATGCTTATTGATCTAGTATGTATGGTAAATGTGGTTATAGAAGAATATCTTTACACATACACATATGAATTATATCAAGACACTTTGATAAATCCAAAGTCTTGATTAAGGTGAAAAGGTGCATGAGGGTTTCACTTGTCCTACCATTGGTTCATCACCCTTCTAGTTGAAGTTGGATCTAAACACTTAGATGTTCCTTTTACCAATATCCCTACCTTGGACCAATTCCCTGTGAAGTTGGGTCATCCTTGGCTCACATCCATGAAAGTGATCCCTTCTATAGTCCATAAGTGTTTGAAGTTCCCATTTGACCGATGAGTACAAAGCATAGATCATAGTGGTTTCCAGCCCTTGTCTCCATATGGAAACTTTACACTTGACTACTTCTGGCCTCAATAGCCTCAACCAATCAAACCTCATGAAGATAACCGATTCCTATCTTACCAAAAGTTTATAGTCAGGAGACTAGTTGAGTTATCCTTGGGTAATTTTTCAGGACTAGAATTAATTTATACCCCTAAGGATCCTTTGACATCTATGGATGTAGAAGTAGCTCTTCATGCCCCACAAGCAAGAAGTGAACCACATCATGGGCTGAGAGTCCTTCTTACTCCTAAAGTGCCTAATGTGTATGTTGCAGTTCCACCTCCACAATCCTATAAAGGACAGAGGCAAATGCCCAACACCATCTAGCACTCCTATCGCTCAACCTTTAGAGGTTTCTTCTATTCCTCCTTATGTCCCTAAAGTAAGGGAAGAAAAGGAATTGAGATTGAGCGATACCCAACCTCTTCCTACAGAAGCTTCAAGTCATAACTAACGAAATCATAGTGTGAGAGAATGCCGACGAAGATGTCGTGCCAAGGCTCATGAGCTTGCTACAAGAAGTGAGTCTTCCCCTAAGCAATCAAATGTTGATTCGGGCCCAATTCCTCAATAATCCCCATCATTTCCCACTCCTAAAGATGACCCTTACCTATCCCAACCTCATTGAAAGCTTAAGATGTCAATTCCAATGAATTTTTCTTGTCCTCCCATCAAATCATCTATGGTGATCGATTTGGATTACGATTCGGATAACATGCTTGAAACTATTGAAAATGATTGTGAGGAATCCTTAATGTTTTCCAAAGCACTAACTCTAGCTACTAGTGATACACATCATGATCCATCATTATAGCATGGTCCATGTTTGGCACTAGACATAGCTTTCTATTGTACTAGTCATAGCTTCTTTAGCATCTTGTCCACCATCTCTATATAATGATGAGTAAGATTGGGAGGCGGATGATTCGCTAGACTAGCTCATTCGTGCAATAACACTCTGTTTTGTGTGTTTTCTTGCATGTGATGTGCTTCCCCATGATGTGTTGTTTGGTTGTTCTTCTATCTATCGTATACATGTTGTGTCATAAATGTGCCTTTGGTGTAAATGTGCTTTTATGTTGGGTTTTGGGGACAATGTGAAGTGTTGAGGCTTTTTGGTCTCTTATGTGTTGACCCAAAAAGACCATTTGTTAATCTTATGTGCTTTTCTTCCTTTGTGTGTGTAGTTCCATTGTATTTGAAGAATGAGGTCATTTCAAAACAAGCGTATTGATATAAATGATTTATTGATGCCCAAACTGACCTCGGATCCTAGATCCCTAATGCCATCTTATCTTGTTATGTGATCATTGACTTTGACTTGCCTATATTTGGGGACATTTCACTATTTTGACGTGCTTTTCTTTGGATGTATGCCACCTTAAAGCAATTGCTCTCGGTTGGCATACAAAATCACTTTAACATGGACGTGCACACTCCGCTATGCATTTCACTTTGTGCACACACCACAAGGCTGGTTTATAAACTTTGATCACACACCATGATTTATTTGGTGCCACAGTGTTACCCTAATTTCCATTTTTTGGGGACATTTACCTAGTCAAGTCTTTGACAAATGTTTATCCACGATCCTTTTTCCCCTCCTTCGTCAGCTCAATATGCTCAGTCGCGGCTTTGGTTGATTTTCAAACATAGTCGTTGCTCCTTCCCATTTCCTAACTAAGTCGCGGGTTTTGCATTTTCGAAAGTGACTGATATCCCAACTCCTCTCAATGTTGATCGCCTTGTCGGGTTTTCATAAGTTCAAAAGTCTCAACCTTGAGTTGTGAAGTTGTAAGTTTGAGCAATCGAGCGACTAACGGGTCTCACCTCAGTTTCCCTCATGTGTCACTGCCTTGTCAAGTCACTTGTACGGACTAACCTTGTTGTTTCTTGTAAATAGGATTATACAGACTAAAGCTCTATTTGCGAGGAGTCATTAAAGGTGGCAATAATTACATGTCTCATCAAAAATAAATGTACAAGTGGGGTGGCGAATAAATTGCAAGCTTGCTTTATCTTTTCATTTTGTACTCCTTTGGTCCGAATTCATGCAGAGTGGAATAAAGTCATTGGGCAGGTGTGAAGGACACTGACACTGAGCAATATGATTTCAGGAACCTGTTGGAAAGACTCGAGAAGAAAACCAAAACTCCCTAGCAAGATCAGATTTTCCAGAGTGGGTTGGCACATGTAGGGGGTTTCCCGCCTACAATTATGTGCAGACTTGATCAAGGCATGCTCAGGAAGATATAACCCATAGACTCGAGAGATTCGGGTTGAGGGCAAGAAGGTGATTGCACAAATTAACCCAAAAAGTGTTGCCCAAGCTTTGTGTATACCAAGGAAAGGAACAACGGAGGAGATGTTTGTTAGTGTCAAAGAAGAATATTTCAGAACACGTGAAGATTGGTGCAAACATTCTATAGCCAAGTCATGGTTGAAGTCCGAAAAGGAGGTAAGTCTCAGCTACCCACCAAACTTACAAGAACGTACTTCAAAGATGAGATTGCAAAAATAATTGCTTCATTGCATCGTGTGGTTGGAAATGCTAGCTCAGAATCTTTTGAGTTTTGGATGTGCCATTTTATTTTGATCATGTGGCTAGAAAAATGTTATTAATTGGGCTAATATAATTAGCTACCATTTGAATGACCAATTGAGGAATTTTTAGAAAGCCATTGTTTTCAACATGTGTTCCTACCTAGTTTATATTTTGGCCAGTCAACAAATCTCATGGGAAGGGCTAGAAACTCAAGAATTCTCAACGGGTAATGTGCCTATCTATAGGAAATTCCCTCAACTCGCTGTAAGGGAAGGAATGCAAGTCTATTCCTATGTCAATGATGTCTTCCTGAAGGAAATTGTGAGAAGGTTGGAAGGAAACCCTAATATAAGAATTTCGCAAGAGGTTGCTGCTCTGATAACGGAGTTTAGGAGTTTCTATACACAATTTGATAAATTCACATATCTCCGAATTGGGGGTTTTGAAAAGGCTCCACTCAAACTCCCTCGGTTTCCCACAGATGTTCTGGTACTTTTGGAAGTATGTCGCCAGATAGCCATGGTAAATGTTAAATATTTGAGCATGGGGAAGAAAGAGTATACATTCTCTATGTCTATGTCTGTTTTCACTTGTAAGACCTAGGCTGTTGCAAAGGGGGTTCATTATTTTTGAGTGAGTTTCATTTCCAATGCTTACCTGAGAGGAAAATTTTGATAGTAAAGACTATGGAAGGTAAAACCTGTATGACATTGAAGATTTTTGGGAAGATTGCCTAGATGAGACAAAAAATTTCAAGAGGAGTTTCATGAGACTTACCCTGCAACAAATACGATCTTTCAAAGTTTCTTTCAACAGTCTAGATGATGCAGAGGAAGATGATGTCGTCATAGACCCTGAGTACCACACTCTTCCTAGTAAAATTCCACCTAAAGTTGATTGGTCTAAGAGGGAAGTTTCAGATTTAAAGGTACACATCGCTTCTACCTTGGGGAGAACATTAGACTGGCTAAATGGAAAATGGAAGCAGAAAGGTAGCCCTGCTCAGAATCAGAAGTCCTCAAGTAAAAACCAAGGGGCAACTTCAGCCATTGCAATGAATGTACCTGCTGGTAATTTGACTATCAACACACCAAATCAAAGTTCGCAAGCTTGGAGGTGACGAAGATCAGCCTGAGGAAAATAGGGCTAAACTCAAATCAATATGTGAACAAGATGAAGAATCTACACTCACAAAGGGGAAAATAGCTCTTGTTGACTCAACAGCTATTTATCAACAAATAACTAATTATACCCCTTTTCCTTCATTTCTAGAAATTCCCTCATCTCCTATGTAGAGTGTTTCTACACAAACTCAGTCAATGGAAATAGTGAAGAATGATGGTGTTATGAATAACGACACAAAAACTGAACTAACCTCTCTTGCATGGTTGAAACAAGAAGTGGAAAAGAAAAGGAGAAGTGTCACCCCTTCCATAGGAGAAGTAGACACCATTGCCCTGCTACTTCAAAGTTCGCATGAACCCAAAAGAGCTGAGAGGATGTCCCGAATCATAGTTGATCCAGCCTCAGGCCATCATTTGCTAGAGATTGCAGATCCTACAAAAGAGGTGAATGAGAATGAAATAACAAAGGCTGATTACAAAATCAGCCATGTTGATATGGGACCCTCTACCTTAGAGAGGGAAATGTATCATGCTAACTTCTCAATCAGCACATTAATCCGAAGAGCTAAGGAGAAGAAGAAAGAGAACCTTGAACTGCAGGCCCAAATGCAACCTCTAAAGGATTTTGTGTCATTAATTAGAAGTTATGTCATAGGGGAAGCCTCAAGCTCTAACCAACAAGGAGTTGACCCTGATATCCTCAGCAAAATCAAAGGTAACCTGGAAAGGGCTCAGGTTGTTACTAAATGGGTAGAAAACCTACATTAATGTGGCCTTGGTTATATTACCAAATTCAAGGAGCTCTATATAAGTATATCCAACAAAAGGAAGGAACTAGTCACTGAGTTACAGCAAATAAGGAAAGAGCGGGGTAGCACATATGTGCTTTCAAGGGAAATTGCAGAACTCTTAGCCTTGAACCCCATTGAGTTGGTTGCGGAGAAACTACCAGATAGCCCTAATGATATTGATATCTCTTGGAAGGATGCATTGGATTGGAAATTGTCCATTATTGATGATTATATAAAAGATATCAATAAAATCCAGGAGCAATATTTTAGGAACCTGGTAGATTTAAAGGAGAATTTCAATACTCTGGAGGTTGATCTGATCGATGGGTTTGATGAAAATGTACGAGGACTCAACGAAATGAATGAGCAGTATGAGGAAGTTTTTCGTAATGAGATTGGAGATTCCCAGAATATCACCCCAGAGACGTTCCTCAAATTGAGTAACTTGCAGGTTTATGTGAAGGCATTCGAAGCTGAATTGAATGATATAACTAAAACCTTTGCAAAAGCTGATAGGGAACTTGCAAAATGGAGAACCCAACTACAAATTACTACCATACCAGGGAGCACAAATATCAATGTGATTGTTACCAGGTATTGAGAATATCTCAAGAGGCTCAAAGCGATGGAGGTTGCACAAGACCAGAAGGAGGTGGAGGTGGTTGAAGTTTGAAATGTTGAAGGCGAAGTAGTAGCATAAACTCATTATGAGTTTATTTTGGTTTTTCTTGCTACTTTCTTTTTGGTTCATTTCTAAAGACTTGGTTTAAAAATTGTTGTCTTCAAGAAACCATTTCTTTGATGTTGTTTAAATAGTTGAACTTGATCTAAGTTTAGGATCGTTTGGGCAAATTTTGATTTAATCTTAAGAGCAAAAACCTTTCGTTATCTTTTAAGTAGTTTTTTTTAATCCCAATACATAACATATGCTAGTGGTTTTCGGATATACATGATCTTTGAATTACAATATATGGATTCCTTTTGTTTATGATGAATGGTGGACAATGGATGTTTTATATTGAGATGGTATATTTTTAGCTATTTTGTTGCTATAGGAGAAATTATCTATGAATGATGCTTTTGTGGTGATTATCTGAAATTTAGAAGTTTAAAAGTTTAGTTCATTTTATTTTCATGTTCATACCTTTTGAAGCTTTCTGATTAAAAGCCTTTCCTTGGTTTTCTTTTTGGTTAAAAACAATTATAAGTAGATAGTAATTCATTGAAATCTAAAGAAGGTAGCTGCCACCTTTTAAAGTAAGCAGAGAATCAATCATTCAATAGCTATTATAAGGTCCGTTCAACTGTGGTTACATTTGTCACCTTTGTGGGTGTGAGAATATAGAGTTAGGTGATAAATCTGTTAATCAACACACAGCAACACTCATTTTGTAATACCATATCTATATTGCCAATATGTGTTGTCATTGATGTCAAGCTAGTATCTAACAATATGTGTTGTGGTCATTGATGATAAAGATGGTTGAGAATACTTGCGATCACTACGATGTTGGTTGTAGCATTAAATGGTTGAGAGCAATTGATAGGGGGCAATGTTGTTGTTGTTGTTGTGTGTAGTTGGACAGTGTTGTCAATGTTGTTAGAAAGTGTTGTTATTGTTTGTTGTTGGACATTGTTGTTATTATCTATTGTGTTGTAAGAGTTAGATGATATGAAAGGAGAGAACATTGCATGATATGGAAGGAGAGAACATTGTCATCCTCTATCTTGGTGCCAGATGTAACACAATGATGCCAACATGTTGCAGTGAAAATTAGATGTTTTGAGATGAGATGTCATTAGAATGGAGGTGATGTTGTTTCTAGAAACTTTTGGTCTTTGGAAAACTGTGGTAGTGAAGAGTATGTCGCACACAGTCCAGAAGAAAGCTTCGCATTCCTCCATGTTGGAGAACTTGGTCTTGCGGCTTGAGCACATTGTGCATGATCTGTGTGCATTGCACTCCTATCTTTTCACGTCCTTTGTGTTGCAGCTATTATGGTTGTTTGCATTTGGCTAAAAGTCTAGTTGTTTACCAAAGTTGGTCTGGAAAATGCTCTGCATTTCTCTAAATTGATGTTTTAGTTGTTGCAGTTATGAGGACATGTTTATAATGTCTGTGTTGTCTCATTTCATTTTTCGAAAGCTAGTGTTGTCTACAAGAAGTGATAATGATGATTTGTGTATGATTAATTCTTCAGAATGAAGTATCTTTATCAGTTTGAGAGAAGAATGGGAGATTTGAGAATGCCTTTATATGTTCAAGGGATGTCCTAGTGTGCTCCACATGTTACTAGGTGGTCTACTTGTTGGTGCATTGTGTTTGGAATATGTGTTTCAAGGTAACTGCTCTAGTCCGGCTAACAAAAGGTGCTCTTTAGCTTGCATTGAACTCTTGGGTGTCTTCGCTTGGCTTGAACATCGTGTTGCATTATTTTTGGGTCCTACCTTGGCGTGTGAGGATTTGCATTGGGATTATTCATCTAGAAAATATGTTTTGGGCCAAATAGTTATGCATTATTTGAGGTGTCTACACGTTACCTTGTTGCCAACCTTGGGAGATGTGTGATAGTGTGTCAATTGTTTCTAAACATGTGAAGGATGTGTTATGATATTTTTAGGTCCTCTATATTTCCTGGATTGAACCACTCTAACCACATTATGTTTTGGTGGCCAATTTGATAGGACAACAAAGCTCCATTCAAAGCCAATAAGAAAACAGAAGGTGATCAAGGTGATGATTTTGATGGTGCAAAAGCGAACTTTGTAAGGAGACTAAAGAAAGGAATTAGAAAATAGAAAGGTAAGTTGTCATTTAAATGTTTCAGTTGTGGAATTATTGGTCATATGCATCTAAGTACATGTTTAGAGAAGATAACAATAGAGCAGGAGATAGTAGAAATAAGAGAGAAGATAGAAGCAGCATAGAAGTTTTTATCCCAAGGACGACAGTTATTCATTTGAAGATGAGATTAGTGATGATTCAAATGGTGAGAAATTATTTATGGTTATAAAAGTTGACAATGCTATGGAAGATGAAGGATGAAGATAGCAAAAGTTCATTGATAGTATGTACTACCCTTCATGCAAAAGAGGAACTAAATGCATGGGCTATTGACAGAGGATGTTCAAATCACATGACCAGTGATAGAATAAAGTTCATTAACCTTGAAAATTGGAATGGTGGAGTTGTTAAATTTAGTGGCAAAAATTTCACTATGATCTGTAGCAAAGGGACCACAACTATTGATGGAAGGAACAAGTTTGAAAATGTTCTCTATGTCAAGGGATTATGACATAATGTTCTCTATGTCAAGGGATTGCCACTTTTCCTTGAAACCTTGTTTCTACAATTAAAGGTTCTTTTGGTTCAGCCGCCACAGGTATGTTGTATTTTTTCTTGGTGTTAGTTCTCTTTGGGATGTATCTCTTGTTTTAATTTAGACTACCACACAAAAACTCATGCTTGTTTAGTAAACAAGGAAAGCAATAGATTCATCACGAATTGATTTATTGTTTATAAGGAGCTCCTAATAGTTTGTTGTATTTGCTACAAGGGTGGGACTTGATCATGAGAACATAATCCACTAGACTGTTCAACGCACAGGAAGTGACGTCTTTGAACTTGGTTGTGGGGCCTTGTGTTATTCCTGCCCACTGTTGTGTGCCAAGTTTGCCAATATGCACGACCAAAGTTTCAAGTCCTTCCTCTGCAGGTAGAGGTCTCCATCGAGTCGCAAACTATAGATAAGATCTATTACAGCTCAAGTTGATGCAATACTCACATATTTCTTTTAATGCTTCAACTTTCTTAAGTCACATCAGCTCCATTTTTCCTCACCTCGCATGCATCAGCCTTTTGTGTTTAAGGTTTGGGAACCATAAGGTTTGCCACATGTCATGTGAGCACATCTCTTTTGGAGCTCGCAGGTGGTTTTGCCCCTGTGATGTGTGGTGCTAACACAAGGCAATTTTCGAAATTCTTTCGATTTTGTTGTGGGTCCCACCTCCTTTTGCTCAAGGCTTTTTCGGGCTGCCACTTGTCTCTTCAACGCTTTGTCAAAGTTTCTTCCTTTCGACAAGGTCTCCTCTTTGCGCTCGTGTGCCACATATAGGCCACTTGACACTTTGCAAAGCTTTTCTCCTGAGCAATACCCTAGGTGGATTGGGTTGCGACTTATGCCAGGTGTCTCCCACGCATTCAAGAATTTATACTCCCCCTAAAGTGGAACACTATGCAAGTGCCACACGTCTTTTTCTTCATTTCCAAATCTAGGGTAGTTGTAGCTCGCATCCAAATGTCGTGCATAGAGGAATTGGTTTCTGCAAGCAACATGGTCTTGTGCATGTTGATCAAATGATGAATATAACAAACTAGTGAGCGGTTGTTACAACTATCATCGTGGCACTCACGGCAAAAGGGGGCAGTGGGGACTCTTTTTGGTATGGAAGAAATTTTAAAGTGTTGTAAAAGATTTGCATTCAGTGCATTGCCTTAGCTTAGTTTGCTTTCATTTTACTCCTCGCTTTCCTTCCCCTCATTCATGAAGAGCTGGCTTCTAAAATCCTAAAGGTCATTTCACAGTTTGCACATGGTCCCCCATCTGTGAAATATATGGATTGTCCTCAAATAAGTGCAAGCTTTGGAGGTCAAGAAGACCTTCACTTTTGCATGGGTCACCTAGCATGATGCAACTTGCTAGACCTGTGTGACTCCTTTGTAACATGATTCCTAGCAAGTTTATGAGGATTCTTACAAGTTCTAGAAGTCATGCCTTGTGTTTTGATTTGGCTCCTAGTAAGTTCCCAAGGATCTTACTAGCCCTAAATGCCATACATCTTTGTTTTTCCATGCTCCAAGTGTGTTACCTATGTTGATCGTATTACAATTCTATCTTGATATTTTATATTGATAAGATCCTAAGTCTTTGGGGGCTACCACCTTGCCAAGCTTGGTGTTGTCTTGTCTCTTTGATGTCTTGATGAAAGTATTTGTTTGCTTCTCTATACTTTATCAGATTTTGAGCATAAGATCATCTCTTGCTAAAGTGGGGGGTAAATGTAGTTAATTGTATACCTTTACAATTTCAAACTCACTTTGGACACACTTTGATGGTTGTGCCTAATGTCCTTGATCCATTATGTCTGCTCAATTTTGGGACCTTTTCCTAAAGTTCGGAGCAATCCCCTATTCAAAAACCTTTGTTCCAACCTAAACTGTTGGGGCTAGGGCACCCAATGCCCCTGTCCAAGCAGTTTGGCCCCAAATTTTAAATTACAATGATTGGCTTTGCAAGTAGAGGAAAAAAGCTCCTTGACGTCGGCCTTAACCAAAAATTAAATCCAAAAAAGTGTAAGTTGCATATAAATACAACTCCCTCATTTGAACTTTAACAACTAGCTATCAAGAAGTCTTACAATTCAACTCCAATTAAGCATTTAATCTAGCATCTTCAAGGCAATTGAGCACAAATCTGCAATCAGGGATTCAAGCATTCAAGTTTCAACAATCATGATCAAGTTTTATGTGTTCCAACATAATGAAGCCATGTATTAACATCAATCATGCAACGTCAAGTTTTCTCTGGGACTTCAAGGAAAGGGTTTCTTATCAAAGGTAACATTTATCATTTCAAGAATTTTCATTGAGGTTTCAATCTTTGTCCTTTTTGTAAACAAGCACTCTTTTCATCAAATATTGTTGTAGCTAAGGGGGAAACACCAACATGGGATTTGACTTAGGCAAGCCTCTATATGGCACAACATTTTTCCCTGTTTTCATGTGTGCAAAGATCCGACAACAAACAAGATTATAGAGCACAAAACAGACAATGTTAGGTGGTCTTAGACTTCGAAAGAGCAAAAACCCCTGGACTAGGGCACTCTCCAACCATGTCCAACACTTTTGGGCTGATTTTTGGAGAGGCAGATCTATAAAGCTTTCGAATCTACAATCTAGCAACTTCTATTGATGAAGAAACCATCAGATTTAGACTGCAGCTATGGGTCTCTTCTCTATTTCCTGATTCCAAATCTCTCCTACTGAGATGATTTCAAATTTTGTATCTTGTTGTTTATGCTAAAAGTTATCGATTTTCTATCATTTAATTGTGATGTCCCCTTTTTGAAATAGGATTTAATAATAAATAATAATAATAAAATTAAAATATAAAAGAATAAAAATAAAATTTAATTAAAAATATAACATTAAAATACAGCATAATTGAATTTAGTTAAGTTAATGAAGGGTCAAAAGGCATGAAATGAAAAGTTGCGACTCCTTCAAAAATTACATATAAAAAGGGAGAAGAGAACTTCATTTGAAAGGGGGAGAGAGGGGGGAAGAGAAAAGGGAAGGGAAAAAGAAATGAGAAGAAAATAAGGAAGTGACTCCTTCAAAGGGCAAAAATTATGGAGGATTGTGGCTCTTTCAAAGGGCATAAATGATGAAGGGTTGTGACTCATCCAAAGGGTGGTAATTGTGGAAGGTTGTGACCTTTGCAAAGGGAAGCCATGATGAAGAGGTCTAACTCTCCCCCACATTGGAAGATATAAAGGGGAGAATGTTTCATTTGAGGACATCCAAGGGAGTGCAATTCAAGTAATAATATTATTCTCAAAGGCAACAATGAAGAGTGGTGACTCAATTCTAATGAAAGGTGGTGACCCTTTCACCAAAAAAGTACAAAGGATATTTCATTCCGAGCAAAAAAGGAAGAGCAACAATAAAAGAGTATTATTCAGATTTTGAGAGTAGACTGAGCTGAAGAATTCCAATTGATAAAGGAGATCAATCTAAGAGATCAACTTAATATGAGAAATCAAACTTCAGATATTTATACAACTTATCTCATCTTATTCAAGTAAGAATTACATCTCTAACTACATTTTTGCTCCTGTTTCATTTTGGATTTGTGAATTTAGGGCAAAATATATGGTGATCCCCAAAGGGGACATTACAGTGGTATCAGAGCAACATTCCTGCCAGCCTAAAAGACATTACAAGTATGTTGGCTAAAAATTTTGTAAGCCACTAAGACTACACCTTACAAAATTATGTCTTTAGACAACGGTATAGTGAGATAAATCTCTCCTCTCAGCAATAGGGGAGGTTCCCTTCTTACCGTAAGTGGCTTCAACAGGAACTTAACTGAAATTATAAAAGGGGTAGTTCTCTCAATCAATTCCTCTTTTTTCAGGAATGATTCGCATATAACAATTACTTCCAAATTCAACAAAAAGTACCTTATTGCTACGATAATACTGGTGACTTAGTAATTGACATAAGATCAATGCCTAAGGCAGCAGTTACTAATATATTTGGTGAATCAATAACAAGGGCCCAAAGTCTCTTGCGATTGATTCTATTTCAAAGTAACAAGAACTAATAGTGAGGCTCAAAGTCTCTCACTATTAATCCTGAAAATAAAAGAAAATACTTGAAATTAAAGCTCAAAGTCTTCAACTCCGAATATTTGCAGCCACTACTATTATAGCAATTCCCCTTCTGTAGCTCAAAATCTCTCAGAAAATGAATTGAAGCCTCCAATGATGCACACAAGCTTAGCTTTAGAAATGAACTTGAGAAAGATCAAATAATGCAACATAAGAAAACATCATTTAATCTCAAGATTTACAACACAAAGTTTGAAGAATCTTGCTTCCTTTATTCACTTTCAAAAACTCATACAATGAAACTCAAAGTTTTCATCTGTTTCAACAAAAAATAAAAATATTTACAAAGAGCTCTCTTCTTTAAATAGGAAAACAGAAGAGAGAAAAGTGGAGAGAAAAAAGGAAACCCTCAACCACTTTGACTTATTCAAACAACTAACTATTTTGACTTATTTAATGTTACAAGCCTTAATGTACTTGTAACTTGATTAAATGACTTCTGCATACAGAAATATGTTTTCCTGTATTTACAAACATTTCATGAACTACATGCAATATGCCAATCTACCTATAAAACATAGAAAAAGTGTCCTAGACACTTAGAATATTACATCAAAGAGTATTTACATAAGCCTCAAACTTTCGTAAAGACTCATGTATAACAGACGAATCTGGGGCTCCTGTGTGATGAGCAACTGCAATTGCCTTTCGCAAAATGTGAGATTTCGTGTATCCAGTTGCTTGTCTCTGTAACTGATTCAAGGATAATTTGCACTTAATGAACCAATCCAAAGTAGCAGGACTAAAATCATCAGCATCTGAGTGGAAGTGCACCATCTCTGAGAACTTCGCCAATATGATCTCTCCCTTGATCTGCTCACCATCCTTGGAAGAAACATCACAGGACAACTTCTCAAATTCTCTCACCATGTGATACTCTTGCTCCTCCCATGATCTCAAAACATCTTGTAAGTCTGTGATCAACTTACTCAATACTCTCTCTTTATTAACCATTAAATCGAGAGATTCGAAATACAAATCATCAGAAGAGATAACTTCTAGTTGACACAATTTCTTAAGATCAAAGCCCTGTAAAGTCTTCCACACATTGAGATCATCACTCAGAATCTGCAACTGCTGCTAGAAAGATGAAATAAGCTCCCTTATTTCATTGGCAGTGATGCGTATATGCCTTAGGACTTCTAATGAATCCTTAATCACTTGTACACCTTGTGTCTCAATCTGTGCAGACCATTCATCAATTGCCTTGGCCTTCTTATGGTGCCTGTCATAGTCTTCGGGATGTGAGACTGAAATCGGGGCTGCATTCTGTGAGTTATTCATCATGCTAATGATCTCGAGCAAGCGCGCATTTTCTTCTTTTAATTTATTCTTCTTCTCCCAAAGCTGATCATTTCTTTGAGAGAGCTGCAAGATAGCATCTTGAGCATCCTGTTGGCAACTCAACCGTGTCTGTTTCCCTAATTCCACTCTTGTGATCCTGAAATCAGAAGGCTGCACACTGTCTGTAATTTCATCAACCAAAGGTTCAGCAATCTCAGCATATTTGGAATTGTCCTCCACCACAATTCTTGAGACTGTCTTTGCCTTCTTGTTCTTGGGAGCTTTTGGCTTAGAAGCATGCTTAAAATCAAAGCCCTCCAAAGGAATCTCTTCCTTCTTTCTTTTCTGTGTTATGACAGTGATCCAAGGAGGTAAAGAGAAAGAAGAGGAAGTTACTTCTGTAGATGCAACGGCCAGAGTGGTAATTGGGTCTGCATGTGCAACTGTGGCAACAAGAGGAGAAGCCTCTGTCAAGATAGCCATAGGAGTAGGATTACCGTGAGTAACCTCTGATATGAAATGATCCACCTGCACTAGAGTAGTGTCCAACACTGTCACAGAAGAGGTAACCATGGACGGGATAGTCATAGAGTATGCGTCAAACACACTCTCGAAACTGTGATAAGACTCCTCCTGTATGACAATGGGAGCAGCTGATGAGACAGGTAATGTAGGTGTTACCAGAACCGAATCCATAGGTGTGAGTCCTGTAGTAAATTCGTCTGCAGCAGTACCCATAGGTGAATCAGGAGACTCATCTGATGCGGGTGCTGAATTAAGAACAGTGGTGGTAGCTGAATTATCTACAGAAGGAAGTATATCTAGAGGAAGTACATCTGGTGAGGATACCTTAGGTGAATCGGGCATCTCAACATCACTAGATTCAACTTGAATCCTCTCAAACTCTGTGCTCTTAATCTCAAGGACCCTCCCGATGTCTTTACCTCCCTTAATAGTGAGCTTTGGAAGAGTGGGTACAACAGGAACAACAGGATCAATTGCAGAAGAAGAGGCACCATCTTTGGTCCTCCCCTTAATTTCTGATTGCTTACCAACCAGACCACCATGATCAAAATCCTTGCCGGCTCTTACCTTAATGCTTGTTATCCCTCTCCGCTTCAACCAAATATTAGTATTTGCAAGTATTGACTGAAAGCGATCCCAGATAGAAACATTCTCCTTACTAGACCAAGAAGGAGATGAGATGGGCGAGTCCTCAACATGATTGCGGGTATAATCACGATCAAGGATGTTATCATCATCCTCAACCCCTGGAGGAATATCAGCAAGATTAAAATCAATAATTTGCTTAATGGATAAGCACTGATAATCCATTCTCCGTATGTCTGTCTCAGTACGAAGATCTATCCAGATATCCTCCAACTTGTAAACATGCACAAATTGTCTCCTCATTTTGTCATTGAGCCCTCGCCAGTCAAAGTGACTTCTAGCCATGAACTTCTTCAAGGTAATCCTTTGAAGCTCATACTCCATATTCTTAGCTTTAGGGACTGTATCAATTGAGTATCCGCCAATCTTCAATGGATTTTGAGAGGAAATCCCCACACCGGGTCTATGCAATGCATTCTGATGCATCTAAACGGACATAAGTTGCCTGGCTAGCTCCATGAGTATAATTTTATCCGTAGGATACCTTGGTAATGTATGTGGCTCACCTTTGAAATAGCCCACCCGTATGTATGTGAAGCTAGGAAACTGGAGGAACAAACAGCCGTATTCATTAACTTTGACCCATGCCTCATCTGACACCCGCCGGTTCGGAAGACTTTTGTCAAACATGCACATGAAATGCCCATAAAAGGCATCCTGTACCCTGCAGTAATGTGAACGGCTAGCCTTCAAGACAAGCTGAGGATAATACTCCCATACTAGAACTAATGACCTATCTCCCTTAGTAGATAGTCCGGAAAAAGATCCAAGAGATGCAGCAATATAGACCAGATAGGAATTCATATAAAATGTGCAAGTATCAACAACTTGAGTAAGCTGTTCACACAACATGTCACTAATCATTTCCCCCCAGAAAATCTTCTTCTTTGACTGAACAATGAGGGAAATATATTTGTACATCCAGGGCTCGAAGGTGTTTGAAGTCTTCAACCCTGCTAAGCGGTTGAACAAGGTAATAAGATCGCTGATTTCCTCCTTAAATTCAGTGCGCCGGATCCCCTTAGGCCATCTTGCAATGCTTGGCCTCTTATGGAGCAGCCAGTTCTCATTTATGAATTTTGTGCATGAAGGAGTATCCTCATTCCACCTGTCAAGAGCCTTCTGGTTAGTGATGTTGATGGTGACAGGACTTATTGGTACTTTGAAGATTCTGTCCACCGTTTCCGGATCTAGACTGATGATGGTCTTACCGTCTTGATCCTTAATGGTTCTGGAAGTAGGATCAAAATTCTTTGCGCAAGCAAACACGAACTCTGGTTCCAAGGCAGCCAATGGGAATGTCGAGACAAGATGAATGCTACTCTGTTTGATTGAGAGCATATCTTCCATTACTGCAGCATCTACTCTTTGAAGAAAATCTTCAAAGTTCATATGGGAAATATCTGTGTCTTTCACCTCATCACAATAGGAGATCATCTGCGAAGGTGGAATAGAGTTATGATATGAATCATATTGATATTTCATCTTTTTCTTCTCTTTCTCTCTTGGAAGTGCAATCCCTTTAGACATAATAACTTTCTGTGACTGAGAAGCTATGACATAGAAATCCCACAAAATGAGAACATCCTCTTGGGAAGGATTCATCAGAGAATATCAAGAAGTGTATGGAGATGACTGATTTTTGGGAAAATGGATGGTTTTTGGCTCAAGAAGAACTCAAGAACAAGTTTCTCATGGATAATTACACATGGGGACAGCAAGAGATGTGTAGTGAATGGATAATGAATGAATGGAAGGATGCATTTTATAATGAAGTGTCAAATTGACCACCATTATGAGTTTGACGTCATATGGTAGTGGTAGGGACAGCGGCTTTATGCAAGTGGATTTGGAAAATAGCACATGAATAACTTGCATTTGTCTTTACTTCTTCATAGGACGGGGTTTTTAATCCCGACTGCATGTACAAGAAAAGATGAAGTCCTTGCACATGCATCTTTGAAAATTTGATGAATGGGAATTGAAGAAACATATATTCTATCACATGTAAATTAAAATTGCAAACTTTACATGTAGGATAAGCAAATTTGGAAGAAAAACAAGAAAAAGAAAAAGGAAAAATTTACCTCAATCTCCAAGACAAAATCTCTTAAAATCTTGAGCCAAATCTGAAATAAATCCAATTGATTCCTGGATTTAGAAAAGATTGGATAGAAAGAGTATAAATAATCCATTTTCCTAGTCTCTCTCCCTCAAAATTGGATAGTCAATGATCATATACAGCCAAATGGGAAAGATTGAGAAGAAAAATGCCAAGAAATAGCAACCGTTGACCATTTCTCTTGCATATGCAATGAGAAAGAAAAACGGCGTCTAGGGCATAAAAACAATCAAAAATGATAAAACAAATTCATGAAAAGCTTACCAAAATGATTTTATAGGCTGAATGGTTGATCATTGATGTTGAAAACCCTTCTCCATTGAAGAAATTTGATGAGAGAATGGCTCAAAGCGGGCTGTTTATCTCAAAATACATATGCTATGTATAATGAATAACATATGCAATGCCAGGGAAAATCAACGCCCTTGATACCAAGCTGGAAACGCAAGTTTGAGTGTGCAAACTTGTGAATGCGAAACCTTTCAAATATGACGCCTCATACTTGGTATTAAAAACGCTCCTTTAAAATGACATTGCACATATCTTTCAATGTGTATATCCTTCAACGTTCAGATTGGAAATGATAAAAACGCTAAATAAAGAAGGCACGACACATTGAAGATGAATATGTAAAGTCTTCTAGATTCGACGCCCTTGGCTTTGCATTAAAAACGCTGATCTTAAAGGCTATCACATATGTATTAAAACATATGTAATGCTTCCTCAAATCAACGCCTAGTTTTGGATATTAAAAACGTCATTTTGGAATAACATAACATATGTATTAATATATGCACTTCATTCAAAAATCAACGCCACAAAGGAGAAGTCATTTAAAAACGTCATTAAGAAGTACCTTTGCATTCAAAAATGTAAATGCATAAGCCTCCAAATTCAACGCCTATGACTTTAGAGTCTAAAAACGTTAATCCTTGGAAGCATAACATATGTGTTAACATATGTGGTGCACTCTAAAATCGACACCCTGCTTTGAAAGTTCAAAAACGTTCTATTTAGAAGTCATTACACATGTCTTTTAGCATGTTATAAACACATGCAATGATATCTAAAAATGACATCTTTGAGGGAAGAATAAAACTTAAAACATTTGCACATGAATGATATGCAGACTCCTCTAAAATCGACACTATATAAAGGCCATTAAAAACGTCAATTAAAAACTCATTTGCATATGCAATGAGTATATGTAATAATATCAAAAATTGACACTTTTTAGAGGAAAATAGCAAAGGAAGACCAACATGTTTACACATGAAGATGAATATGTAAACTCGTAAAAATTCAACACTTTGGGAAGAAATATAAAAATACGCTTTTTAGAAAAACATCTGCATATGTTTTAAAAACATGAAATGTGTTATGCATTCATTAATAAAAAGAACGTATTTAATAGAAAAGACTGAAGAACGAGATTTTTAAAGTGTTTAGCATATGGATGATATGCAGTGAAGAAGTAAAACCACACTTTTAACACTTAAGCCTTTTCAATTTGAATTAATTAATACATAACTATAGAATTTAAATAAAGTAACATGAAATTAGAAGATTAAAAGCTAATTTCACGAAAACGTTAAAAACTATAGTCAAATCAACTCGAAATGAGTTGAAATTTGAAAACGGACTTTAGAATCCATTTAACATATTAAAAATAATTCAAACTCGTGTAATCGACTTCAAAAACCCCACTTTTATAAGGATTTTAAAGAATATGCAGTCAGCCGGAAAAACCCCACCTTTTACATCATAACTTGAGCTGTAGAACTCCGTTTGATGTTTAAGTTAGCTCAAAACGAGCGTAATTAAAAGAGCCATCGACTCAAGGGAAAATCAAACTTAAAAACAAATGGGAAGAACAAAAAGAACGCATGAAAGTGTGTTTATAAGAGCTTTTTAGGGATAACGAATCGCCTTTTACAACACACTTATCAAAACGTTCAAAACAAAGAGGATACTCCTACGAATTGACAAGAAAATTCCGTAGGGTTGCCTCAATTTTGTGATCTCAAAATTGAGGACAACAAAGTAGTATTTGGAGGATATAAATAATAAGCTATTGGAGATCTTCTCATCATGGATTCAATTGATTATCACTCCGATTAAAAAGTAGACCTTGTGAGTAGATTTTTTAAGGTTTAATAACTAAATTATTTCAGACTTTCTCAGTAGATTTAACAAACCTCATTAGAACTAAACATCAAAGTTCATCAGTAGATTTTGAAATAATTTATCGCAAACATTTTCCAGATTGTATTAGACCCTCTTGAGCAGAAATTTTTGAAGAACATTAGGCAGATTTTGAAGGTATTTTGTTGCAGATCTAAGGGCGAGTATGTATAGACCTTGAGTATAAGTTGTAATGTCCCCTTTTGTCCAAGTAATCACCTAGAGGAGATTAATAGCCATAGACTAATATCCACTCTGCAGGTCATGAGTCCTGGCATCTCCACCTCGGCTGGATCCAGCTCCATATGACCAAAATCCGCCTGCGACATGTTCTTCACCTTGTATTCCCTCCCCATCATAGTTTTCTCAACAACTGCTGGTCTCTTCTTCGAATCTTGAGTTGTAAAATTAAAGGCTAGCCAGGACATTTTGTGTGCGCAAGGCTCAAATCTTGGCAATTTCTTCCTGAAGTTTCTTAGCTGCCTGATCCTCGGTCTTTTCTTTGTCTTCCTGTTGCTTTTGAATTTTGAATTCTCTTTCCCTCCGTGTGAGATCATCCGTCATTTTTCTTCGCTTGGCACTGACTTCAAAAACCTTGTGTTGTTGCCTTTGAAGCCTTTCATCCCACAAGTGAATAAAGTCATCGAAAGCTTTGTGAGTGGTTTTGTCTGTGAGAAGTTCATAGGCAGTCTGAATTTTCTGAAAGGTAACAACAGCGTTGAAAGGTAACGGCAGCGTTAGGATCATCGGGTCTCTTATCACGATGCCAAACGAGAGCTCGTGCTCTATTGCGTATTTCCCCTTCATTGAGTTTTGACCCTTCTATACCTAATGGTAGTCCCAAAATTTTGTAGTGATCCTCTGCATCCTCCATTTTTTACAGCAATTTTGAGGGCACTTAGTTTTATCGTCGAAAGAGCATGTAAAATAGCTTCAATCCTTTCACTCGACACAATTTCTCCTGCACTTCACAACCCAATTGTGGACCAAATCCGAAGATAGAAATATGGCATCTTAAATCGGCCAAAGAATCATCTGTACAAAACATAACCTTACAATTTCCAGTAACAAGGATTTAAGATTTTCCATTTTATTTTATGCCATCCAAATGAAACCCTGACTATGATACCATGTTGGTTTTTCATATCAAACATGCAACACAAAATAATGCACAATAAGACACAAAGAATTATCCTAGGAAAACCCTCCAACTTGAAGGAGAAAAACCAAGCCACAAAAAAAAGTCACTTTTATTAATGAATAAACAAGAGACTGAATTACAGTTTACACAAAATGGTGCAGGGGCACCAAGGATCAACGCACAAACCATAAAGAATATGAAACCAACCATGAAGACATTAAAGGCACCTATGGTGTATCAAAGGATCAAGAAAAGCAAAGGGATTCCAAGTGATGTAAATCCAATAAATTATAATGTGTTGGCTTCTATAATGGTTTGATGCCATGAAGTGGCATTTGAATAAAAAATAAAATGATTTATATCCTTGAAACGATTAAATAATATACCATGGACCATTAGTGTCCAATTGATGTCTTAGGATAGGTTAGAGTTGTAGAAGGAATACAATGAAGTCTCCTAGGTGTTGGAAAACCTATGGAGATCTTAAAATTCCAATTCATAAGGTTTGAAAGCATTTTCTTAGTTTAAAATTTTAAATATTAAAAAAAGTAACGGCTATTTAGGAATTTAGGAGGGAATGGGGTTTTATTGTTTAAAAACTTAACTAATCCCTCAAACCGGTTGGAAGAGGTTGGGGAAGTTAAGTTTTGATTTCTTATATTGTAATCAACTCCATTTGTACGGCAATGAAGCCAAGAGTGTACAGACAGAAACAGGGATTCAATAAAATATAAGTTTTAATTTGCAAATCTCTTATTCTATGCATTGTTGAAAGGTTTTATGCATTGTTGAAAGGTTTTAATACTCAAGGATGGAATAGTAAGAAATCTAAATCATTCATTACACTGTTGAATGCATTGAGATTCACAATAAAACCTGTTCCAGGCGTTATATGCTGGTGTAAACAGTCACTGTGGTTGTAAACTGTCCTTAATACTTTGAAATTTATAATGTTTCTCATGTAACCTTGCGTGCATAATAAATAGAAGGATTCAATAGGGTATTTGGAGGCATTGTTACATGTTTTGGAGGATTTGAGAGTCATTTGTTATGACTGTACCTTCAAATCTAGCGGCTTAGACTGATTTTCTAAGTTTTCTTTCTTTATTTTAAAGGTTACTTGTAACTAATAGCCATTCCATGGACTCAAAGGCCTAGAATCCATGGAATGAAGATTATTAACCATGTATCATATGAATCTAACTTGGAACTTGCAGAAGATTGAATGCAAAGTGTGATCACAGGTTGTGACAGGGTGTGTTCCTTAAGGAAATTAATGGCTAGGGAGCAGCAGTAGAAGATCGGGCTTCATAGCATGGCATTTTTATGATTTGTATGATCATATACTGGTATATTGATGGTGAATCAACCACCAAGAAAGTCTGAAAGTGTTTGGAGAAGGGAGATTGAAGAAACCCTCAAATCAAGGGCTTAAGAGGGCTATTTTGGAGTTTTTGGTGTTCCCGAGGTGCTGGGTTAAATTCCTCTTGGATTTAAAGGTTTTGCAACATATTGAAACACTGCTGAAAGTTTGGAGTCTTGGGGATATAAGGAACTAGGTGATGCTTTGTTAAATCACCCATTTTTTATGCATTTTTGGGTCACAAAGTGAGGACAGTCATACATGGTCCAAAAGAGTCTATATCCGTCTTGTAGTATGTTGTGGTAAGCCCAAAAGGGTATCCAAATATATCATTTATTTTGTTCATCCTTTGGGAAAGTACAGATTTATGATCCATTTTATCGCTGAACAGGGCTACTAGACAGGGCAATTAGGCCTCTAGGACTGTTTAGTGACTTTTTTCTATTGTGAGTGAAAGATAAGTCTAGAAACCTCAAAAACACCTTAATCCATCCATATATACATGAAACACTTCAAATCTATCATTAGTTTGCATTTTGAAGAGTCTTGGTTGGGTGGAGTCTTATAAAGCCATTGTGCACCTTTGGGAAAAGTGTGGGTTTCTTAGTCAAATTGGAAAACTTAGTAGGTGAATAAGGCCCACTACCCGATCCTCTGCATCACAAAACTAGCTCAGACACATAAACTTGTGCTCCTCCACCAAGAGAAAAACCCTTCATAGTTGGACTCTATATATATGCAAACCGTCGACTCTTCATTGTCTTGAAACCAAGGGTCTGTCATGTCAATTGAAGAGACTGTCGTGACAAATGAAAAGTCTTCCGTGAGAAATGAAAAGACTGTCATTACAAGTGAAAGCATCTGCCAATATAGAAATACATTTGCGGTGACAATGTTGTTTCAACTTCAATAGCATATGAAGCAGCGATACAAAACAGAGATGACTTCAACAGTCATTTATTTAATTTGAATTCAGGAAAGAAAGATAGCTCCCAACTCTATAACATCAACAATCTTATGTATGGAGGCATTCCGAGTATGTATTATATGATGCCATTGTGCATTTTCTAATTTGTAACGGCAGCAGGTGTTTGTAACCAGAAATACATTTCTATATCACAAGAATACCCATTGGCTAACTTTGATTCTTTGTATTTCATCAAATATTTTTTCTTGAAAATCTATATCATTTATCTTGCATGTTTGCATGTTGTAATATTACATTATGATGAAGCAAAACATGAGCAAAAATCTAAATCTAAATCAGATTTGAAGCATTATCAGAGTCTAGGATATTTCAGTGGTACCAGAGTTGGTGATCTTGTGAGCTTGTTAGGGTTTTAGTAGTGCATGTCAGATTTTGCAGTTGCATGTGTGTCAAATGTTATTATATGGCGATTTGGTGAATACCCAAATAATTGCATGTCAGTTTAGGAGAAGTTTATGAAGAGGGTTACCATTGCATGTTATTTTCGAGCAATCCTGGTTAGAGAATTTGTGTTGCACGACAGACTGGTGGATACATAGATGGTTGGATGTTACTTTTAAATTAATTTAATGAAGTGGGTTTCTTTTTCATGCCATTTTCAAGCAGTACAAGTTTTTGGATTTGATTGCATGGTAGTTCTGATCAATTCCAAAAGGTGGGTTTACTTTGCATGTTAGTCTCTTGACTCATGCATGATAGCTCTGAGGTATATTACTAGGAACAGAGGAAACAAATTCAGTGTTTATTTCATACATCTACAACACAGGTTAAAAGGTTACATCAATGGCTAAAATTGAAGATGGGAGTTTGTTAACTACTTTCCTTCCTGCCTCACCAGCTAAAGAAAGGGAAAGAAGAAATAGTGAAGGTCCGCAAAGAAATGATCGACATATGGAAAAACTTATGAATGGTATGAATGACTTCTTTCAAGCATTTCAAAAATATCAATCGGATATGTCATTATTGTTAGAGAAATTGCTTTTGGAAGAAGCTAAAAAGATGGATAAGAGGCATAACAATGATGAACACATGGAAGTCACTAATTATGAGCATATATATCATCCCAATGCTGAAAATTCATTTGAAGAGCATGAGACTTGTAGCAGCTATGGTAACGCTGTTGAAAGGGACGAAGTTAATTTTGATTTGGTTATACGTAATAATAGCGGTACATTAATTTTGTATGATCCATTACTTGAGCATGCATCGAAATTACATATGTTGAGGATATGAATAAAGAAGTGGAAACAATGGATCCCATTGAAGAATGTGTAGTGAAAAACATTACTGATTCAGATTTAATGTGTTGACATCATACCATCATGATTCCTAAGGTTTGCCAAACTAGCAATAATTGATCAACTATGTGGAGGCAATTCAGAATGTAGTGAACCAGGACTTGTTGATGACCATCCACTCATGAAAAGAGAGGTGATTATGATTTATAAAGACATCGCACAAACGCATGAAGAAAGGACCAATTCCCTGATTTGGAACAACAGTCCCTTACCTATGCAAAATCATGAGTTGGCAGCCCTTACACATGAAGATGATGGTATTGTTGAGTTTTCCAATGTTGGCACTCAGCTTGAAGGTGTCAAACATGAAGTATATATTGTGGATTCAAGCCACAGGTTCTAATTTTGTAATGCAAAATGTTAATAGAGCACAAGATATGTGTGATGGGTGGTTACAAAGAGCTAAAAAGGCAAAGATGTTTGCTGCCCAAGCAAGACAACACCTACAAGAGGTCAAGAAACGATGCAACCAGTTAGACAATGCAAGGAAACAAAGGGAATCATACATGAGATCATTATTTCTTCCAAGAGAAGAATGTATACAAGTTGAGCATGCAAAGGTAGATCTTCTTGAGGTAAGAAAACAAGAAGAACATGTTGATGTGTGTGAACAAGAGAAGAGGTATGATTCTATAAGTTCAATTTGGGTATTAAGTTTGCATCATGAGATTCATGAGTTTCCTCTTTTAGAGAGCCCTTTGAAGGTTCAAAACTATGATGATAATGGACACTCACTTGGTGGACCAGTCACTAGTGTTATACCTATTTGTGTAGAAGGAAATAGTATTGATTATATTTTGGTTGAACATGCATCATGCATAATGGAAGAACACTTGCTAAGATCAAATGAGGTATTTTGCCTTAGAGAGATGATTATAGAGACTAAGAGATTGCTGAATAGGAAGAAGATCTTTCAATTTGATAATGTTTGGTTTGTTTTGCATACTACACCATGGAGTTGGTTAGTTATGAAAAACAGATCAGCTTTAGCAACTAGGAATTTATGTTACTTGCAACAGGACACAACTCATGGCCAGCACTAATGGAGGAACAATCCTTCCTCACAAAAGATATAAGAAAAAACAATTAAGACACCTTGAGAAGGTATGAGCATAATTCTAGATTTTTGAGTTGGGACAACAATCTTGTGACATCACATGGGCACAAAACCAAGAAGGATAGTGGTGACAAGAAGTGTAGCATGGTAGACATTCATGAGTGGATAGATAAGTATGAGGTAAAGGTTGAAAATTCAATTTGCCAACAATCTGATTTTATACCAGCAGTTGAAGAAGGGCATGAATCAATTTGTGATGTTGATACCTTGATGGATTATGATGATGACATAGCTTCAAGACATGAAATGCTACAAGATAGGGCTGTCAAGTTTATGCAAGTGTACTCTAGCATTGAAGATTTCAAAGACATTATGGAGCATGTAGAGGACAGTAGAACTTCATGTTCGAACCTTTCGGGTTTGAGTTACATCACAAGAATACTGAGCTACTCTACATTTTTTAGCATGGAAGTTTTAGCCATAGTTCAGTGGATTAGAGTTCACACAATGATGATACATGGTTGTTTCACACTATTGATCTCAAGACCTTCAGTTTGGTCCTTTAGGACAACATCTGGTTGAAGGATTTGGAAAGATTGGGATCAATCTTTCTTTATTGGAGGTTGGTACAGTGATGAGATTATATCGTCCTTTGTCATTAAAGGTACTTGCTACATCATTTTGAGTGGGATTTCCAGCAGCACATGGTGGATTGATATGATTGATTGTGCACTTGTAATGATCAGTTTTCGCATCCATGGGAACTCTTTCAAATGTAGATGGACATATGGCGTTGGTGGCATGATAAAAGACATTTATTCCTCCACTTTTTATTGGTGTGAAAGAGTGATGATATGGGATCATGGCATTGGAATGTTTGGTGTACTACTTTATTGGGATAATGATGACTTGTTTCACAACTTTGGGCATAATGATGTTTATATCCAAGTGGAGCAGTGGAAGCTTGAAGGAGTTAGACATGGGAAGACATACCAAGGTCCAAAATTAATTTGGGATCTAGGCATTGTCTGGAACATTTGGGCTTAATGCAAATCTGATACATTGAGGACGAGCAATCTTGGGTGGGAGGACTGTAATGTCCCCTTTTGTCTAAGTGATCACGTAGAGATTATTAGTCGTAGGTTAATTGAATTTATTTAAGGGAATAAATTAATTAATTAAATGTTAAATAATCCTAAGTCCTATGGGATTATTTAAATTTAATTAATTAGCAGCTGGACATGTTTTATTTTATAAAGTGACTTTATAATAATGTCAATGACGAATTATAATGTTAAGTCACTTTTGAGGGGAAAAAAGTAAATTAAAAGAGAAATAAAATAAAGTATTACTTTCGAAAAGGAAAAGCTTTATAAAAGGAGGAAAAGATAAAATGAGGATTTATTCTTGACTTGTCATTTTCAAAGAAACTTTTCCTTGAGAGTTTGAGAGCTTCAGCATGCAGGTTCAGTAAACCCTAGGACGGAAAACCTAGAGGTTTTGATTTTTTGGACGAAAACCCAAATCAGCCCACTTGGTGAATTCATCTCAAGATTCATAGTTGTACATCATTGATCAGTTTTCATGGAGATTTGTTGATCTATCTTGCAAAACTTCAAAGGGATTGTTATCTTATGTATGAAGGCATTTCGGGTATGTGTTCCATGGTAGCATTGTGCATTTTCTGATTTGTAACAGCAGCAGGTGTTTGTAAACAGCAATACATTTCTATATCACAAGAATACCCATTTGCTAACTTTGATTCTTTGTATTTCATCAAAATAATTTTCTTGAAAATCTATATCATGTATCTTGCATGTTCAATCTGCATGTTTGCATGTTGTGATATTATTTTATGATGAAGCAAAACATGAGCAAAAATCAAAATCAAAATCAGATTTGAAGCATTATCAGAATGTGGGATATTTCATAAGCAGATTTAAAAAGCAATTTTATTTTTTTGAGCAAATTGATAAGGAGTTTCAGAACTAATCAAAGAAGGAGATCAATCATTTATTTTTTTTATGTCTTTGGAGGAGACATCAATTATTACAGCGAATAAAGGCCATTGGAACAATCCAAAACCCTTGGAACAATTCAAGGATTTGGTCTATATGGAAAACTTCAAGAACAAAGTTTTAGACTTATATCAAAGGTAGAGTTGAAAGATAAGATGACAGTCCACAGAACGTGATAGAGAAAAGCCAACCCTGTGTTGCATGAAGGTATGATAGTCCAAAAAGAGATATTCACAACTTTCTAAACCAAGTAGAGGACAAAAGAGGGACAAGGGTTTTGAGAATTAACCTACGTGGAAGAGTAATGAGAAGCAAGTCCTATAACTAAGATAAGAAGCAAGTTAGATTACCCCAAGAGATGGATCTGGTCCTACTTGAATGTTCCTACCTCTTTTGGGCTAAATAATGAATTGATTACCCCAAGGGATGGATCTAGTCCAAATTGGACATTCCTGCCTCTTGTGGGCTAAGTGATGAATTGGTTACCCCAAGAGATGGATCTGGTCTTGGTTGAACGTTCTTGCTTCTTGTGGGCTAAATGATGAATTAATTACCCCAAGGGATAAATCTAGCCCTAGTTGGACGTCCTTACCTCTTGTAAGCTAAGTGATGAATTGGTTACCCTGAGAGATGGACCTAGTCCTAGTTGGACATTCCTTCCTCTTGTGGGCTGACTGAGGAATTGATTACACAAGGGATGGATCCAGTCTTAGTTGAAAATTCCCACCTCTTATGGGCTAAATCATGAATTGATTACCCCAAGAGATGGATCTAGTCCTAGTTGGATGTTCCTGCTTCTTGTGGGCTAAGAGACGAATTGGTTACCCCAAGAGATGGATTTGATCTTGGTTGGACGTTCCTGTCTCTTGTGGGCTAAATGATGAATTGATTACACCAAGGGATGGATTTAGTCCTAGTTGGATGTTCCTGCCTGTTATGAGCTAAATGATGAATTAGTTACCCCAAGAGATGGAATGGATCTAGTCCTAGTTGGACGTTCCTACTTCTTGTGGGCTAAGAGACAAATTGGTTACCCTAAGAGATGGATTTGATCTTGGTTGGACGTTCCTGCCTCTTGTGGGCTAAATGATGAATTGATTACCCCAAGGAATGGATTTAGTCCTAGTTGGATGTTCCTGCCTCTTATGGGCTAAATGATGAATTAAGTACCCCAAGAGATGGATCTAGTCCTGGTTGGATGTGCCTGCCTCTTGTAGGCTAAATGATGAACCGATTACCCTAGGGGATGGATCTAGTCTTAGTTGGACATTATTAACTCTTGTGGGCCAAATGATGAATTGATTACCTCAAGGGATGGATCTAGTATTGGTTGGGCATTCCTACCTCTTGTGGGCCAAATGATGATTTGATTACCCCAAGGGATAGATCTACCCCTGGTTGGACGTTCCTACCTCTTGTGGGCTAAATGGTAAATTGATTGCCCAAGAGATGGAAGTAGTCTTCGTTGGACATTCCTACCTCTTGTAGGCCAAGTGAACTATGTCTACATATATTCATGTGTATGCTCCATGTTTTTATGTGTATGCTCTGTCTTCATGTGATGTTTTGTGTCTGGATATATTCATGTGTCTACTTCATGTATGCTCCATGTCTTCATGCACTCATGTGTATACTTTGTGTTTTCAAGTGTATGCTTTGTGCTTTGCTCTATACTTTTAGTTGGTATAGAAGAAGAGAATAACTAAGAGTGAACCAAAAGATATGAATTTGAGGCATGCTATCATGCAAATGTTGGTTTTTGAAAATTCAATTGGCACCATTATGAGATAGCCTTGATCCTTTTTGATGGAAGCTGAGAGAAAACTTGTCTCAAGTTAAGCTTTTCCAAGTTTCTACTATTGATCATAATTCACATTCAAAATAAAGGAGAAAACATATATGATAATATCAGAGTTGCGCAAAGGAAGGTGGATCACAAATGGGATTCATGTCCCCTCTTTGAAATAGGATTTAATAATAATAAAAAAACTAAAATGTAAAGGAATAAAAATAAAATTTAATTAAAATATAAAATAATAAAATTAAAATATAGCATAAATAAATTTAGTTAAGTTAATGAAAGGTCAAAAGGCATGAAATGAAAAGTTGCGACTCCTTCAAAAATTACATATAAAAAGGGAGAAGAGAACTTCATTTGAAAGAGGGAGAGAGGAAGGAAGAGAAAAGGGAAGGGAAAAAATAAATGAGAAGAAAATAAGGAAGAGACTCCTTCAAAAGGCAAAAATTATAGAGGGTTTTGACTCTTTCAAAGGGCATAAATGATGAAGGGTTGTGTGTAATGTCCCCATTTTGAGCGAGCATTGGAGTTAGTGGATTTAGCCTATCATTGGGTCCTTGTAGGCTAATTCTGGTGATTAGAGGACCCTGTTGTGGGTTTTGGCCCTGTTTTTAGGGACTTACTATTTATAGTAAGTCACCATATGGTTCTACTGAGCTCAGATGATTTAGAGGAGTTATATGATGCATTCAAATTTTATTTTCAGCTTCCGGTTTGGACTCCAAGATTCTTGGAGGGAGCTTCTATTTTTAGTAAGTCGCCCCGTTAGGTTCATTCATCATCTTTCATCATCAAGATCACTCTTGTCCTGTCAGATTTTGATTCTGATGCTTCCTCAGTCGTTTTCGCAAGATGGGTGAATTATGATTATTATTTAATTAAATAGGCTAAGGTTGTCATTTTTATTGGGAATGTATTGTGGGCATCTTAGTGTTATAGCTCGTTGGAACCAAATTTAAAAATTTTAAATCCTAAGCTCATAAAACAAGGACCCTTTGTGTCAAAATATGGTTATTTTAATGAAAGGGTCTTTTTTTCATCATTAAAGAGGAAAGAAATATAATAGTTTATTATATTTCAAATGTGCACATAAAGCAAAGTCTTTTGTAAGTGAAAAGTGTGTGAGAGAAGATATTTTTTATTATAAAAGCAATGCTTTGGGCAAAAGCAATGGAACCATTGATCATTTTATGATATTGAAAAGTTTGGAGAGTTTGGTCTTCACTTGTGGAGAAAACCTCTGAGATATTTCAAATTTGCAGAGATGTGTTGGAACCGAGCTATTATATTTTCAAATTGAATTGTCATCAATTAATTGCACATGAATTCGTGAAGAATTCGATTTTGCAGAGAGAGCATAAGGGTTTGGTTATTCCTTGAAGAAACGTCAAGTTCTTCTAAGGATTCGAACACTTTGAATTGGTTTCATAATACCAATGAATTGTGTTGCTGTCAGTATTTGCTGGTGAATTAATGGATGTCGTATGGCTATGAAGGGAGGCGTATATATTTAAGAGGGCAGTGTATCATTGTCCAGCTGCATAGGGTTTAAGAGAAGATGCCACCTCAATCTGCCTTCACCTTATTGTAGCGCAAGGAGGCTGCAAATGTTTAGATGACATTAATTGTTATTGGCGTCAATCTCCAGCAAGCTTAATGTCATTCCTTGTGGCTGCGTCTCAACTCCAAGCAGCCGTATTAATTAATGGAGGTGCAATAATCAGTCTAGTTATCTTGGTTATGGTTATTTCTTGTAATGGTTTGATTAAATTCTGATTTGATGTGCAATCAAAGAGCATTTGGAAATTAATTTGTTGTTGTTGTCAAAATATTTTTTGTTGAAATTGCAAAGGTTATAGATATTTTAAATTTCAATAAAAATTTACAAATAAAATTGAGTTAATAGCTAGATTGCAATTGAGAGCCAGTTGGGCTCATCACAGTGGTATCAAAGCTTTGATCTTGCCAGCCTGGAGGTTATGAGAGCTTAGCTATGGCAGACAAGTTTGTGCCTGGTATGCATTATGTCCGCAGGGGTAGAGCTTCACTCCCACCAGAGGGTAGTAAACAGGGAAAGCAGTTGAATAGCATGGTTAATCTCAGGAAGCAAACAAATGCCCTGATGGAAAGTATGGAAAAGCTTAGACAAAATCAGGAAAGGATGAGTGCTTTTCTTTCAAATCCATCAACCATAGACAATGCGGCAAGGTATATGGTTTCCATTTTTAAAAGGTCTTCCTCACAGAGAAAACAGGAAGAGAACTGGGAGGATTGTACAGGTGTAGCTTCCACAGCCAGCAACCATTAGGTAGTGGAGCCTTTGCTCAATGAGGTAGTTACTAGTCCCTATACGCGTGATGATGGAGGCTCTTCCCAAGAGCATGTGGTTATGACAGACTTGCTTGAGGACAGTTGCATTGAGTCTCATCATTTCCATGTGACAGGAACTTGTGATCATGGGAATGTTGATGACATGATAGCCACCATTGATTGCAGCCCTACATTAACTGGTAGCAATGAAATTACTAATGATACAGGTTCTGATTTTTATGATAAAGTCCTATGTTTGAGCCTATTAATGTCCTTGATGACAGGGCAAGTGTAGAGAATGTTGTGGGTATCACTATGGGTTTTGACTCGCATGATGAGAGTGTTAGTTTTCATGATTGCATGGAAAATGCGAGATCTTCTAATTCTGATTTCTATGACAGTAGTGAGTCACGTTGGCAGCAGCATGAGATATCAGAGGTTTTACAGGTTGATGAGATTTGGTGATGTGGACAGTACTGATGTTATCTATGAGGATGACTCATGTTGTAGTGAGTCTAATTTGTCATATCAAACTTTAGAAAATGGTTCATAGTACTCGTTAGTTGATGATAGGTCTCAAGATCACGACCTGTAGGGACTTACAATTGCTTTGGTAGTGGGTGCATGCGAGGAAACTGATGTAGTAACAACTTTTACTGATTCAGTTAAGTCATTTGTTGAGGTGCTTAGCAGCAGTACCTTAGTTGTTGATGTGTGCACTGATGATAGTGCACATGTTGAATATGAGGTGAGTGATGTATAGAAAATGTCATGTTATAGTATAGATCAGCACAGTGGCGAGGCTCACTTTGTGAACAATCCTTTATTTGATATGGATGTCACTATGTCATATGACAATCCATTATTTGAGTTCAGCGATGATCGCTTTCAAGTGATGAGTGAGGATGATGATGATGATTGGGATCTTTTAAGTACACCGAATGATCACACAGTTTTTACAGGATGTCAATCAGTTTTTACTGAGCAATTTACAGAGGTGTACACAGTGAGGAGTGCTTTTAATTTCACTTTTGATCCTCATGTTCAGGATATCTACCAATTACAAAGTCCTTCAGTGCATCCGTTTGATAACTGGTATGATTGTTTAGTTGGCACATAGACTGGGGGAAAGTCCAGTTTGTCACTTGAGTTGCTTCCGTGTAAGTTACTCACGGTTGAGTTACTCCCATGTGATGTTCTTGTCTCAGCATCATCAGTTCGATTGTTGAGTTCATTTTCTCAGACGCAGCAATTGGTACTGTTGATGTTGGAATTATTTTTGCTGGAGTGTGGTGATGATAGGGACATTACTCCATTCTATCCTTGGGATCCAGGTGGACTTTTGTGTTTTGTTTTCTGAGATTGCTTGGAGACAAGCAATTTCAGGGAGGGAGGGTTGTAATGTCCCCATTTTGAGCAAGCATTGGAGTTAGTGGATTTAGCCTATCATTGGGTCCTTGTAGGCTAATTTTGGTGATTAGAGGACCCTATTGTGGGTTTTGGCCCCGTTTTGAGGGACTTACTATTTATAGTAAGTCATCATATGGTTCTACTGAGCTCAGATGATTTAGAGGAGTTATATGATGCATTTAGATTTTATTTTCGGCTTTCGGTTTGGACTCCAAGATTCTTGGAGGGAGCGTCTATTTTTAGTAAGTCACCCCGTCAGGTTCATTCATCATCTTTCATCATTAGGATCACTCTTGTGCTGTCAGATTTTGATTCTGATGCTTCCTCAGTCGTTTTCGCAAGATGGGTGAATTATGATTATTATTTAATTAAATCGGCTAAGGTTGTCATTTTCATTGGGAATGTATTGTGGGCATCTTAGTCTTATAGCCCGTTGGAACCAGATTTAGAAATTTTAAATCCTAAGCTCATAAAACAAGGACCCTTTGTGTCAGAATATGGTTATTTTAATGAAAGGGTCTTTTTTTCATCTTTAAAGAGGAAAGAAATATAATAGTTTATTATATTTCAAATGTGCACATAAAGCAAAGTCTTTTGTAAGTGAAAAGTGTGTGAGAAAAAATATCTTTTATTATAAAAGCAATGCTTTGGGCAAAAGCAATGGAACCATTGATCATTGTATGTAATTGAAAAGTTTGGAGAGTTTGGTCTTCACTTGTGGAGAAAACCTCTGAGATATTTCAAATTTGCAGAGATGTGTTGGAACCGAGCTATTGTATTTTCAGATTGAATTGTCATCAATTAATTGCACATGAATTTGTGAAGAATTCGATTTTGCAGAGAGAGAGCATAACAGTTTGGTTATTCCTTGAAGAAACGTCAACGTCTTCTAAGGATTCGAACACTTTGAATTGGTTTCATAATACCAATGAATTGTGTCGCTGTCAGTATTTGCTGGTGAATTAATGGATGCCGTACGGCTGTGAAGGGAGGTGTATATATTTAAGAGGGCAGCGTATCATTGTCCAGCTGCATAGGGTTTAAGAGAAGATGCCACCTCAATCTGCCTTCACCTTATTGTCACGCAAGGAGGCTGCAAATGTTTAGATGACATTAATTGTTATTGACGTCAATCTCCAGCAAGCTTAACATCATTCCTTGTGGCTGCGTCTCAACTCCAAGCAGTCGTATTTCATAATGGAGGTGCAATAATCAGTCTAGTTATCTTGGTTATGGTTATTTCTTATAATGGTTTGATTAAATTCTGATTTGATGTGCAATCAAAGAGCATTTGGAAATTAATTTGCTGTTGTTGTCAAAATATTTTATGTTGAAAATTGCAAAGGTTATAGATATTTTAAATTTCAATAAAAATTTACAAATAAAATTGAGTTAATAGCCAGATTGCAATTGAGAGCCAGTTGGGCTCATCACATTGTGACTCATCCAAAGGTTGCTAATTGTGGAAGGTTGTGATCTTTGCAAAGGGCAGCCATGATGAAGAGGTGCGACTCTTCCCCACATTGGAAGATAAAAAGGGGAGAATGTTTCATTTGAGGTGGGCATCCAGGGGAAAGAAATTTGGGGAATAATATATTATTCTCAAAGGCAACAATGAAGAGTGGTGACTCAATTCTAATGAAAGGTGGCAACCCTTTCACCAATAAACTATAAAGGAGATTTCATTCCGAGCAAAAAAGGAGTATAAACAATAAAAGAGTATTATTCAGATTTTGGGAGCAGACTAAGCAGAAGAATTCCGTTTAATAAAGGAGATCAACCTGATATGAGAAATCAAACTGCAGATATTTATACAGCTTATCTCATCTTATTCGAGTAAGAATTACATCTCTAACTACATTTTTGCTCCTGTTTCATATTGGATTTGTGATTTTAGGGTAAAGTATATGGTGATCCTGAAAGGGGACATTACTTTAGCCTAGTTCAATTACATACATTGATGATTGCACAATCTCAAACCCAATAATCAAATCAAAAAGGGAGTCATAAAACCACTTAGTGTTCAGCTCTCCTATTAGAACTATAGCTGAATATTGTTTATGATTCCCCAAAGGGCAATGTAAGTGAAATATTGACATCTTAGTTTGCATTCCTAGGCTAGGACCCTATTCCCACGATTTCAATATAAAAGAACTGAAACATATATAATTCAGACAGTGGGAAGAAACAAAATGAAACTATTCGTCTTCCTATTTTTTATTTGTAATGCATTCATGTTTTGATTCTTTTTCCACTGGAGTGTTATGTCTGGGATAATTGACATACTCATTTGAGAAGAGATACATGTAGTGTGTGTTTGTCTATGACTCTATAGTCACTAAAAGACTTAACACATATATATAGCAATCATATTTTCAGAAGACCAGCTAGATAGGGCTGTTAGGAAAGGACAATGTCTGCTTCTGTTACCCTGCAGTAGTATTTTCTCTTTGAAATACAAGGGCCAGACTTGGATATTGATATTGATAACAAAAACAGTAAGATATGCCCTAGTTTTATTTGTGTGCTTCAAATTTTTTGTATTTTTAAGTATTTTATGTCTTTATAAAGTAGTTCACATATAATTTATAAAAATATTACTAGACTAATTGTTTTTTCCTAAATTTCATGTATAAATTTAAACATTTTTTAATCATGTCATCTCCCACTACCCATCTCCCTGGTTTTGAAAAATCCTGGCACTACTCATCACTGCCTCACGCATCAGCACCTGTAATAACACTAGTTCTACATATACCAGGTTGATGTCTGCGTTATTCTCTTAAAGATAGTGAATTCACTTTGTATATCTGGAAACCAAGAAGAATCTCATAAGCAGATTCATTTATCATAAGATGTCACTCCTGCCCAGACAGCACTTTGTTAAAACCAACTCTGATATGTCTATTAGTTCATCATTATGAAATATTTATACAGTGTTAAAAAATTTGGTATACAGAAGTAAATGATATTCTAAAATCTGAGAGGAAGCCCGTTCCATTCTTAAAGAGTCAATACATATTTATAGGAGTTTAAACCTAACACGTGTACATAACTGTTTTCCAGAACTAGGACATAAAAATTGATTTTAAAAAATCGCTTTATCTTTGCTTTGAAAATTTAAGGATAATTTACTATCCTCTATCCATTTAAAATTTACTGTGAGCTATTAAGTCGGACAACAAGAAATGGAGAGGAAGAGGCCATTGAAAACCATGAGCTTCCGAGCTAACATGCAAGCCAAGAAGATCCCCTCCTTTCAGCATCTTTACCAGCAACATACCCACAGAATTAAACTTAGTAAGTTGCGGAATTAGTTAGTTGCTGCAGTGATTCAGAATCTTAAATGAAGATATCCAGGGGTGAAAAGTAATAATCCCAATTTGAAATCAGAGAGTTACTAATCAAAACTCATCTGGTTCAATGTCAGAATCAAATTGAGATTAAAATCGTCAGCTCTGAAAATTCTCTTATGGTGGACACTTTGAAATAAAATACTTCACTAAGATTTTATGTGGTCCAAGCACTGCATCCCCTTCAAGCTTCAATCAACTGAGAACTCAGAATCAAATACTAGTGCATTTGAGTCCACGCCAAAATATGAAGTACTAGTATTACTCAACGATAACTTTGATGAAACTTTTGTGGTTTTGAATTACCTAGTAGTGTTTCTAGGAGCAAAGCCCTCCTTCAAAGTGGCCTAATTGACAACCTGCGCTACTATACTCAATATTTGCCAACAATATATTTTCAAGCTGGTACAAGAGAATCCATGATAATTGATCTATCTAACGCGTAACGACTTAAGGTTAATAAAATTTATTAATGACAATATGCCCGTGCACCGATCGAACCCGAAACCCTCAGAGAATGTCATTATCTTTGAAATGTTTATAAGCACAATGAGAGTTCAAAACGTTAGGTAAGACATGCTTCAAAACTGCCAAAAAATCACATTTTTTGTTTTAAAAAAGATGATTTTCAGCTCAACCGAGTTCTAACAATGAAATCAACGGATTCATACATCTGATTGTGATAGGCAAAAGTTTTCGATTGCGGAGTTCCAATAATATTACAGCATATATTGTATCCGCGTGTTTCATCGGACGGGATCGCAATAATTATATGGATTTTTGTATAACCAATTCATCCGATTAGATCCCGATGCTTTAAGCATAATTTAGCAGTACAAGAAACAGAAAACATCTGCCAAATAGTTAACATAAAAATCACCTTAGTTAAGAAACAATATTCCTTGTACAGCGAGTCGATTGGGTGATCTGGTTCTTGTGAAATGAATTCAAAAGCTCTTCCTTTGATCTGCAATCTTAAGTTTTACAATTATCTTGGAAGCGTTCTTCCCCCTCAAAACCATCGTCCCGCAGATACAGAGCACTGGTGTGTGAAGGAGAGGGTAAAATAAATATCTTTAATATTAATAATAATTGCCTTACTTTGGGGACAAAAGTTAAACATATCAATTTTTATTTTTAATTTGATAATTTTAAGGAGCTTTTAAAAAAAAAGTGAAGTAATTTTGATAGGCACGAAATGCTTCAAGCACTTTAGAGGAAGCGTATAACATGGTAAATGGGATCGTCAAGGAAAAAGGAGTTGGGTGCATGTTTTTTTTTCCTTTTTTATTATTAGTTCCAATGTTTCACTCGAGCACTACTCTATTAAGTTTTCAAAGGTACGGATAATTTTTTTGGTCAAATGCTATAGTTTTTTTTTTTTACAGAATGAGACATTGTAAAATTAGGTGATTATTTTTCTAGTGGCTTTTTTTATTTTAAATGTGTAAAATTGGGAGGAAAAAGAGGAGGCCCATGTGTGTTGCAATCATAGTATAATATTTGGTGCAATTAATATATTTTTGATAGTGATAAATGTCATTTGTGGTAGTAGTGAATGTCATGTGATTTTTTTCAGTTTGCATTATTTTTGTTTTGGAAGGAGAAAGAGACGAAGTAGAGTTTGTGAACGAGAGGCTAGGGTGAGTTGTGAGGTATGGGGTATGAGTTTGTGTGTTTCATTATCAGGTTTATATGTTGCATAGCTTGGTCTGTAGCGTGTTGATTTTTTGCATGATTTTTAAAGCTACCTATGCATTATTATTTTTATGGTTTGTTAGTTCTAAACAAATTTGTGTTGATTTCTGATTTTTTCCAGCTCGCATTGTTTTCATTTTGCAAGGACTGAGTGAGAGATGAAGTAGGGTTTGTGAATGAGAGACCAGGACTGGTTGTGAGGTATGGAGTATTGTTTTTTGTTATTTTGTTGTCATGTTTATCTGTCGCATAGTTTGGTTTGTTTTTTGCATGGCTCTTATAGTGGTCTATGCACTATTTTGTATTGTTTACTGGTTCTAAAAAAAATTGTGTTGGTTTGTGATTTTTTCCAACTCGTATTATTTTCGTTCTCTAAGGACCAAGTGAGAGACAAAGTAGGGTTTGTGAATGAGAGGCTATGACCAGTTTTGAGGTATAGAGAATGGATTTTGTTGTTTCATTGCTAGGTATATATGTTACATAGCTTGGTATGTAGCGTGCTGATTTTTTATTTGGTTGTTAAAGTGTTCTATGGGCTATTTTTTATTGTTTACTGGTTCTAAATATTTGTGTGTTGGTTTAGATTATACTGAATCATATAAAGGTCATGATAGACATTATTTGCATTGTGTTGCAAGAAAGGTGTGAGGAAGAAGGACATAGCAACGCAACGAGAGGCAAGGGAGGGTTTTGAGGTATAGCAGGCAGTTTTGTTTGTTTTGTTGGTTGGTTTATCTATGGCCTAGTTTTTGGTTGAGCTATGTGTTGTTTAATATGATTTGGCAAACATTGTGTTGGTTCTAGAGTGAATGAAGCTTCCCTTCATCAATTGATTGGTTGTCACATAGCTTATTTAGTCATTGCTTATGTAATGCATCTATTGTAAATAATCTATTTAGGCACAAACTAATTTTATAACTCCTTAAACATATGTGTGGCAGGTAATATCATTAAACACTTTGAAAAATAATCTATACCACAAAAAGAGCAAGGGAGGTAAATAATCCATTTAGCATAGCTCAAAGCCCTTGATTATGTGTACGCTTGTTATTTGATTGTTGCTTCACCTTGCCTCTTCCTAGTTCATTGCTTTATCTTGTGTCAAGTTTTTTGTCAAATAAAAATGAAAATTTTGAATAATGAAATAAATCCTATTAAGTTTAACTTTAGGAGTGACATATGCGCACGTATGAAATGCCATAAATAAAACAATGCGGAGCAGACTAAATATATTATTAGGTTAGCATACTATTGACAAGACTTTGTGATGGCCTCACCAACAAAGTATCATTTGTCATTGGATACCAGAGTATCGACCAACTTTGTCTGAAAAGGTTTATCAGAGAGTGAACCCTCCTAGCCTCCAAGCACCTGGTAGTCGGGTTGCGATGGTGCAAGAGTGGTTTAGTTGAGTAGGTGACTATTAATGATAAGGGGTCTGCTAGTTTTAAGCTCACCAAGCATCAGAGACTTAGGGTCGAGGATGAGGTTTCCTGCAAGTAGCATTTAGCTTTGAAAAAGAAAACATAAAAGATCAACCAGAGTTAGAGTAAAAATCTACCTATAATCATATTATAAACTTCCAAACATCAACAATGCTCAAAATAAAGAATCGGTAACCATACTAAACATATGCATGATCATCAACCAAAACATACAATAGCAATGAAAGCAAAGCCTTTCATTTAGCTACCAAAGGACTTGAGCAAAGAACATAGGAAAGGATACAACATGAAAGTCACTTTCCAAATTCGGAATCAAGGACAACAAAAAGTAGCATGAAGAGTAATCTTTCATTCCTTCATTAACTTTAAGAGTCATCATCACTAGTTGGTACATCCATGGCTGTAGGAGAGCATTAAGATGTTGGAACTAAAATAGCTAAACTAAGAGCAAAGAGTGCAAGAGAGCTTCTACAATTTCTATGGACAAAAAAATCATCAATTCTGTCGAACCTTTGAATAGTGTCAGACCTCCTATTTATATATGAGACTCACTATTTATATTGGGATCTACAACCTATACAACCTACCTATTTACATTGAGTATAATATCTACAGTCGGTACTACCTACACTATCAAAATCACTTTATTATAATACAATACTCAAAAAGGATATAAAAGAGAAAGGGAGAAGAGAAAGAAGCGATATGGGGTTTCAATTCTCAAGGAGACACCATCATGTGTGTGGATGTGAATATGTTCACTCTAGGTGTCTCAAGCTACGTGCTCCATATGTAGTGATGACTCCATGTCTCCAAGTACCCCATGTATGCCAGGTATTAAATATTGGATCAATGCCTTGGGAGTTGGGATGATGTCTACAGTCTCTTGCCTTTCTCTTATCATTTTTAGACCAAATTATACCTGTCGAATCTCTGACAAGATCTTAGGATGACAATCAATCGGCTCTCGAAAAATCATCAACATGAATGTAAAGAACCCTGGCTAGCTCTTCTGAATCCACTTAATTTGAATTTAAAATATTTGCAAACGCTTGTTCAAACTTATTTTAATTTTTTTTAAATAACTTCCTCCAATTCAGATATTAAACTAGAACAATATGAAACTTTGCATAAACTCTATTACACATCCAGTTTACACATTTATTACACTGGCTGCAAATTGTATAATTTCAAAATTAATTAACATGGAATTTAAAGCACCTGGTATTTATGTTTGACTGCAATTTGTAATTAACTCCAAGAAAATTTAACACAACACCTCAAAATTAAGTTAGCCGCCATTATGATGGGCCAAAACTGCTATGCTTGGCACGTGCTCTGCTGAATATCAACCACAGGCCCTTGAAACATATGAAACGACTCTAAAAGGAAGCCATATTAGCTGAAGAGGAAACGCAACCTCTTCCTTTACGTCCACCCTGCCCAAGCCTTCACTCAGCACTAGCGTGATGACAATGAGACTTCACGCCAAATCAGAATCACCTCCTTGAATGCAGCATTGAGATAATTCGGTGTCTCTTGTCAATTTGGAAGACCCCAGCAAATTCGAATACAATTACCAAATGAAGAAACACAGAACTCCTCCAAACAATTTCAGAACTTCAGCAGGAAGACAAATCAAACCCCAGAATGAATAAATTGATTTTTTTGTAGAATAAACTTCTCAAAATTCTAGTATACCTCAGCACTGGATTACGATCTCAGATACAGCTACAAAATTCACCATCAATCTGTAATGGCTCAAATTATCAGAAGAGGAATCAGTCCTCAAAACCCTAGTCAGGTAGTCTCTCTCATGAACTTCAATCAATTCATAATTCATCAATAGATGATTTTCCTTTCACAAAGCATTGCTTTTATAATTCAAAAGCGTCTTCTCTCACACACTTTTCACTTAAAACACTTTTATACTTAGGCACATATTGAATAATATAATTTATTAATTCATTTGGCTCCAAAAAAGGCCTTTTCACCAATATCATGAAATTATGACGCGCAAGGTCCCTGTTTCTTGTGCCCAAGATTTAAAACTTTTCAACCTGGCACTAGTACATTTGAGATCAATTTCCAATGGCCATTTGTCGGATTTGCAACGGTCATTTGTCGGCATTTTGACACATGTGTCCATCATAGTTTTTGTATTGGAAATTGTGATGGAAGAGATATCCATCAGTTTACTGACACCCCGTTACGTCAGAAACTTGCACATGATAACAACTTTGTTATGGCATTTCTTACGGTCCCTCTATCAAAATTCTAACACAAAGACCTATCGAAAATACACGATCTCTGTCGGAACTAACTATCGAAAAGACATCCTTTCTGACATTAGAACTATTGGTATTGCAACAGATCTTCAACCAATTTATGACAAATAATGTCATCGGTGATGTAGCATTAGTGTCGGATCTGTCTATCAAAAATTGCTTATCTTCGACAGGTTTCCCTGTCGAACATATAGCATTACTGTCGCAATAATTATCGTAAAGTATTTCTCTGACATTTGATCTATTGGATAGGCGATGTGTTGGCCTATATTCTGACGGGAAATGATGTCGGATGTATAGCAGTGGTGTCAGAATTAATTATTAAGTGTCAAAAAATTGACGGATATGCACATTAAAGATAGTACGGCTCAAGAGACCATCATAGGTTGTCTCTTTCTTGGGTCTATGTTATTTATAGAATGTTTTACCTTTCATTAGCTCATCGAATCCAAGGATTTGAAAGAATTTAATAGAATATTTTCATGACAACGTCTATTATTTAAGTTGACGTTGCACAAATTTATCTACTTCGCGCACTTGTAGACTATGAGGACGGCGATAAAGAAGCATGGCCATGTGAGGAGATGCTTCTTTATCTCCATCCTAATAGTCTACAAGTGTGTGAAGTAGATAAATTCGTGCAATGTCAACTTAAATAATATACGTTGTCATGAAAATATTCTATTAAATTCTTTCAAATCCCCGAATTTGATGAGCTAATGAAAGGTAAAACATTATGTCAATAATATAGACCGAAGAAAGAGACAACCTATGATGGTCTCTTGAGTTGTGTTATCTTTAGTCCTAGCTACTAGGTAAGGCCTGGAAGACTTATACATGTCGATCGTCGAGAATAATCACCGCCTTCCATTTATGTACACTGCACAAATTGATCCAAGTCTCGTAAAAACATTTTACACTTGTACATCTCATCAATACTGGAGGCCTAAAGTAATTTTATACGATCACTAGCACATTTCGTGCATGGATGAGAAACAGTATCCAAAGTTTCTAGATAACCATTTTTGAGAAGAGGAATGAGTGGAGGCCAAAGAAGGGATAATTGTGAAGGTTTTATAGATGCAGGTTACTGAATCATCATCTCTGCACTAGTACTCAATCTAGCCTCCACTCCATATATGTCTTATCAGAATCTAAAAACTCTCCATCATTGATTCCCATCATTTTTTCAACATCTTCGTGGATTAAGACCTTAAATTATTGAGCTTCTCTTTGTTTCGAGAATAGTTTAACATTCTCTACTTAACAGGGCCAACCACGTGAAGGTGGAAGCTCACTTGGCCCCTCCTAGGAGCCTCTTATGACCCTTTACGACATTTTAAGACCTCTAAGATGTATTCTTAGGGATTGTAAAGGGTCATAAGGGGTCCTGGGACACAACAGCTGAGAAACATAAATGTAGGCATCATGGTCACAATTTTTTGGAGACACAACATAATTGAGTGGTTTTTCGAGATGATGCAAAGTAGTGGTTGCTTTGCATCGTCTGGGAATATCACTCAATTATGTTGTGTCTCCAAAAAATTGTGACCATGATGCCTACATTTATGTTTCTCAATTGTTGTGATATGTACATCACAGTCTATCATTGTTGCAGCTGCAAAACCTATATTCCACAACAAAAAGGAATACATCTTTTTAGCCTGGGTCTAGATCCTACCCCAATTGTCAAAGGATCTAGGGCCAGGCTCAAAAGATGTCTTCCCATTCTGTCTGCAACATTGTGTCCATCCATGATCTTAGGAACATCATCATCTTTCCACTCTTCATTTGCCAAAATATATCGCTTCTTCAAGCTTGCAGAGTAATCTTATTAATAAAATAACTCTTGCCAACATTAGGGTACCCACAAATCAAAATAGTTGATGTTATTGGTGCTTGTGCTCAAGGATATCGATTCACTGTTTTGAAATGGCCAAATTATTTTTATTTCGATTGTAGAGAAAAGGAGTGGGAGAAAATGAGTGGGTGAAAGTTGATCGAGCACAAGAGAAGGCATTGCATTTTATTTGATCATGAATGCTCTCTGAAATGACCAATCATGTTTTCTATTCGATTCTTTTTGGTGCTTTTTTTTCCCATATTCAGTAGATAAAAATCATGGCGGCAGCCACTTAGCCATCTTTTTGATGTTCCAAGTATTTTACAAAGATACAGGTATGTGGATTTATCATTCAATTGCTTGCAGTTATTGGTCAAATGCAAATATTTTGTCACGTTGAAAGGGCAAGATATCAGTTTGGTGTTTTTGGTTTATGTTAAAAGTTGATTTGGTAAAATCCTCAAAAAACACACTACATGTTCTAAAATGTAAAGAAGTTGAATGTTAAATGTAAGATATATATCTCATCCATAGTAATCAAAAGAAATGACATGAAACTTATAAGGAGATTTACCAAACCAAAAATATAAGCAACTAGGAAACATGATTGGTACCTTATGAATTGGTTTTTGAGGTGCACAATCTTCATCAATCTCCTCAAAACAAGACCCCTCCTCACGAAAAATGCATTTAACACAAAAAACAAATCTACAAAACTGAACCAATGGCATGTTTAGAACAAAGAAATAGATTGATAATAATATGCTGAAAATTCTATTATGTTTAATACACGCAAAAGGATCAGTCCCAATAATTCTTAAACATACTTTATCTGATATAATAACATGCTAATTAAACTGATAAAGGTGTTATCTGCATTTAATCTACCAATTACTAATTACACAAAAAATAAATTTACAAAATTGAACCAATGGCATGTTCTTCGTATGTGATGTCTTCATCTTTCGAGCCTCTGGCATCATATTCGACCACAAATTTCAAATGCATTGCATTTTATTTGATCATGAATGCTCTCTAAAATGACTGCATTCTACTGGTTTCGTGCCCTAGCTCGTTCTTTATCTCCATTATTTGATGTTATTGGTGCTTGTGCTCAAGGATATTGATTCAATGTTTTCAAATGTTTGGATCATTTTGGTCGTGACTATTCCTCTAGTACACAGTCAGGAAATGTAACTATCTAATGATTATATGTAATGTTGAATGGATTAAATGCTTTATTCTTGGTAGAAGTGAATGGAAGGAATAGTGTTGGTGTTAGGTTTCATTTATTATTGAATTCAATGGTTTCCAAGATGTGTTGAGGAGTTTGCTCCTTGTTTAATGTCAACTGTTCCTACACAATCCACTCATACAACAGTGAAATGCTATGTGATTGACAATTTCATACAACTGGTCCTTTGGTGTGTATTAAATACAATCCAGTCACTTATTGAATGCTTTGGAGACTACTGGTTTGACTATCCATGCGTTACCAGTGACTGAGATTCATTAAAGGATACAAAACCCTTCATTTTGGGGTTATTGTGTGTGGATTCAAATGTAAGTTTGATTTGATTAATGTTTAGAAGAGATCAATAAAGTATTTAATGACAATCTTACATGTTTGGAGAGGTTTGAGAGGCACTTATCATGATTGTACCCTCACAAACAGCGACATAGACTAGTTTTACTAAGTTTCCTTTCTCTATTTTGAGGTTTCCTTTCTCTGTCGTAGGGGTACAGTCAGAGGGTTCATTGACAAAATGATCCTTTGAATGGTTACTATGAATATGAATGATTTGATATAGCATATTGTTCATTTTACTTAAAGTTTGGAATAGCTTGTGCAAGGGTGAAAGTAGTTTTGATCGTTTTGGTTGTGATTGTTCCTCTACACAGTCAGAAAATGTAACTGTCTAATGATTATATGTAATGTTGAATGGATTAAATGCTTTATTCTTGGTATAAGTGAATGGAGTCTCCAAGATGTGTTGAGGAGTTTTCTCCTTGTTTAATGTTAACTGTTCATGCACAATCCACTCATACAATAGTGAAGTTACAAAATTGAACCAATGACATGTTTACAACAAAGAAATAGAATGATAATAATATGCTGAAAATTCTATATATTCTGTTTAATACACGCCAAAAGACCAGTCCCAACAATTCTTAAACATACTAGTTATCTTATATGATCAATTGTTAATAAAGGTCTAATTATGTAGACTGCTAGCACGAAGGAAGATTTGACCTAGCCAAATCTTCCTTGTACCACACAAAAAAAAAGTGTGATAACTATGTCTACTCCAACTTTAATTGTTTAAGAATTCATCATATCAGATAAAGTATGTTTAAGAATTGTTGGGAGTTCTATTAGACCTTTGTTGTAAACATGCCATTGGTTTTCAAATGTTTGGATTCACGTTTGTTGATATTAATGGCACGTTTAATGACGCCATTGTATATTATTGTCACTGAAATGACCGCATTCTACTGGTGTCCTGCCCTAGCCCATGCTTTAACTCCATTATTTGATGTTATTGGTGCTTGTGCTCAAGGATATCCATTTTTTTGAAATGTTGACTGTGGTTATCAAATGGACAACCCTTGAGCTTCTAGCTAGGTGTCATTTGTATTGATAGCTTAGGGCATCAAATGTATTATATCATTGATAGTTGAGACTTTGTTAAAAGGAAATAGGACAAAGAATGATTTTGATTTAGTTTCTCTATTTTGATCTCTAAGTGGCTTACAACCTTAGAGAAGTATATGCATATTTACAGATGCAGTTGCAAGATACATAGCAGCCGATAATTCACAAAAAATTCATGCATCCAATTTGAATAGAAATTAATACAAAGAAATAGGGTCCTCCAATGGCCCAATCATCTGGACCTTGACTGTCCCCTCAACTAGTGACCCTTCAAAACTGGGTTTTCATGCAATCAGTGAGTGATCCTTCATTCTCCTAGTCTGCCCTACCTCCAAACATATTGGAAATACACAATACAATGATAACAAGTCTTTCACAATCCCCCTTCCCTCAAGGGACACTATCAACCATCCCTTCCACATAGCATTTCACTGTTGTATGGCTGGATTGTGCAGGAACAGTTAACATTAAACAAGGAGCAAACTCCTCAACACATCTTTGTTGTAAACATGCCATTGGTTCAGTTTTGTAAATTTGTTTTTTGTGTTAAATGCATTTAAATGGAACATTAAGCATAGTAATAATATGCTTAATCTATTAGTAATTGCATATTAAATGCCCATAACACCTTTATCAGTTTAGCATGTTATTACAAGATACTAAAGAAGACCTACTATTTGTCAGAGAAATCTTCACTGTCCCCCACAATAAAGACAATCAAGATTGACCTCCTACCCCACAACAAAGAACATTGTAATAAGAATAAGATATAATATAGTGTTAGAATAAACTTTGAACAAAGACATGTAATGCTTAAGTTAATGATCTAAAAAGCTGCAAATATAGGAATTGAAAAAGAAGATAGTGCCAAGAAACATTTTCACAGATATGAAACGTGAGGAAAAGTAATAACATTAACAATGCCAAGATTCGCAGCATTAAATTTCACTTGCGAATGAGTTTATGCAGTGGGTTGCCCAGCATCAAAAATATGTTGAGTTGCATTTGAGCTGTAACTAAGAGTATCATGTGGAACAGACCCTAAACTTTGAAAGCATTCTCCAGCCTGGCAATTCAAAATTCAATCTAGGCAAGCATCAGTAAGTGAAATAAATTATAGACATCAACATCAACATCATCATAATCATTAGAAATAAACTTTAAAGACATATTTTGGATAGTACTATGTTTCTTGAAAGTTTTTGTGATGCTTCTAAACTTTAAAGACATATTTTATGGCTTAATGATAACATAGTTTAGGGCCTGTTTGGTAGCGCACCATTTCCAGCATTTGCCTGGAATTGGCATTTGTTATTGCCCATTTCGTCAAATCCTCAGTTTGGCAATACAATATGAAAATGGAATAGGAATGTGTTAATGCTCATTTTGGTTCAAAATGAGCATTAACATCTTCCATCTAAAAAGGTGGAATTGGGATTTGAAATTGGAATTTGAATGGAGGGAAAGCAAATTTTTAAGTTTTTCATGTTGGGGGGGATTTAATTGATTTTTTATTTGTCTGGGTGGTTTGTAACTTTGCTTTTTGTAAATTTTTTGCCGAATTTTTTTTCGATTTTTGTCAAAAAAAATTTCAATTTTTTTTTAAAAAAATTGATTTTTGAATTTTTTGAATTTTTTCTCAAATTTTTTTTCTAAATTTTTTGTTGAATTTTGGTTGCAGTGATTGTAACTTGGTTGCCTGCCACCAACTTTGGCTGCCTAAAACGGTCTGCGATTACATTTTAAATTCAATTCCATTAATAAAAATGAATTATTAAATTTAAAAACATTAAAACAATTTTAAAAAAATCATACTCAAATTCCAATTCCAGTTTCAAAAAGTGGAACCAAACGGTCGAAAAATAATCCATAAATGAAAAATCGGATTATCAAATCCATGATTTGACCATTTTTAGCATTTGATTAAATTCATCATTTCCTAATTCCCGCTACCAAACGGGCCCTTAGTGTTTTGTTTTCTGATGGAATGTTGTTGGTCATTCATGGTCTTGAAGAAACTTTTGATTGTTTTGGTTCTCAAGTCTTGACGTTGTTTCTCAATGTGATATAGACTGACCACAAGATGGTTCAGTTGGTCCTCTCTTTCTGTTTAATCATTTGTCTTCTTCATGGTGTAAGTGTCAATATGTTATAATCCAACCAGCATGTCATACCCCCACTTCTGACAAACTGCACAACATGCAAATCACAACCAAAGACTTGGGTGATCAGCATACACAAACAATGATTACCCTTAGGAAACAATGATCATTAATATTCATTAATGGCGGGCGGTGATTCCTTGGTAATAAAGGCATTGACAGCATTCATCATCTTAACCAAGTCATGGGTGGTGATCCTTGAAATAGCACAATTAGTAAAAGGAAATAACAACATAACATAATTTGGAGTGAGGAAGAAGGAAAATTGGAAAACAAAATATGGAATAATCAGGTTGGAATTAGAGAAGAATTCAGAAATAAACTTGAATTAGAAAAAAGCCAAGTTATCTAGTTCTTTGTTTGAGGCTGGGTTCCGGTTCTACTTTTGTTCTCCTTTGGGTTCAACTTGGGTTCCTTTGGTAGGAACTTGGGTGCCTAGGCCAATCCCGGGTGCACCTATAGTATTTTATTCATAATTTTATAAGCTAACTCATTATTATGGTAACATGGGTATGACCACACTCCATGCCTTATAATGGTACCCGACATGGAGTGTGGTTCAAATGAAATTGAACCAAATGCTGACCATGATGGCTATGATCATGATGAAGATGAATATGAATATTAAATCTAAAATATGGCTTGTAATTTGAATTTTCATTGTGAATGAAGAAACTATAGATTCAAGTTGACTCATTCTATGTTGTAGTATATTTGTTCCCTAGATCTACCATATTATATATGTGTAGCCTGTAAGGGACATCTTCTACTCATCCATGTATCAGAGCTCGGTGAGAGTTCTTAGGAGAAAGACAAGATATCAGTGGGAGATGGAGAAACCAATCTCAGAACACCTCTTGAAGCCTTGCAATGTTGAGAGTGGGATAAAGGCTACACTTGAGATCCTATATAAGGAACAAACTTATTGAGCTTCACTTTATTTTGAGAATAGTTTTATATTCTGTACTAAACAGGGCCAACCACGTGAAGGTGGAAGCTCATTTGGCCCCACCCCCCCCCCCCCCCCCCCCCAACATCACTCTAAATTCCCCGTTAACATCTAACATTCATTTATTATTTCATCCATTAATAAAATGTAACATTCATTAATTATCACATGATAACATTCATTCACACATTAATAAAATGTGACATTCATTAATTATCACATGATAACATTCATTCACACATTAATAAAATGTGACATTCATTAATTATCACACGATAACATTCATTAACACATTATAAAATTTATGAACATTCAATACAACATAATTAAATTCATTGGCATATAAAAATCAGTCATTATTAATTAAGGTGCATAGTTGACAATTATTTCTTTTGATGATCATCTACCCTCTCATTAGATCTCAATGCACACTTAGTTCTTTGTTGATGCAAAGGGGGGTCATCTGCAATAACATATAAAAGGGTTAAATTAAAAACATTTTATTATAATTAAAAATGTTAAAAACATTTTAAAGTATTTCAATACTTTACACGCCATAATCATATAGCTCTTTACCTGATCTAGTCACATCATCAACATCAAGGTCAGTTTGTTTGGCCTCGGCCTCAACCTCAACCTGCTCATTAACAATGACCTCTACACTTGATGGGATAAGCTAGGATAGACAAGCCTGTATATGCTCCTGATCCTTAGCTAGGATCACAGTGTCCCTCAAACACCAATAAAGGTCTATAGGCTCCTTTGTCTTTCAAAGGTCTTCCCCTGACCTGCCTAGCCCTCCCACCAAGTTACACAAGTTCAAACATCCTTCTTCTTGCTTTTCATTCTATCAACTATGCCCTCACATAGGCTATAATGGTCTTTATGGCCTCTAACTTCTTCCTGAGCTCCAACAGGGTAAGTGAGGTGTTCCAAGGTCTTTTTGTGGCTATTAACACCTTCTTAAAGCATTGGCAAGGTTTTGGAATCACCCGATTTAGGGGTTCCTTTGGAAACTAAGGCTACAAGAATAAGCCTAATTAGCCCTCCACCCAGATTTATAGGGAATTTTGTGCATTTACCTCAAGGATTCAGCACCTCTGGTCTGAAGAACATCTCCTTAGATTGATCCCCTCTAAGAGATTTTTGGGGTCTTAGGTACCCAAAAGATCGTACAGTGCCCGTACTAAAAATGAGGGTTTCAAGGGTTTTAAAACCTCCTCTTTGTCTAGGTCTTCAACAGGACCCTTCTGCAACTCTTCAACCCTCCTCCTTCACACAAATTAACCTTCTCTCATCCATCGAGCATCCCACAATAGGGCATGTCTTGACTCTTCACCTGCTACCTGCTGGAGCTTCTTAATTGCTACTAGAACCTAGTCGAGTTATACCAAACTCGCTTAGGTCTTTGTCAAACAAATGTTTGTACTCATGCTCTGGGGACCTACATCATTGTACATCACCATTAGGTTCTATACTTTGAGAATCCAAAATCCCATGGGTTTCCCATGGTGGATACCAAAGATACAACCCCTTCACTCCATGTTCCTCAAACTGAACAAAGAGCAGCCTAAAACAATAGAGAAAAGGAAAAGCTTACAATAGCACACCAAAAGATGAAAAAACCACGCACAATAAAGTACTAATAACACAAAAATGGTTCACACAATAGTATTCCACACATAACCAAATGTATTTACAAGTATTCAGTCATGTAATAGTGACTGTGGCACACATTCCTTCACCGGTCTCCTTCTCCGTACTGTAGATCTTCACTTCTGACAACCAATCCGTACATTAGGGTTAGAAAAGACTTAAATAACCTTTTCTTGGCATGAGTATTAGGTATTTAGGGAATTTAGAGCCTCTTAGCTTAGTTATTCATTACAAAGTGCAAAGTTGCTTAGCAACTTTTCAAAGTTGCTAGCAACTTTTGAGCATGTTTTTAGTTGTTTGAGCAATTTTTTGGTCACTCATCGTGATAGACCATTACTAGGCCTTCCAAAGAACTCATGTGCATTAAATGACTACAAACACCAACTCCTAGACCATTACTCAAGAAAAACTCCAAGAAACCTCAAGTTGACAACCTTACTTGAGTTAATGGACAAAGCACACTTAAAGAGACTAGTAGAGCTCTAGGACTAACACAAGCCTAGGCACAACCAAAACTTGAGTCCAACTCCATTGTGACTCTTATTCTAACTACAAACATCAAAAAACCAAAAACAAGAAGGTGAGGGCCCTCATAGAGGTGCTCCTGCACCAACACTCTCTACAGCTGCAATACAAATTGTTACATTAATCCAAACACCAATTGCAATTAAATTTGTATTACTACACCAATCAATTTAAGATGTTTACTTGTATTACTATGATGCACATCCTCATTGTCATCAACACGCATAGGTTGTGTATGGCAAGAATCGACAGGTTGCATTTCAATTTCATAAGCATTCATATTATCATTGTTTTCTTACTTAAAACAAATTTACTCACTTTATGTTGGAACTTAACAACAAATGTTTCTTTATCGCCGTCCTAATAGTCTACAAGTGTGCGAAGTAGATAAATTCGTGCAACGTCAACTTAAATAATATATGTTGTCATGAAAATATTCTATTAAATTCTTTCAAATCCCCGGATTTGATGAGCTAATGAAAGGTAACACATTCTGTCAATAATATAGACCGAAGAAAGAGACAACCTATGATGGTCTCTTGAGCTATGTTATCTTTAGTCCTAGCTACTGGGTAAGGCCTGGAAGACTTATACCTATCGATCATTGAGAATAATCACCACCTTGCATTTATGTACACTGCACAAATTGATCCCAGTCTCACAAAAACATTTTACACTTGTACATCTCATCAATACTAGAGGCCTAAAGTAATTTTATAAGATCACTAGCACATTTCATGCATGGATGAGAAATAGTATCCAAAGTTTCTAGATAACCATTTTTGAGAAGAGGAATGAGTGGAGGCCAAAGAAGGGATAATTGTGAAGGTTTTATAGATGTAGGTTACTGAATCATCATCTCTGCACTGGTACTCAATCTAGCCTCCACTCCATATATGTCTTATCAGAATCTAAAAACTCTCCATCATTGATTCCCGTCATTTTTTCAGCATCTCCGTGGATTGAGACCTTAAATTATTGAGCTTCTCTTTGTTTCGAGAATAGTTTAACATTCTCTACTTAACAGGTCCAACCACGTGAAGGTGGAAGCTCATATGGCCCCTCCTAGGAGCCTCTTATGACTCGTTATGACATTTTAAGACCTCTAAGATGTATTCTTAGGGATCGTAAATGGTCATAAAGGGTCATAAGGGGTCCTGGGACACAACAACTGAGAAACATAATTGTAGGCATCATGGTCACAATTTTTTGGAGACAACGTAATTGAGTTGTATACCTAGACAATGGAGAGCAACTCCTGCACCTCCAATTCCAAGTTGACTACATTTGTTGCTCATGAATACAAGGTCCTCCAACAAATGTATTCAACTTGGAATCGGGGATGTAGAAGTTTCTCTCCATCACTTGGGTACACAACTCAATTACGTTGTCTCCAAAAGATTGTGACTATGATGCCTACAATTATGTTTCTCAACTATTGTGAAATCTACATTTATGTTTCTTAGTTGTCATGTTTATGTGCATGTTTTTTATGTGTTTTGGATAGTAAGTCTAATTTAATTTGTCTGTGGACTAAGACCTTAAATCATGTAATGAGGACGCTTAGAACACTAGTATATGCAAATTTCATTATTTAATAATAAAAATCTATTAAAATGTTTATACCTTCTTCTCCCATTTGATGGTGTAATTCCTCTTTGAGTATCCCCTTTCTCCTTTGCATCCAAAATGAACTCATTCCAATCCCTCACTGGAATAAAGGGAGGACGCTCAAACTTCAGCAAGACTTCATACCACGCAATGTTCATAAATTACGTTCAATGCATTATTTACGTTTGTAAATCAGCGTTGCGTACAAATCTACAGATGGTACTTGGTACGAAGCCACACTCAAGCTTGAAAATGATAGTCAATCCATAGTTAAGGTCAAGGAACAAATGGAATAACCAAGAACACACTATATGTTAAATTATGCGATTGATAGCAGATTGGGGCTCACCTGAGCCATAAACATGAAGAATTATTCTAAAAAAATATGTAAACCATATATATGCACACTTGAGGCAAAGAGAAGTTACGTCATATCCATATTAAAATATTAGTTACAATATGAAAATACTAAACTAACTAATTCCTGAGTTCATCTCTGCATATGGTCGCAACAAAGATATGCAATTACAATACATCGTAAAAATATAAATTCAGAATTTGCCCTAGCCTGACATGTTTTGCACTCAAATCCTTCATCACAGATAAGTGGAGATGGGCGGATAGATGTAGATGAGTTGTCATCGACCCAACTAAAGTATCTGCAACCATTATTTCCATGTGATGCCCAGTCTACATTAGTTCTTATATTATAATGAATAGTATTTACATTAGAAACATTAAATATATACACATTAGCAACCTTTTTTCTATTTGGGCAGCACCAAAATTGTTGTCTAGGGTTGTTCAATGTCCGTGAAGTCTTCAACACACACTGCCCACCACCACATTGATAGTTTGGCACATTGACAAGAGTCATCGAGCCTATATATCAATAATGCACCGCACCATCGTTACTACATTTATTATTTTTATATGAAATACACCAAGGAGTACCATCAGAAATATTAACCATTTACAATAATGAAAAGTAAACCTAAATCAAATAGCTCATTTTTTTATCAGCATGTGTAGTCTTTGTGTATATGAAAAATGAAAGAAATATGAAGCTGAAATAAAATAGTGAACAAAATAGTATTCCACATAGACTAAATGAAATATACCATCAAAAGAAGGTGATAAAATCCTGTCACGAAGCACAGACATAGGAAATAAAAAAGGGACAAAAGATAAGAAATAAGAAAAATCATTACGACTACAGAAAAATCATTTATACTATAATCAAAACAAGAAACACTCTTTGTCAACAATTTTCAAAATCATTAGGACTATAGAAAAATAATTAAGACTACAAAATCAAATTTTAGAAATGGATGGTTCTGATGCTTTTCCATTATAACAATTGAGCATTCATCATTTGGTATTGTGTATTCCATTTAAGTATGTCAACAATGTTCAAAATCTTGTCTCCAAGCACAGACAAGAAATAAGAAAAATCATTAGGACTATAGAAAAATCAAGTTCTAGAAATGGACGGTTCTGATATTGCTTTGTCATTACAACAATTGAGCATTCATCATTTGGTACTTCTTGGTGTATTCCATTTTAGTTTTTCATTTGTTGTGTTTATGTGCATGTTCTTTATGTGTTTGGCTTCACTCCCTCGCAAGGGATGCGTCAATAGGTAATTGATTTGAAAGCATAATGATTTGACAATCTTTTTTTAGGATAGGCGTAATCATCCCGCCAACCTTAATTAGCAAAATTTGTGATATATGTTAAGTACTTATAATCGGTATGCCCAACAAACAAAGACTTAGTAGTAAAAGCATGTCCTTTGGTTTACTAGTTTAATCTGGTTTAAGAATGGTTTGTTTCATGTTTGAATGTACCATTGAATGAAGCTTGGCTATATTAAGTACAATCTTAAGACTCGCAACTCTTCAAATTCTCTTGTTTTCTTCAGACCTCCAAACATGTGTACTTTGAGTAGCCCTCCAACAAATGGACTTGTGATGTTTTTCACAATAGTACATGTGTAGGAGGACTACTAAAAGTACTGCTTAGGCAAATCTGAATGTTCATCACCTATGCATATAAGAGTTGATCATAGAAGGTATATGCTACTGGGTAAGCTCCTAATAGTGCTCAGGTAAATATGCATGTTCATCACCTGTGCATATGAAGTGGCTCTAATGGAAGATACAATCACTAAATTCTGCATACTCCTTATTTTGTTCTAGGTTGATATTGTTAGACATGGTCTTTCTTGAATGGAATGACTCGTTACTTGTACATTGACTAGAATGTTGGTGGAAGAAGGATGATTTGTTTGCAACCATTTTTTCAACTCTAATTTTCTCAACACAAAGGGACATTTATCATAGCCATAGAAACATGATTATTTTGAAATGAAATACACCAAAGAGTACCATCAGAAATATTGACTATTTACAATCATGAATAGTTAACCTTAATCAAATAGCTCATTTTTTTATCATCATGTGTAGTCTCTGTGTATATGAAAAATGAATGAAATATCAAGCTGAAATAAAACAGTGAACAAAAATTCAAATTCAAGGCCTAATTTATCAAGAGCAACAAACATTAGGACAAAAGAAAAAACATTAAGAGTATAGAAAAATCATTAGGACTATAGAAAAATCATTAAGACTAGAAAATCAAGTTCTAGAAAAATCATTAAGAGTACTATAGAAAAATCATTAGGGCTATAGAAAAATCATTAAGACTAGAAAATCAAGTTCTAGAAAAACCATTATGACTATAGAAAAATTATTTAGACTATAAAATCAAGTTCTAGAAATGGACGGTTTTGATGCTTTGCCATTACAACAATTGAGCATTCATCATTTGGTACTTCTTGGTGTATTCCATTTAAGTTTTTCAGCTTCCGTGTTTATGTGCATGTTCTTTATGTGTTTGGCTTCTCTCCCTCGCAAGGGATATGTCAATAGGTAATTGATTTGAAAGCATAATGATTTGACTATTCCAAGTAATGTTTTTAATCCTTTGAAGTTTCTCATGATCCTGATGTAAGTTGATTGGATTAAGCAATTTGGGGATCCAATAGGACTTTAGGGGAGTTCAATAAATGTTTTGGAAGACTTAGAGGAACTATTAGCATGACTATTCCTTCATCTACAATGAGTTAGACTGAATTTGCTAAGTTTTTCCTTTATTTTGAAGTGTATTTTGTAATCTATTTCCTTTCCATGGACCCAAAGACCTAGGACCCATGGAAAAAGGATACTAACAATGTATTATACAACTCTAATGTTCTTGACTTGCAGAGATTTGAGAAAGTAAAGAGAACACTGGCTATGTTTAATGTTCACTGTTCATGCACAATCCACTCATACAACAATGAAATGCTATGTGATTGACAATTTCGTACAACTGGTCCTTTGGCGCGTATTAAACAGAATAGAATTTTTAGCATATTATTATCATTCTATTTCTTTGGTGTAAACATGTCATTGGTTTAGTTTTAATCTACTGGTGTCGTGCCCTAGCCCATGCTTTATCTCCATTATTTGATGTTATTCACTATTTTGAAATGTAGACTATGGTTATCAAATGGAAAAAATAGAAAAAAAAAATTGTACACAATTTTTTTTTTATAAAACTAAACCAATGGCATGTTTACAACAAAGAAATAGAATGATAATAATATGTTGAAAATTCTATTTTGTTTAATACACGCCAAAGGACCAGTTGCATGAAATTGTCGATCACATAGCATTTCACTATTGTATGAGGGGATTGTGTAGGAATAATTAACATTAAATAAGGAGAAAACTCCTCAACACATCTTGGAAACCATTGAGTTCAATAATAAATGAAACCTAACACCAACACTATTCCTTCCATTCACTTCTACCAAGAATTCCAGCACAAGCACAAGCTATTCCAAACTTCAAGTACAAGCTATTCCAAACTTCAAGTAAAATGATAAATATGCTAATATCAAATCATTCATATTTATAGTAACCATTCAAAGGATCATTTTTTCAATGAACCCTCTGATTGTACCCCTGCGACAGAGAAAGGAAACCTCAAAATAGAGAAAGGAAACTTAGTAAAACCAATCTATGTTGTTGTTTGTGAGGGTACAGTCATGATAAGTGCCTCTCAAACCTCTCCAAACATGTAAGATTATCTTTAAATACTTTATTGATCTCTTCTAAACATTAACCAAATCAAACCTACATTTCAATCCACACACAATAACCCCAAAATGAAGGGTTTTGTATCCTTTAATGAATCTCAGACACTGGTAACGCATGGACAGTCAAACCAGTAGTCTCCAAAGCATTCAATAAGTGACTGGATTGTATTTAATACATGCCAAAGGACCATTTGTATGAAATTATCAATCACATAGCATTTCACTGCTATATGAGTGGATTGTGTAGGAATGGTTAATATTAAACAAGGAGCAAACTCCTCAACACATCTTGGAAACCATTGAATTCAATAATAAATGAAACCTAACACCAACACTAGTCCTTCCATTCACTTCTACCAAGAATAAAGCATTTAATCCATTCAACATTACATATAATCATTAGATAGTTACATTTTCTGACTGTGTAGAGGAACAATCACAACCAAAATGATCAAAACTACTTTCACCCTTGCACAAGCTATTCCAAACTTCAAGTAAAATGAGCAATATGCTATATCAAATCATTAATATTCATAGTAACCATTCAAAGGATCATTTTTTCAATGAACCCTCTGACTGTACCCCTACGGCAAAGAAAGGAAACCTCAAAATAGAGAAAGGAAACTTAGTAAAACTAGTCTATGCCACTGTTTGTGAGGGTACAGACATGATAAGTGCCTCTTAAACCTCTCCAAACATGTAAGAATGTCTTTGAATACTTTATTGATCTCTTCTAAACATTAACGCATGGACAGTCAAACCAGTAGTCTCCAAAGCATTCAATAAGTGAATATGAATGATTGAAAACTTTTCTCTCAACTTCCCCAACCACTCCTAATCAGTTAGAGGGATTAGTTGAGTGTTTCGACACTAAAACTTCTTAAACATACTTTATTTGATATGATGAATTGTAATATCAACAAATGTAAATCCAAACATTTGAAAATAGTGAATCGATATCCTTGAGCACAAGCACCAATAACATCAAATAATGAAGATAAAGCACGGGCTAGGGCAAGACACCAGTAGAATGCGGCCATTTTAGTGAGCATTCATGATCAAATAAAATGCAATGCATTTGAAATTTACGGTCGAATATGATGCCAAAGGTTCGAAAGGGCATGGTTCAGTTTAGGATGTTATTATCATATCGGATAAAGTATGTTTAAGAATTGTTGGTAAGGATAGGAATAGTGGAGATTCTAGAAATATCCCTCTAACCAATTAGGAGTGGTTGGGGAAGTTGAGAGGAAAGTTTTCAAAATTCATATTCACTTATTGAATGCTTTGGAGACTACTAGTTTGACTTTCCATGCGTTACCAGTGACTGAGATTCATTAAAGGATACAAAACCCTTCATTTTGGGTTATTGTGTGTGGATTCATCCGCTTTAGCCAGGAAGATCAAGAAGATGGGGCAAGAGGACATTGTGGTAGAAGAAGTATTTAAAGAAGAAACAAGAAGCAATAGAAAAGTTTTTAGGAGTTTGGAACAACATTTCAGAATCCATGAATGGTACGGGTAAGGTGACCTTCATTCTTGGTCGTGACTTCAATGAAACATTGGGTATGGCTAATAAGAAGAAGGATCACTTGTTGATAGTGTTCCTTGAGGGAAGGGGGATTTTGAAATACTTTTTATCATTGTATTGTGTATTTCCAATATGTTTGGATGCAGGGCAGACTAGGAGAATGAAGGATCACCGCTGATTGCATGATAACCCAGTTTTGAAGGGTCACTAGTTGAGGGGACAATCAAGGTTTGAATGTTGATAGTAATTCATTGAGGGAAGGGGGATTGTAAAAGACTTGTTATCATTGTATTGTGTATTTCCAATATGTTTGGATGCAGGGCAGACTAGGAGAATGAAGGATCACTCACTGATTGCATGATAACCCAGTTTTGAAGGGTCACTGGTTGAGGGGACATTCAAGGTCTGGATGTTGATAGTGTTCCTTGAGGGAAGGGGGATTGTGAAAGGCTTGTTATAATTGTATTGTGTATTTCCAATATGTTTGGATGTAGGGCAGACCAGGAGAATAAAGGATCACTCACTGATTGCATGATAACCCAGTTTTGAAGGGTCATTGGAAGAGGGGGAAATGAAGGATCACTCACTAATTGCATGATAACCCCACCAAGCATTCTTTCCTTTAAGTTTCCACAATATCTCAAAATATGATCATTATTCTTTACTTTCTTCTATATGCTATTCTTTCTATGGTTTTGTTATCTCAGAAATATATCAAAAACATTGTAGATGTGCATATAAAAGTAAAATATTATCCTTAAATTGTTCCACATTGAAGCATTTCCTCTTGGGAGTATTCTCTTTGTTTGTACAATATTTGTCAAAAATGGTTCCCATATTTCTTCAAGATCTATTTTAATCTTTATACTGCAATTTTGATTAGATTTGACCAGTAGTTGATTTCATTGGTATTTTATAGCATATACTCCTAATGTGAAATGTGGAGAGAAAGAAAGAGACACACTAGGTATGAATTACACGATATACCCATCATCACTTAGCACTTAAATAATAAATTATGGACACGGAACAACCCCCTAACTTTTGGATGTTTGTTTCATGTTGGCCTCTTATTATATGCAAAGGTAGGCTTGTCTTAGGCTAACAACCATAGTGTAGGGGCCATAAATTATGGATCCCAAAATAGTGCACACTTGTATTAAATTAGGTTCACTATACTACAAGGGAATGGAAACCATGCAATGGTGCCTCATGGGGATGGAAGCAACCCTTCACCAAGAAGATGATTGTGTCTACAATATTTACTAGAGGCAAAGAACATAATTTTGTTCCAACAATTACTCCTAGAAGATAATGGCACCCACAAAACACTTGGAAAAGATAGCACTCACTATATCTTTTATCACTCTTTTAAAGTTGGGACAATAAATCTCAAAGATTGATCAATGAATTCTTGAACACAAAGAACCATTGACAGTTATGATTCATGTGTACAATAGCCAACAACCAGTTGTTCCAATCATGGTGTCCAATAATTATGTTAGAAAAAGCATCTACAAATCCCTTACACAACCATAATAGATTCAAACCATGAACCATAAGAACCTAACAATGGGACTAACAAAGATATAGCCTAAACAAATCTTGATCATATTCCACCCTATTGTAAGGCCCAAGAAGTAACTCTATCTTCAAGCTACACATTCTTATAGATGAAACTCAAAGGTCAGGTAGCTGAAGCATAGCAATACTTGAATGAATATAGGAATAATTTGATGTACAATCATTTTCTAGCTTGGTTTGTGGGTTTTCCACATAATATTTTCCCTTTAACCACATTTATAGTTTGAGAAAATCAGAAAAAATTGTTTCAGATTTATATTATCCTTTTGAACTAGCACACTGCCATCAAAATGCATAATCATTGGTCATATTAAGAAAATTCCTATTGATTAGTAGGATATCCTTATAAAAATTTGATGCATGGATTTCTTGTGAATTATAGATTGCTATGTATCCTGCAACTATGAAAGGAATAGTGTTGGTGTTAGGTTTCATTTATTATTGAATTCAATGGTTTCCAAGATGTGTTGAGGAGTTTGCTCCTTGTTTAATGTTAATTGTTCCTACACAATCCACTCATAAAATAGTGAAATGCTATGTGGAAGGGATGGTTGATAGTGTTCCTTGGGGGAAGGGGGATTGTGAAAGACTTATTATCATTGTATTGTGTATTTCCAATATGTTTGGATGCAGGGTAGACCTAGAGAATGAAGGATCACTCACTTATTGCATGATAACCCAGTTTTGAAGGGTCACTAGTTGTAGGGACAGTCAAGGTCTGGATGATTAGGCCATTGGAGGACCCTAGTTCTTTGTATTAATTTCTATTCAAATTGGATGCATGGATTTCTTGTGAATTATTGGTTGCTATGTATCCTGCAACTGGATCCGTAAATCTGCATATACTTCTCTAGGGTTGTAAGCCACTTAGGGATCAAAATAGAGAAACTAAATAAAAATCATTCTTTGTCCTATTTCCTTTTAACAAAGTCTCAACTATCAATGATACAATACATTTGATGCCCTAAGCTATCAATACAAATGGCACCTAGCTAGAAGCTCATGTATTGTCCATTTGATAACCACAGTCAACATTTCAAAAAAATGGATATCCTTGAGCACAAGCACCAATAACATCAAATAATGGAGTTAAAGCACAGGCTAGGGCACGACACGAGTAGAATGCGGTCATTTCAGTGACATCAATATACAATGGCATCATTAAACATATATGTCAGTAATATCAACAAACATGAATCCAAACATTTGAATACAGTGAATCGATATCCTTGAGCACAAGCACCAATAACATCAAATAAGAGAGATAAAGCACTAGCTAGGGCATGACACCAGTAGAATGCAGTCATTTCAAAGAGCATTCATGATAAAATAAAATGAAATGCATTCAAATATGATGTCAAAGGCTCGAAAGATGAAGAAATCACATACCTTCTCCCGCACTCAGCTTTCACTCCTTTTCTCCCGCTCCTCTATCCAATTGAAATAAAAATGATGAGGTTGTTTCACTCTCTTTTTTTATGTATACCTCAAATCTGTCAAAATTTTGATGGTCAATTAAACACCCATCGGAATACCGACATCATCGAGGCCTATTACAAAAAAAAACACCAAATTCGTAATAAAAAGTTACCTGTCTGAAACTTCTATCGAAATTTGGCCCTAAATGTAGTAGTGTAGTTCCAACGAGCTATAACACTAAGGTATCCAACATATAATACCAACAAAAATGGCAACCTTAGCAAATTTAATTAAATAATAATAATAAACCACCTGTCTTGCGAAAACAACTGAAGAAGCATCCGAATCGAAATCTGTCTGCACAGGATTGATCCAAATGATGAAAGATGATGAATGAACTTGATAGGGTGACTTACTGAAACTAGATGCTCTCTCCAAGATTCTTGGAGCCCAAATTGGAAGCCAGAAATGAAAATTGAGAGCATCATTCAACTCCTCTAACTCATCTGAGCTCATCAGAACTATCCATTGACTTACTATAAATAGTAAGTTCACACCAAAGACCCTCTAAACACCTCGCCAGACCACTTGGATCACAGTAATGACCTGGCACCATCAGATGAATGAACTAAAAAAAATGGGGACATTATAGAGAACCATTGTGAAAAATAAAGAATGTAATTCAGAACTCTAGACTATGGAAGCTTGTGCTTAGAGAATAATAAATGAAATAATATGGGTCTGCAAGGGAGAAATCCTAGAGCTCGAAGAGTTTATTGTTCTTAAAATTTCTTGAAAGCCTCCAAAATTTTAATTATATCCTCCTCATCTACTTCCTTCAAATAATTTATGCGACTCTTGGCCTCATCAAGGTAATCTTCTTCCTCTTTTTCCTTTATCTTCATCTCCGAGGAGGTCCTAGCAATGTCATGAGCCTTTAGCATAAGCTAGGAGAGCCTTCCCAAAATTGAACTGTCAAAATCTCTCGGTGGTCGGAATTGTGCATCAGCCAGCTCATCGAATCTAATCAATAAAGAATCAATGGGTGTATATGTGCCCGTGTGTATTGGATTTTCTGATGTAGCCTCTTGAACAAATGAAATATACTAGTCCATTGGATTTTAGACCGTGGTGGTGTGAGTGTCTAAGACCCTTACCATTTTCTTACATGTCTAGATTCAGAAGGCAAGTTTTGTGTATTAGATCTTCGGGAACTCATAAGGCTTGTTCCCAAAAATTATATTTTGACCAAACCCTCTTCTCTTAAGTCTAAAAGGTCCCCAAGATGATCCTTCCATTCCTTGTATTTCTCAATCTTGGTTCGCCAAACTAGGATGGTCTAGTTGAGTTGGCGTATATTCTTGTGAGCCCTAAATAAATCTAGAAGGGATTCAAATAGAAATTTCCTTACTACTCCTAGCTATTCAACAATCCAATCATCCACTATCAGTGCTTTCCTCTTCATCTCCCAAGTGTATCTATGTTTCCCTAAGGAAGTGACATTCCTAATGTAGAGGGCTTTGACATTACAGAAGTGAGAGGGGATGCCAAATCCATCAAGAGCTTTTTGAGATTTGACTCTGAGGCTTGAAGCTCTTTCTTCTTTCGATACTCCATTTCATACCTTTCATGTATGGTTCGACTTACATCATCAAGGAGGTCCATCTCTCCTCTCTGGTCCCATTGGTCCAGGGAAATCTTTGTTATGGTATATTCTTCCACAACTACTTCAAATTCTTTCCTATCTTCAGGTGGGGTAGCCACTATCACCACAATGTCTCCATCGGGACCCCTTCAAATGGTGTGGAGAGTGTGGGCCTTCTTTAGCTTCTTGTCCACCTATTCCTCTGCTCACATCTTAGCTAGGGAGGTAGGAGCTGAGATTTTTGTGGTCCTCTTTCTCCTCTAGGACTCCACTATCCATCGTGGTGGGCCTTGTGTATCACCTGTCATTATCCCTGAACCTATGAGGATCTTTGTGAAGCGTAGTTTAGTTCCTTCCATTCTTATTTCTTTGATGTTATCGCCATAATTATAATCTATGTTTTCTTCTCCTCCTGTCTCTACACTATCCCCCAGAATATCTTTTGCATTTGGAGTGGCTTGTGGTGGCTGAGGAGCCTGTTTAGTGTGAACCTCTTCCAAGTTGCATGTGTGTCTAGGGGGGGCAATGGGTCCTGAGCACCAGTTTAGGATTGAGGCATGGCTACTGAGGGTATGATTACTCCTGAAGGTCTAGTTTCCCCAAAAGCCAATGATTGCTCCTCAAGCCTTGTATCCTCGTGTTCTTTTTTCTTTTCTTCTTCTATTCTTATTATTTCTTCATCCACCTTCTTCTCAACTTCTTCTTGCCTTCTCTTCTCTATGGGTTCCACCGTGCGGAAGAGAGCATCTTCGACAATCAGATTTACTTCTTATTTTCATCTGCACTCCTCTTCCTATTCTTCAAAGCACTTTTGCACTTCTTCTACTTCTACATGGAGGGTATCTGCTTCTTATTTTTGGGCTACCTCCTCGTTCATTCTTTCTTCTTTAGTCTTATGATGTAGGCTACCCTATTCATCGACATTTTTTTGTGAAACCTCTAGTAGATCTTCCAGAGTGTTGCTTATTTCTAGAGAGGTAGTAGGAGGAACCTCAAAGACTTCGGCCACATTTTCAAGTTTCGAGCCCAGCTCTCTATCTAGGGAAGAATTCTTTTCCTTTTATTTCTTTCTCCGGTAGAGTTGTGTTATGGCTGCTGTTATTTATGACCCTACCTCCATTTCCACCTTGTCAAGGTCTAGCATGCCAATAGGAGTGGTCGTTGAGGGCACTGTGGTATCTAGAGGTTGGGATCTCACTGGGGTGGCTTCGAGGCCATATGTTACACTGGCCTATGTTACTTTTTCTAACTTCTGGGACCTCTCTAATTACTCATTTAGTTGCCTCATAAGTGAATATGGGATTGTGTCTAACAGTTGGGATGACTCGCTGACCTTCCTCTTTCCCCAGACTTTAGATTGTTTCATTGCTTGGGGTCTGAGGATGGTTGCCCCTTTGGGGTTTGTTTACAAGAGGATTCTCTTTGGGCATAATTTTACAAAATGAGTGTAACTTCACTCGACAATGGTCCTAGACATGACCTCAATAGTCAAATTTTTCAGAGTATCCCAATCCACTGGAACGAGGCCCATTTTATCAATCCCCAACTATTTATACTCAGGGTCTTCAAGGGAACCATCATTAGAGAACTTCCACGGGAATGATCATAGACTGAGATTCTCCATCCTGCCTTTTGACATCCTTAAGTGATGTCAATATCGAACATCAAAATCATCCTGGCAATCTTCTAAAAACTCTTCCATATGTGGTTCATGAGGTTTAGATCTCCAAGGCATTGCCTTCTCCAGACCACCGCATGGATCATAATTGTGATGCCTAAGTAAAAATTTGGCTAAGTTTAAACAACTTAATTCATAAGAACACCATCTATGAATTCATAAGAACACCATTTATGTATAAGAACACCATCTATGTATAAATTGAAAAGGCTACAACTACATCATCTACTAGTACACTGAATGGATGTGCTTCATTAGGATGAGGAGGTTAAGAATATTTTGTGTATATGTCTCTAGTTTACACATGAAAAAAATTGTAAAGGAAAGATGGTTTTTTAAATTGCTTAAGTGCTTCTATTATATTTATATGAGAATTTTGTGTCTAGTTACAAAATCTTTGTGTACATTTATAAAATTTCTCATACACAAAAATGATCTAAGCCCTAACATCGTAAGTAATGAAGTAAAACAGTGCACAATGTAACATCCACATCTCCATGCACTAAGCAACAAAGATACCATTCCAAACAATGGATGAAATCATTGTAGAATGTTATACCTACATGTTCATCCATTGCCATAATTCTAAATGGTACTCATTTAGAAATGAGATTCTTAATTGTGTACATAACACACTTATTTCATTGATCACAAAAATGTTGTCACAAAGAATGAATGAAATGATTGTTGAATTTTCATGATAAGGAATGCATTTTTGCTTGGCCAAATAAATGTCTTAGAAAATTAGAGCATAACACTCATTCATTCAAGATTGGAAATCCTAAACGACAACTAATTGACTCATTTAGCTCATTTTTAGTATCAACCAAGGACATAAACTTTAAATAGTGTCTGCAAGGTATATGCTCCAAACTATCTTAATTGCCACTTGTCTAAAATATGGAATTTAAACTACTTGAAAGCTTGAAAGGATAAGCTAGGATATAGAAACAAGTTTATTCTATTGAAAACAATAATCAAAGATAGGAACTTCTCTATCTTCCTTTACTATAGGAACAACCTATTAGTTCTCCTACCAATGGCTATAGGAACAACAAAGGTCTTTCTACCTCTAAGAAAGCATGAAATAGATCCTAACTAACAATGGGATTCACTCACCAAGTGGCCCTCCTTGGATGAGTGAATAGTACACAATCAAGATAAAAAGATGGAACTTTTAATATGCATTCTATTCATCTATTTGAAAAGTACACTAGGAGTAAAACATAACTAAACTCTATTTGATGTTGCAAGATTACAATAACTTTCCTAGCTTGAATCTCTCCTGAAAGTTAAGTCAACAACTTATTTATAAGAAAATACTGAAAACTAACTCCTATAACTATGATCACTCTGACAATGAGGATCAAGAAGATTCATAATGTCATACAACATAATTAAAATATTTTGAGAACAAGTTTTCCATAAATATAGCAGGTTGTGCTTATAAATCTATGCTCATGTATTATGGAAACTATTTGTCCACTCCAAGGAAGAGTGATGCACGGTTATGTCTTTATTTCTTTGGCTGCAGGGTTGATCTTGTCAATTCCACCACGTTGCTCAATGAATATGACATTGACTTGTTCCTACATGGAGTTAGTAACACATGCCAAACTTAAAACATATATTTGCATCATTAAATTAGAAAAGAAATTATCTCATTAACTAACTCTTGCATGATATGTGGTTGCAGGAATCCTAACCCAAAACAACTTAGGAGAGATAAACATTAAATAACGCACATGTATAATTACTAATTCATTTGTCATATTATATCCATAAGTTCCAACTTATACCACATATCCTGCTAATCTATAAAGTATTAAAGTATTGTTCATGCACTTATACATATAATACCATCAAAGTCTGCATAAAACTATACAAAAACACCCTACTGAACTATAGAAAAGGCATCATAAAAGATGCCATTAATTTGGCCCATCAATGTTCACGCACTAACATTCTTAACCATGGACATAAATTCCTTATTACATTACTTATTAGTTGTGTGGTGTGTGCTATACATACATACATATATACATACAAACATACATACATACATACATACATACGTACGTACGTACATACATACACACATACATACATACATATATAGATACACACAGACATATTGAACATATAGGTTTTTGGAAGCACACTGACAGACATCACAAGAAATGAATGACATGATTGCACAATGTTAAAATTTGATGTTGGCCCATTAATATAATTCTTGATGTTAGTTGATTTTTGTGATTGACATTTTGTGTTTTTTCATATTACCTTCACCTTACAACAAAATCTTATGCGTTATAGTTAAATACAAGAAAAACAAACATGTGAGGAAACCAAAAACAACATGTGCATAGGAAACCTGTAAATGTTTTCCCTGAAAAATCCCTTTATAACACATCTATTCCTAACTCATAATATTCTACCCACCCAAGCCACTTGAGTGGGTGTGCAACGGTGAAGATCTAGTATGATGTTGCTAATACCCAACAAGAGTTGCAATGTCAAAATAGCTACATTGAAACTTAGCTAAAAATAGAACTACATATCACAAACAAAGTGTGCATACACGTCCCCTTGATCCCATGGATTTGATAGGTATGTAAGAAGCCTAGAATGAACTCAAAGCTTCCAAAGTCTAGGTGCCTTGGATATAGCTTCAGGTTTTATCTCTTCATGTTTAATTGATTGTGTCTTCCCATTAATTACTACCTGTTCCCCCCTCTATTTGGATATATTGGTTGGTAATCCATCTATAACATTCACATATATTACATGGTAATCTATCAATATACATACATACATATGCATTCAATAGAATGTGCTGACTTTATTTTCCATGGTTGTGGGGATTAATTCTTGGGTTCACCTGCCTGCTTTTGGAAGTTGTTTCTTTCCTTTCCCTATCACTAGTGTTCCTAAGGTTCTTGAACCTTTATGAGGTTTTCATTTACCCCTTTGCAACTCCTCCATTGCATTTTTATTCTTAGATTTTATGTCAATAAATAGTTGAAAGAAAAAAAGGGTTTTTAAAACAGACACTATTAGAAATTTTTGGATAGAAACCATATGTGTAACGAATCATAAAAAAATCATCCCATTTGTTGTTGTGAATCATTTATAGCTGTAATATTCATTCTTTTTGTGTTTCATTTATATATGTCAAAAATATCAGGTCCTGGGATCTTGGAAATCTCTCTATTCAAAGAACTGGTCATATTCAACACAATTGGTTGTGAAAGTTGACTATAGAACCTTCACCTTGCAACAAACTCTTATTTTTTATAGTTAGATACAAGTAAAAATAAAACATGTGAGGAGACCAAAAAAACATGCGCATAAAAATCTTGTGAACAATTTCCCCCAAACATCCCTTTGCAACACAATTGTTCTTGACTCATAACATACTACCCACCCAAGTCGTCTGAGGGCAATACAATGGTAACAAGTTGTATTGATGTTGCTAACAACTGAGAAGGGTTGCAATGTCAAAACAACTACATTAAAAATTAGCAAAAAATATAACTACATATCAAAGGAACCTTGACCCTATGGATTTGATGGGTATGTATGCATCCTGGAATGCACCCAAAGCTTCTCGAGTCTAGGTGTATTTGATATAGCTTCATGTATTATCTATTACAAATGATTTGAAACTTTGTGAGGTTTTTTTTCACTCTTTTGCATCCACTTTTCCATTGCATTTTTGGATTTTATGTGATAAAGAAGTTCAAACAAAAAAAATTGTGTTTGAATATTACCTTCCATTTCTACAAAGCTCTTACATCCTTATAGTTATGTAAAATAAAATAGAAAACATGTGAGAGTACCTGGTGCAGGGGCACCATATGAGAATCATGAAGACTCATCTTTTATTTTTGTTGTTTATATTGTAATAAGGTCCCATGATCACCTCTTGGAGTACGATGGTGGAAAATTTCAAGTATCAGTTTATGCCAGAAGATTATGAGGTGTAGATCTATAAGAGGATGCAAAACCTTAAACAAAGGGACATGTAGAGTTTCAAAAAATTACTCTCATATGTGGGCATGTAGAAGATTAGAAAGGAAAAGTTGCAAGTTATATCAGTGGGTTGAAGTTTAGTATCCAAGATGAAATTAGCATCTTGACCCCTGAGACAGTGGATAAGTGCTTCCAAATGGAAATTAGAGTAGAGGAGAAGTTGACAAGAAAAGGTGAGCAATATAATAGAGGAAGAGGGGAAATTAATTTCAGAGGTGGAGGAATAAATGGGAGAATAAATTAGTTTCAAAGAAGTCAGGGAGAGTCTAGCCACCAAGAAAAAAGTAGGGACTTTGGTTCAAGAGGATTATATAGGGGGAGGATACCTAATGGAAGGGGTATATTTGGAGGACCATAGAGAGGCCCTAGTGTCTTCACAAGAACATGCTTTAAATTTAATCAAGTAGGGAACACCATGAACAAGTGTCCCAAGAAATCCACAAGCTCTCATAGAGGAGAGAGAAGGAACTAATTGATCCTAGAGGAAGATTGTTAGAGTATCAATTCCCTAATTGGAAATATAGGTCCCACACATGATGGAGAAAGTATGATGTTGAGGAGATCCTTGTTGAAGTATCCACAAGTGCAATAGCCCCCAAAGAAAGACACTATTCAAAACCACATGCAAAGCTTCTGGAAAGGTATGTAAGGTAATAGTTGATTCTGGCTCAAATGAGAATTTGGTTTTAGTAAAAATGGTAGACAAATTAAAATTGAAAAGATTGCCTCATCCTAATTCATAAAAAGTATCATGGTTGAATAAAGGGTAGCAAGTTGTAGTTGATAAGAAATCATGGGTAGAATTTTAAATAGGGGATTATAGGGATAAAATTTTGTGTGATGTAATTCCCATGGATGCATGCCATTTTTTGTTCGGTGCATCCATGGAAATATGATGTATAAGCACAACATAATGGGAAAATTAATTCTTACCTCATCACCAATAATGGGAGAAAGTATAAGATGGATCCCCAGCCGAATGAGAGTGCAGATAACTATGTAGGGTCAAGTTTCAGGATAATAAGTGGGAAGGAGTTCATAGAAGGCTTAAAATAAGAGGGTCACCAAGGGTATGCACTAGTTATTAAACAAAAAGATAGTTTTGTTATGAAAATTAGTGAGGTGAAGAGTGTTCTCAAAGAGGTCCAAGAATTGTTAGATAAGTACAAAGGAATAGTTATGGAGAAGATACCTAATGCGCTACCCCCAATTAGATATGTGAGCGATCAAATTGATCTTATACCTAGTGCTACCTTGCCAAACAAGCCAACCTATAAGAGGACACCTGAAAAAATTGAAGAGATAAAAAAGAAAGTACAAGAGATCCTAGACTAAGGGTTAGTAAGGAAGAGTCTAATATTTTGTGTAGTACCAATAATGCTAGTCCCCAAAAAGGATGGTAAATGGAGGCTATGCACTAATTCAAGAGCCATAAATAAAATTACATTAAGGTACATATTTCCCATGCCTAGAATTGAATACCTTATGGACTATTTAGGAGGGGCATGTTACTACTCTAAAATTAATCTCAAATATGGTTAGCATCAGATTAGGATTGGGTAGGGAGATGAATGGAAAATGGAATTCAAGACAAATGAGGTGTTAGAAATAACAGTCCACAATACAACTAAGAGGGGGGGTGAATTAGTTGTATGACAAATTATTAAACTTTAAACATTGAATAGCAATAATATCAAATCCAATGAACACAATGAATGCCAACACAATAACAAAATATTTTGTTGTCGAGGAAACCTTGTTAAATGTAAAACCTCAGTGGGAATTAACACCCACTAATGATGTACTGAGAGTATAGTATTCTTGATAGAAGATCTAGCCCTGTTAGGAGTTGATTAAAACATTACAGTACATAGTCCTTGTTAGAGGACAAATCCTGTTGGGAGTCAAGAAAAGAAGGGTGGGCTCACTGCCCAAAGAAGGTTATGTCCACCTTCAGAACTCATTATTCACAACACAAGTGTATATGAAGAAATACATAATCTTTTGAACTGTTTGATAGCAACTATCTTTGCTTGATCAGTTCCAATGAAGTATACAATTATCCTTTGCTCTACATCCAGCAGACTCAAGCTCACAACTTCAACAATCCTCTTTTACATTATATAAATTCTCTCCATATCTTTCCAAAAGAAAAGATCTTACATATATACCCTATTACATTCTACATGATTAGGTCAGCTAATTAGGCTTTCCTATTACAAATAATTACATAACCCATTGCTAAAAAACAAGTATACAACAATTACATTTCAACAATTAAGGACCAACATCCTTAATCCAAGTTTTCCATCCATAATACACTCTACATCTCTGAAGTCGGCTTCCAAATAGGTCTTCTTGAGAACACATGCCACAGCTGACATCATCCTACTTTATGTACCTTGTGCAGACCATCGAACATTCTTCAGTACCCTGTCTGTCATCCCTTAAGCTCACATATACTGAAACCTCATTGCCTGTAAGATATTCCCAAAAATCAGAGACTAACTCTGTCAACTTCCATTGTCACTGTCCAATAACCAGTCTTCACCAAATGTTCTGTAACTCAACCAATATATAATATTGCATCATGCAGTCTTAGATATAAGATCACAAAACCTTCCAATACACACAACTGACTTCACACATTCTGAAACATCCGTACAGTGTCTATACATTGTAATAACAAGCCCATTCTCTTCATATAAACATATGTTGACATCAGTGACAAAACATGAATGACAACAACAATAATTCCAACATCACTCAACATAGTGATTAAACATATTAAATGTATCAACAATATCCCCAATTCATTAGCAATATCCAACAATCTCCCCCTTTGGCATTGATGTCAACATATGGGAAAATCCATCAACCCAAAATACATCAACCCATAATACTGTAACCAATCAGTACTCTCATAGTACAACTTCTCATAGTATTTCTCTCTATCCAGTCATAGTGTCTCTCCATACAATCTCCCCGTATAGTAGGGATTTTTTCATAGTATCTCTCCCCCTTTAACAACAATGGAAAAGGGTGCCAAAAGTCATCAACTATCTTCAACGATCACTCCCCCTGAGGAGTAGATCCCTACATCAAGTCTAGAATATGATAAGGCTCTGAAAACCTCTAGACTGATGCATCCCTGCATCAATTAATTCTGACTAGGAGGGGCTTTCACCCCAAGCATACCTATGAGATATTCAAAGTTGTCTTTCATCATCTATTTTATCCAAACAATCTGAGTGAAATTAATTACAGCAGCACCATCCAATAGTTCTAATAATTCTCCTCCATTAGTACTCTTCCTGTCATCAATGTTCCCTACCTAATCAGCATCAGTATAAGCATGAAGTTCAAATTCATCATTTCTATCATACCATAAGCCATAGTTCATTGTTCCTTTCAGATATCTAAATATCTTTTTCATAGCAGCTAGGTGTGTCTCTTTAGGTTCTGTCTGATATCTAGCCACAATTCCAATTGCATTAGCAATATCCGGTCTCGAAGTCTTAGGAGTCTTAGTAACTTCATTTGTGCCATCATCAAAAATCTCATTCTCACAGTATGTCCCAACATATTCTTCCTCATCTGTAGTAGCAACTTCCCTAACTTTTGTATTCTGATTATAATCATACATTCTCTCTTTTTCATCTATCCTCACATTATTGCTTTCAATCATCTTTCTTAATCTCATAAAAATATTTATAAGCCTTTCTTTTAGTAGAATAACCAAGAAGAATTCCTTCATCACTTCTAGCATCAAATTTCCCTATTCCATCATCTCTTTTGATATAGCATTTTCTACCAAATATTCTAAAATATTTCATAATAGGAGTATGATTAAACCATAGTTCATAAGGATTCTTACTTGTACCTTCTTTGACTTGAATTTTGTTCAATGTGTACACCGTTGTCCCAACAACTTCTCTCCAATGAAAATGAGATATATTTCCTTCAAGCAACATTATTCTAGTAGCATCCAATATTGTTCTATTCCTTCACTCTGCTATCCCATTTTGTTGTCGAGTCCTATGAGAAAATGTATGTCTTTTTATTACATGCTCTTCGTAGTATGAATTGAGTAAATCTAAAGTAAACTCTCCACCTCTGTTTAACCTCAAACATTTTATCTTTAAACCTGATTCATTCTCTACTTTTTCTTTGAATATCTTGAATTTATCAAATGCTTCTGATTTTTATTTCAAGTAAGCGACCCACATCATTCTAGAAAAGTCATCAACAAAAAGTATAAAATACCTTTCACCATAGTATTATTTTTCCTTGTAGGTCTACACAAGTCTATATGTATCAAATCCAACCTTACTTTTGTTGTATATGATTTACTTTTATAACTACTTCTAGTCTACTTTCCCATAACACACTCTCTACACATAGTGTTAGATGATTCTACAATTTTAGGTAGGTCTTCCACTGCATTAGCCAAGCTTGCCTTCACAATATTATCAAAATTAACATGAAAAAATCTTTTGTGCCATATCCAACTATCATCTACCTTTGCAACAAAACAAGACACTCCATATGTATTTAACTCAAATACATTACCTCTAGATTTAGTACCTGTTGCAATCAAGTTTTATGTCTTACCTCTGATAAAACATTTCCCATCAAAGAAATTTAATTGAAATCCCTTATACATCAGTTGTCCAACACTCAACAAGTTATGCTTAAGTCCATCAATAACAGTACATTGCTAGTATTAGTCTTTCCATCCAAAGTAATAGATCCTACTCCTATGATAGATTTAGGAACATTGTCTCTAAATCTTACAACACCACCATCATACTTCATTAATTTAACAAAATTGTTTTTGTCTCCAGTCATATGATGTGAGAAACCACTGTCTATAATCCATTCAGAATTCTTATCAATGTGTGATACTAAAGATTTTTCCTCCTGTACTGGTTTTTTATCTTTAATAGCACTAAATCCAATCTCCTCATAATCACAATCACCATCACAAATACTTTCACTAGCATAATAACATTCCTCTTCTTCTGAATACTTAGATTTGTACTTAGGAACTCTTATAGGATATCTAGATGCAAAGTGACCTATCTTATTGCATGAAAAACATTTCAAAGGTAACTTTCCTTCAAATTTACCCTTACATCTGTTTTCTCTTCTAGCAATCAGTGCAACAAGATCATCCATCTTTCTTTCTTCTACTAGTATATGTTCCCATTCATCAACATATTCACTAAGCTCTTCTTTTGTGTTCTCACAACTATCAAAATTTTCAGGATCAAGTTTTGGACTATCCTTCCTATAGAATGCCACCTCCAAGATCACCTCAAGTGGTTAAGCTTTCTCTCTAAGGACCAATAGCTTTGATACCAATTGTTAGGAATAACATTCCACAATACAACTGAGAGGGGGGGTGAATTAGTCATATGACAGATTATTAAACTTTAAACTTTGAATAGTAGCAATATCAAATCCAATGAACACAATGAATGCCAACACAATAACACAATATTTTGTTGTCGAGGAAACCCTGTTAAAGGTAAAACCCCGGTGGGAATTAACACCCACTAATGATGTACTGAGAGTATAGTATCCTTGTTAGAAATCTATCCCTATTAGGAGCTGATTAAAACATTACAATACATAGTCCTTGTTAGAGGACATACCCTGTTAGGAGTCAAGAAAAGAAGGGTGGGCTCACTGCCCAGACTCTCTACCCAAAGAAGGTTATGTCCACCTTTAGAACTCACTATTCGCAACACAAGTGTATATGAATAAATACACAATATTTTGAACTGTCTGATAGCAAATGTCTTTGCTTGATTAGTTCCAATGAAGTATACAATTATCCTCTGCTCTACATCCAGCAGACTCAAGCTCGCAGATTCAACAATCCTCTTTTACATTACATACATTCTCTCCATATATTTCCAAAAGAAAAGATCCTACATATATACCCTATTACATTCTACATGATCAGGTCATCCAATTAGGCTTTCCTATTACAAATAATTACATAACCCCTTGCTAAAAAATAAGTATACAACAATTACATTGCAATAATTAAGGACCGACATCCTTAATCCAAGTTCGCCATCCATAATAAATGCTACATCTCTGAAGTTGGCTTCCAAATAGGTCTTCTCCAGAACACACACCACATATGACATCATCCTACTTTCCATACCTTGCACAAACCATCAAACATTCTTTAGTACCATGTATGTCATCCCTTAAGCTCGCATACACTGAAACCTCATCTCTTGTAAGATATTCCCAAAACTCAGAGACTAACTCTGTCAACTTCCATTGTCACTGTCTAGTAACCAGTCTTCACAAAATCTTCTGTAACTCAACCAATATGTAATATTGCATCATGTGATCTTAGATATAAGATCATAACACCTTCTAGTACACACAACTAACTTCACACATTCTAAAACATCCATACAGTGTTCGTACACTATAATAACCAGCCTATTCTCTTCACAGAAACATATGTTGACATCAGTGACAAAACACGAATTACAAAAACAACAATTTTGACATCACTAAAAATAGTAATTAAAGATATTAAATGTATCAAAAATCTCCCTAATGCATTAGCAATATCCAACATGAGGGTCTTTATGAGTGGTTGGTTATGCCCTTTGAGTTGTCCAATGCTCCAAGCACTTTTATGCACCTAATGAATGAGGTATTGCATGATTTCATTGGAAAATTTGTTATGGTATATTTATATGACATATTATGTTTAAAAGGACAAAAGAGGAACATTTGAAGCACTTGGATCAGGTCTTACAGAGGCTCCATGAGAATTTGATGATCAACCTAGAGAAGTGTGTCTTCATGAAGGAAGAGTTGTTGTACCTTGGATTTGTGATCTCTAAGGGAAGTCTAAAATGGATCCCTCCAAGGTTGAAGCAATATTTAATTGGCCTTCTCCATAGAGAGGTTGTGAAGTAAGAAGCTTCCATGGATTGGAAATATTTTATAGAAAGTTCATAAAAAAATTCAGTCAAATTTGTGCTCCTATCCTTGACACCATTAAGGGAGGTAATAAGTGTAAATTTTTTTGGATTGAGATTGCATATAAAGGCTTTAAATATTTGAAATATAGAGTAGCACAACAACCCATCGTAGTTCTTAATAATTTTAACAAGTTGTTTACAATGGAATGTGATGCAATTAATCAGACAGTTGGGGCTATCTTGAACCAAGAAGGCAAACCCGTAGCTTTCTTCTCTGAGAAATTAAATGATGCAAAAAGGAGATACTGTACTTATAATTTGGAGTTGTATGCCATGGTGTAGGAATTTAAGAAGTGGACACACTACCTCCTACCAAAGGAATTCATATCCTACATGGATAACCATGCCTTAAGTTTCTTGAATTGGCATGAGAAGTTAAATTACAAGAACTTGAAGTGGGTGGAACGGTTACACACATATACATTCACAATAAAGCATAATAAGGGTCAAGCCAATAAGGTGGATGACACTCTTAGTATGAGAGACCTTAAAGTTCAAGAGATTTAGTTACAAATAATGGGGATTGAAGCCCTTAAAGACCTATACAAGGATGATGCACATTACAAAGAAGTTTATTAGGTTTGTGAACAATTTCTTGATTCTTGTCATACTAGTTTTTGCGAATTTTTGTTGCAAAATGGATTATTGTTTAAGGGGAGTCAAATTTGATTCCCAAATGTTCTATGAGGGAGAATATTATAAGGGAGAAGCATAATGGAAGTTTGGGTGGACATGTTGGGCTTGATTAAACCCTAAAGTAGGTAAAAAGATTTTACTTTTTGCCTAAATTACAAACTGATGTTAGCAAATTTGTTGAGGGTTGCAACTATGTCAAAGGGCCAAGGGAACTTCATCTAATGTAGGTCTTTATCAACTACCCCCAATTCCTGATAGTCCATGGGAGAGAATTAGTATGTATTTTGTTTCGGGTCTCCCTAGGACTCCAAGGGGTTTTGATAGTATTTGTAGTAGTGGACATATTTAACAAAATGGCACAATTCTTGCTATGTAAATGTACTAATGAAACATCCCATATGGCTGGTTTTATTTTCAAGGAAGTTGTTAGGATACATTGATTTCCCCTTAATATTTTCATTGATAGGGATTCAAAACTTGTGGGCCATTTTTGGTGTACATTGTGGAAGAAATTGGGAACCCAATTATCATTCATTTTAGCCTACCACCCTTAGACTGATGGCCAAATTGAGGTAGTAAATAGATCCTTGGGAAACCTACTAATATTTTTAACCAAGAAACATGGTCATATATGGGACATGGTGATGATTCAAGAAGAGTATGTATATAATGACTTCGTTAATAGGAGTACAAGTAAAAGCCCCTTTTAGATTGTGTATGGTGTTCATCCTAGAGGGATTTTGGAACTCAAGTATCTGACTGGTATGGAGAAAAGGAGTTCTCAAGGAGAGGATTTTTCCATCACCATGAAGGACATTCATGATAGGGTGAAATAAAATCTACAATAGAGTGTGGAAAAATATAAGGCTAAGGATGATGAAAGAAAGAGGGATGTGCAATAAAAAGTTGGGGACTTAGTCATGGCCTATCTGAAGAAAGAAATACTTTTGAAGGGTTGGCCTACAAAATTGTTAATGAAGAAGATTCATCCTTGTAGGATAGTGCACAAGTTTGGAACAAATGCATATGAAATTGAACTACCCACGGGTTTAGCCATATCTCCTATCTTTAATGTTTTTGACTTGTTCCCATACAAAGGTGCTTTTGATGTAGGTTCTGATGCAGGTCTGACAATAGATGAAGATGTTGAATGGGTCAAGGACCTCCCACCTAGCAAGTCAGTACAACTTTAATGCATATTGGACACCAAAGTTCTCAAGAAGACTAGGAAGAATACCTATAAAGAGTACCTTGCAAAATGGAGTAACTTACCTAATGAATATGCCACTTGGATGAGTGAAGATGATATTCTAAAACATGGAACTACTATCGCAAATCTGGCTCCTCAAGGGACTTGAGTTTTTTATCTAACCCCGAGAGTATGGTACAGGGGCACCATATGAAGACCATGAAGACTCATCTTTTTTTTAGTTTTTTATGTTTTAATAAGGTTCCATGGACCAATTGCCATCATATTGTAAGGTTTTGATTCATTTTGTCATGCCTCGCAAGGGAACTGGGAAAGAGAACGAAGATTCTCTTTAGAAAAGAAAACCTAAGCAATGAATTTATGAAAAAATTTTAACTTTAAAAGATTAACATGAACAACGCATAATTTAACTTAGAACCCTTCCAAGGTTCCCTATGAGTAAAATGAACAATCCATTTAAGTTCATTAGGTGTACTAACAATATGATCAACTCTTAAAAGAACAATCCATTTAAGTTCATTAGGTGTACTAACAATATGATTAACTCTTAAAACATAACATTTGAAAATTCTTGAGAGAGAAATATAAATGCTTCCATTTGATTTCTAACCAATTAATTTCATCTATATTCCCTAAGCATTCTTTCATGATCAATATAACATTTAAAACATACTCAAAATTAAAGAATTTATCTAGGAGTTTGAACTATTTCACATATGAAATTAACACATTTGATTACTAACTTTTCTTGAACAACCATAATGAGAAACATTCCACTTTGCTTGAAACACTTATGAAATTCCTTTTCTTTTCAAATGATTTATATAAAGTTCATCGTTCCCTTTTCTTTTCCCTAAATCTACCCATTCCAAGTTACATCAAATTGAAATACATTAATGAATATATTACATTCATCTCCTCTTGGGAGGTAACAATAACTTTACATTTCATTGAACAACATGAAAGATAAGTACAAAGTCTCCTTTCTTCAAAATTGGAACATTATGCAAGTATGAATCCTTAAGCACTACATCTGCAAATGATACCTCGATAAAAAGATTTACCACCCAACCATGTAGATACCAAAAGGTCCACTCCCCTGTGCTAGGAGATAAACACCAAGGTTCACAAGGAAGAGATAACTAGGCCATACCTAGGGTTTGTGTAAACTTTCCCAAATAACAATTGAAAATAAGATCAAAGTACAAATCATTTCCCAAAAGGTTCTAAGGCTAGGTAGAAACTCTAAGCAACAATCTAAGTGAGTGTCATCGCATAGTCCTCACCCCTTGGGTTGTCCTAGTACTAGCCACTATTGGCCCCGGCCCCCAAGTAGGCACATGAGGTAGTTGAGCTCATGATCTTTAAGCTTCCTAGACTCATAAGCAACCACTTTCCCTTCTTGCATAAGAACCACCCCAATTCCTTCTAGTGAGGCATTTGTATAGATTACAAAGTTCCCTGATGGTTTAGGAACCACCAAGATCGGAACAATGGTTATTCTTTCCTTCAAACACTGGAAAGCGGCCTCACACTTTTCTAACCATACAAATTGCTTCCCTTTCCTTTGCAAGGAAGTGATGGGATGAGCTATCCGAGAGAACTCTCTGACAAACCGTCTATAATAACCAGCCAGTCCCATAAAGCTACAAACCTCAGGGATGTTAGTTGGAGTTGGCCACTCCACTATGGTCTGGATTTTGGATGGATCAACAATGATGCCATTTCTTGAAATGACATGCCCAAGGTACTTAACCTCGGTCTGAAAGAATTCACACTTCTCTACGTTGGCATAGAGTTGGTTTTTTCTAAGGCACTGCAATACTTGGTGAACATGAATCTCATGTTCTTCTAGAGTTTTAGAGAACACTAAGATATCATCCAAGAAGACTATCACAAATTTATCCAGGTAGGTTCTGAAAACTCCATTCATTAAGCTCATAAATATAGAGGGATCATTTGTCAGTCCAAATGGTACCACGGTGAACTCATAGTGGTTGTATCTGGTGTGCAAAGTTGATTGATAAATATCGGCTTCCCGAATTCTAAGTTGATGGTACTCTGACTTGAGGTCAATCTTTAAAAATATTTTTTCCCCTTTCATTTGATCAAATAGATCGTCAATGTGGGGTAAAGGGTACCGATTTTTATTGTGACTTTATTGAGTTGACAATAGTCGATGCACAATCTGAGAGAGCCATCTTTCTTCTTCACAAATATTACTAGTGCACCCCATGGTGACACATTGGGTTTGATAAACCCTTTTTCCAAAATCCCTTCCAACTGAAGCTTAAGTTCCCCAAGTTCCTATGTGGTCATGCGGTATGGAGCTTTGGAGATTGGTTCTACCCCTGGAACTAAATCAATTTGGAAGTTGATGTCCCTCTTGGGAGGCATTCCTGGAATTTCCTTGGGAAAAACATCCAGAAATTCCTGCAATAAGGGATGATCTAGTGATACATCCCTACTCTCCTCTTTGTCTAAGTCTTCTACTGAGACTGCAAACAATTGGCATCCTTTGCGCATGCACTTTTTGAGCTACATTGTGGAAATCATACGGAGAGAGATGGGTCATTGCACCCCAATAATTTTCTTAGGTTCTCCTAAATCATCAGAACACCAAATGCTCTTGTTTCTACAATCTAAGATAGCTTTGTGAGAATCCAACCAATCCATACCCAAAACTACTCCATACTATCCTAAAGGAATCACGTGGAGATCTACTGAAGTGGAAAAAGGTCCTAGCTCTAACTTGCAACTCTGGACACAAGAGTTAGAGGCTATTCTTTCCCTAGAGGCTAACTCAACCTTCCACCTATCTTCTTACCTTACTGTCATCAGCCCACATTGCTCTACTAAAGAAGGAGAAATAAAAGAATCTGTTGCTCCTGAGTCAAATAGAATAGTGGTAGAGATACCCCTTAACAAACTTGGGGTTTCAATGATTGATCCCTGATGATCAGCCTGTCTATGGTCTAGAGTGGAGAATACTCAATGAGTTCTGCTTGCATCACCTACTATGGGTTCTGAAGTGACCTTTCTATAGCTAGCTACTAGGGTAGACTTCTGAGGATAGTTAACTACAATATGACCATGTTGACCACAAGAGTAACACCCTGTATTCTTAACAAAATTCCTTCCTGCGGAAGGTGCACTGGACTGCTGATAACTACCTCAACTATAATTCTAAGGCATACTCTAAGATGGTTGAGGATTTGAGTTTCTCTTTGCACGCTGCCAGTTGTGAGAATTACTTGGCTAAGAACCCCCATTCTTGTTGTTGAAGTTGTTGTTCTGAAATTTCCTTTTCTGGTGGTTCTAACTTCCTTTTGATGAAGAAGGATAGCTCTTAGGACCAGGTATTCCTTGATATTAGTTCCCTTTGAATCCTATCCCTACTTGAGAGGCATTACTTCCATGGCTACCTATCTGACCTCCTAACCCCAAGGCTGCATTTTGTTCCACAATACGAGCCTTGATAACTGCATCATTAACTATCTGAGGTTCAAACATTCATACACTACCAGCCAAGTGACTATTGAGGCCTCTAAGGAAGTGTTGACTCAGCATGGGTTCATCATCCTTATAACCTAAGTATGGTTTGAGTTCAAAAAACTTTCACTCATAGTCATCAACTGACATTGTTAACTACCTTAAGTTGTGAAACTCTTCGGCTCTTTCCCACCTCTAGTGATCAAAAAGAAATCTGGCTCGAAAGAGTTCTAGGAACAATTCCCATGAAAGAGTGGTTATATCTATGTGAAGTTTTTCTTTCTCTGTTTCCCACTAGGTGGATGCAAAATCTGTAAGGTGAATGACTACAAATCGGGCCTTGGTATTATTGTTGTAAGGATGCATGGAAAATAGCCTTTCCAAATCCAATAGCCAAGTCTCAGTGGTGGATCCGCCTTGAGTTCCCTTGAAAGGGTTAATCTTAGTCTTGGGGAGATCTCTCATGTGAGAAGCACGCAAAGCATCCTCTTCTACTACTTGATCTCTCCTCCTAAGGCTCCTTTCTCTTTCCTCATGGTGAGCTACATTAGCCTCCCCACGGTGACCCCTATCTTGACCTACATCTAGTCTCTGCAATATCTGTTGTAACAATTTTATTACTTGAGCCCCCTAAAAACCTCCTGAGTGGTTATCAGATTGGCCCCCCCTATCTTCTCTCTCAAAATGTTCTTCTTTCTAAGAACTTTCTTGATGAGATCTAGGAGGAGTGTTTCAGGTACCTCCCCTTCTACCACGGGTCATAGGAGGCATCCTGGACAAGTAAGGAGAAGGATAAGTTTAAGGGTCCTAGTCCAATTCTAGTGTTAAGTTTTTCCCTAAATGAATAACAAGTTTAAGAAGCATGGGAAAATTTCCAGGGCCCCAGTGTAGCAACTTAGTGCTTTGATACCAAAGATGTCATGCCCCGCAAGGGAAATGGGAAAGAGAATGAAGATTCTCTTTAGAAAAGAAAACCTAAGCAACGAATTTATGAAAATTTTTGAACTTTAAAAGATTAACATGAACAGTGCATAATTTAACTTAGAATCCTTCCAAGGTTCCCTATGAGTAAAATGAATAGTCCATTTAAGTTCATTAGGTGTACTAACAATATGATTAACTCTTAAAACATAACATTTGAAAATTCTTTAGAGAGAAATATAAATGCTTCCATTTGATTTCTAACCAATTAATTTCATCTATATTCCCTAAGCATTCTTTCATGATCAATATAAAATTTAAAACATACTCAAAATTAAAGAATTTATCTAGGAGTTTGAACTATTTCACATATGAAATTAACACATTTGATTACTAACTTTTCTTGAACAACAATAATGAGAAACATTCCACTTTGCTTGAAACACTTATGAAATTCCTTTTCTTTTCAAATAATTTATATAAAGTTCACCGTTCCCTTTTCTTTTCCCTAAATCTACCCATTCCAAGTTACATCAAATTGAAATACATTAATGAATATATTACATTCATCTCCTCTTGGGAGGTAACAATAACTTTACATTTCATTGAACAACATGAAAGATAAGTACAAAGTCTCCTTTCTTTAAAACTGGAACATTATGCAAGTATGAATCCTTAAGCACTACATCCGCAAATGATACCTCAATAAAAATATTTACCACCCAACCATGTGGATACCAAAAGGCCCACTCCCCCCTGCTAGGAGATAAACACCAAGGTTCACAAGGAAGAGATAACTAGGCCATACCTAGGGTTTGGGTAAACTTTCCCAAATAACAACTGAAAAGAAGATCAAAGTACAAATCATTTCCAAAAAGGTTCTAAGGCTAGGTAGAAACTCTAAGCAACAATCTAAGTGAGTGTCATCACATAGCCCTCACCCCTTGGGTTGTCCTAGTACTAGCCACTCTTGGCCCCAGCCCCCAAGTAGGCACATGCAGAACCGAATGCCTTTCGTACAAACAAACACCATTTGATCATACCTACGCATAGGCACCTTCTCCCACTCCCATCCATAGCCTTTAATAGCACTAATGGCATGAGCGAGGCATACATTAAATCTTTTTAGTGTTAAATCCCTTTCCCATAAATTTTAATTAAGTTATCACTTGTTAAAAACAACTCTTCAGTGGGTTATCCTGGTACTAGCCACTAAGGGCCTCGGCCCCACACTGAGAGCCACTCACCTAGTGTTCTTAGATTCTCTACCCTTACCCAAGCATCATAAAAATACTAGATATGCAATAAGAAAAATCATAAAACACTCAAGTGCTTGCAAACAAAAATAGGAATGGTTTGCTGATTGGTGGGAAGCCTCGAATGGCACCAGTCATTTGGGAAGTAAATACCTCTAACACAAAAGACATAAAATTTGGTCATTTATATAGTAGGAATAATGTATTTTACTATCCTAACCATGTAGGAGACCATGTATCATTGAGAAATGAGATTTGATGGAAGGAATTTGATGAGTTGTTGGAGAAAAAAAATAGAATGAAGAAAATACTATTGCAGAAAATATAGTCCCGATGCGAGAGCCATGTCTTTTAATTTAGCCATTGGATCAGGCTGTATTTTGTATATATTTTAGAGGGCCAAGTCATGAAACTTCTGACCGAAGAGATCGATGAAATTTTATTGGAATCAAAAGATATGGATTAATGTGTACGGGTCTATCAAAAAGACTAGTGAGAAAAATCTGGGAATGATTGGAAAGGTACAAATTCCATAATGCAAACAAGGAAGGAAAATAAATCTTCCTAAGGTTTGAGAGTATCTAAAGACTTCTAAAATCAATATAAATTTAAAACATTAAACCTAAGGAGATCCTAGACTCCGTCAAATACAAGGATGAACATAAATAATTTATACAGAAACTGAAATCATTTGTGCAGACAATATATTCCAAAACATATACATAATTTCTCCATTCCCCTAAAAATATCTTATTTCATAATACAAGCATAATAAAATAGCACAAACATCATATAAGACAACAAGAAAATAGATGGAATAGAATTCAAGCAACATATAACAACCAGACATAAAGAGGATCATCCCTAGGATAGATTCCTACCCGGAGTCCTGCGGAGATACAGTTGGAGAAGCAAGATCCTGACTATCTAAGCCTACTTCAAACAATCATCCAGACTCCCTCTGAATGCAACCACAATAATCCTCTGGAAATATTATGAAATCCAATCTAAAATAAATAATGAAGCTTCCTTAGAGATTATTTTTCCAGCCAACTCTTTCCAAATGTAGGGCACAAACCCTTCCAGAACTACTATGATTTCAATATGATCTCCTATCTCCCCAAAAAGATAATGCTTCCGAAGAATAAATTTCAGCCAACTTCTCCATCTCACAGGGATTCTTCCCGTAAATAGGTTGAAGGAGTAGTTTCATGGGAAATCCAACCGGTGCAACCATCCAAACCAACATTTGGTTAATAGTTAGGCTTAAAATAATTTTATTAACTTAGCCATTCTCGAGAAGGGAGTTTATAAACTATTATATTAATAATAATCTAATTTAGATCTCCTTAATTTAAGGAAAGCAAATAGTAACTATTACTTTTAATATAATTACTATTACCTTAGTTACTTAGGCTATGGTAAAAGATTTTATCATATTTTAATTTGTCATCCAAGTAAATAATTTATTTATTAATATTATTTAAAACACAATTACTTTCACACACACATAACTATAGAAATATATGTAACCATAGGCATACATGTGCACCCATATGCTTAAGTGTAATATATCATTATAATATTATTAAAAGCATATATTATTAATAATATTATGAACATCTTATTATTATGGTATTATAAAATATTATTATCCAATCAAATAATAAATCATATTCCATACAAATTAAAATCATGATATATATATAGATAGGGTGATTACTAACACAAGATGTTCTAAACATGATTAGTGTAATCAATCACAACATCATATATTCGCATGAAATAATAGCTCATATAAATTATCTACTAACAACGATCGAACATATCAATAAGAACAATTAAAGCTACCATATCCAAACCTTATTCCCCTAATATGCAAGAGACAAGAACAAGCAACAAGATCACCATAATCCAACAAACTGAAATACACAATGATACATCAACAACACAAGAAACTGACTCAGGAACTCCCCACCTAAGGATCAAAAGGGTCAGAGGTAGAGTTCCTTCTTACAGAACCTTGGTGATATCTCCATAACAACAACAACGATCGAGGATTTTGAGGGCTCAGTCAGACCTGTGAGACCAGGTGGAGACGATGTCCGGTACCTGCAAACCTGCATCACCGAGAAGAGATACATGTGCATAGATACATATATATACAATAAGACATGCAAACACATGACCAGGATCAATACATCATGTGGACCTCAACTAAGTGAGTAACTACGACTTCATCCTAAATCATACAATCACATTATACATATATACATGAAGCATAAAACATCATAAACAATAATGGTTATATTCCAAATCCTTGGGTTAGCTCTATAAAACATGTAAAGATAGATGATTTCCAATTCCATAAACATATAAATGATAATCATAAACAAGTTTATTGAGACATATCATCATCCACAAAACATAAATGTAAGCATATAGTTCTAACCACCATAATAAAATGTCTAAATCAGAAAGTCCAAGTATCAACATAGGAGAGGGTATTACACATTTTGTAAGGCTAAAGGCCACTAGGTCCTGATTAGACATGTAAAGGCCAATATGGTCAAATTTGGTGAAAGGAATTAGGAGAGTAAAGGAATGGTAAATTTGGATTTCTCCTATGTTAAGGGTCATGTCTGACCTAGAATCAATGTAATTTGAGTAGGAGGACATATAGGTATAGGCTAAGGAACAAAATTGACAAGTTGTCAAAAGGTTCAAATTTAGGTTGGATTTGGTTGAGGAAGTTGAATGATGTTTATTTATGCCTTAGGAGGCTAGGGAATTCAAGGTTTTTGATGTTTTTAAAGATTTAGCTTTGAAATCAATAAAATTACTCTATTTCCCTAGAAATTTTACTATTTCTTTGTATTGTACATCTTGTACAGATCGGGGTGACTGGTTTGATGAAAATGGATGTTTTAAGAAATTAATTAACTCTCTTTTTCAAGTGGTTTGAAGTTGATCCATTAATTTTGGTGGAAGATATTGCAGTTTTTATAAAACCAGTCAGTAAAACCTCACCTACCTAGGGTTTGACATTAAAATGCCCATAACTTGACTTTCCACCATAGGAAATTATGAACCTTGGTAGAAATTTATGCCTCTTTATATATTTTAAGATGCATCAAGTTCCAAGTTGGGAGATGGAGGCAGTTAGGAGAAATTCCAAGCCATATGCCTGACATTCTTAATGTGGCAGACATGAAGAAACCAAGATCTAATTGACAATGAGACAAATAATTGAATAGACCCAAAGTGATGGTGGATTTCATATTTTATATACTAGAAAAAACTATCCCAAACATTGGTTGTGTGGATAAATTCATTGGATTAGGACTTGCTTTGAAATTGAGGCCTATTTGCCTTTCTAGGTGATCAGAAATTGTTTGACTAGTCAGTGAAGGAACCCAAATCTAGTTTTGAAGTATATTTTGTATCCAAAAAAAGGGTATCTAAAAATATAAAAAAATTTGGTCTTTGTGTGGAAGGTTTAGAAGTTAAGGCCTGATTAGTCCTAAGGTAGGGCTATAAGGAATATGTCACCCTTATAAAGAAAGTACCAACAAGTAGTGTTGTGGGTATGCTCAAAGTTGTAAATTGTGATGTTACGAGTATGTTGAGACACTTTTGGGTCTAAGGAGTCACTTGTGAAAACTCCATATGAACCAAGTGGTAGTTACCCAGTATAGCAAGGTTGAAGGAAAGCTTGGTTCAATGTCAAGGATGGGGTATTGATGTGAGAAGTTGTATCATCCAAGGTTTGGGAATTTGAGCCTTATTAAGGGGTCATATAAGTTTTTAAAGCTATGTTCACATGTATGTCAATTGGTTGTGAATCCTACATGAAGGTCAAGAGTTTCTAGGGGCAAGATTGTTCAAGTATTTGATAAAGGAGTTGTGGGGTTTGTTGCCATTGGTATACCCTCTACATCACTACCAAACAAGAATTACACATAGAAAACCTATCAATATTTTCCCACATGCATCCCTTTATAATACAACAATTGCTAACTGATGTGATACTTATTCCCAAAGCCACCCATATGCAACGCTAAAGAACTCGTATGGTGTAATCACCAAAAAGAAAAAAGGGGACTGGGAAAATTGTTGTTTCTCTTTTCACAGGATGGTTGACAGCTTTTCAATAGGCCATCCCCATATAGGGTGTTACCAAAATATAGAACTACATATTATTAAAAGCCCCTCAACCCCATGGATTTAAGGGGTATATAAGCAACTTGGAATGCACCCAAACCTTATAGAATCTAGGTGCCTTGCATGTTGCTTTAGGTGTTATCTTCTCATGCTTAAATGACAACATCTTTTATGGGGCACCTTTTCCTGCATAAAAAAAAACATTTTAATAAGAATATTTTCTAAAATATCACAACTGATCTTAATACTAATCTAATTTTCACTTTGCAGAGTACAACTTCAATATACAAAACCATAAAGTATTAATGTCATATATGGAATATATTATTACCTTTGTACTTCACTTTAACAATAAGATCATTGTCATCAATAAGATCTTTGAAGCACACAATGCCTCTCAAAATTGTTTCTATAAAAAGTCTTGGGAAGAACAATATTTAATAAAAAGATAATAAATTTTGAGAGTTGTTTGCTTTATAGATCTCCTTTATGACAATGACCAGACCAATGGAAGAACAAATATTTGTAAAAACATTGATGGGAGTCAAGTTGCCTCTTCGTTTCCACCATGCCAACCTAGAAATTCCTTGCAACCTACCCTTGACAACCATTTCAAGGTATGTGCCAATATAACTTGATATTTTATTTGTTTCAAAATATTGCTTCCTTTCTTAAATATTTTGTTACATTTTAATGCTTATTTTTATCTTCCTAGTTTTTCTCTTTACAACCATTATCTTTTCAACATATTAATATCTAAACATATTCTTTGTCTATTGCAATGTTCTTCTTCTTTATATGGATGCTACCTCAATCAAAGTAATACAACACACATCAACACATGCCAACATCTATGTTCACAATCACTTCTCTGAAAAAAAACTTCCCACAGGTAACAACTTTCACTTCATGGCATCCAAGTTGATAAATCTCACTTTTTGTTTTGTAAACTATGAAACTACTAGTTTCCTTTACACTCACAAAAATATAACCTTTATGTCAACAAGAAAAATAATGGAGGATCAACTATACACAAAACATTGATGCCATTGAACTTATTTCTTTGTTCACAGTACTCAAACACTTGTATGTCATTAAATTAAAAATGAAGCCAATTGTCTTTTACAACTTCTAGCTAGAGAAGCTATTAGGAGAAACAAATCTCATGATATCTGACAGCCTACTTATGAAAACCAATTTAAGGTATGTCCCATTATTAATAGATATTCTTTCTATTTCTACATACCGCTTGCAACACAAACATATCATAAAATCACATATATTTTATTGTTTTGATGTGTCAACACTTCTTCCTACATTGTAATCTTTGCATACTCTCTAAAACAATACTACTAAGTGTTGGATATTGCTAATGCATTGGAGAGATTGTTGATATATTTAATATGTTTAATTACTACGTTAAGTGTTGTTGGAATTACTATTGTTGTCATTCATGTTTTGTCACTGATGTCAACATATGTTTCTATGAAGACAACAGGTTGGTTATTACAGTGTACGGAGACTGTACAAATGATTCATATTGTACAAACATAGTTGTGTGTACTGGAAGGTGTTGTGATCTTATATCTAAGATCGTATAATGTAATATTTCATATTGGATGAGTTACATAAGATTTAGTAAAGATTGGTTACTGGACTGTGACAGTGGAAATTGACAGAGTAAGTTTCTAAGTTTTGGGTATATCTTACAGGCGATGAGGATTCAGTGTATGCGAGCTTAAGGGATGAGAGATAGTGTACTAAAGAATGTTCATTGATCTTAGCAAGGTATGAAAAGAAGGATGATGTTAGTTGTGGTGTGTTTTGGAGAAGACCTATTTGGAAGCCGACTTAAGAGTTATAGCGTGTATCATGAATGGCGAGCATGGATTATAGATGTCGATCCTTAATTATTAAATTATAATTGTTGTATACTTGTTTTAGATACCATGTGTATCTTAGCAAGGAGTTATGTAATTATTTGTGTAATAAGAAAGCCTAATTGGCCGAACTGATCATTTATTTTATAATAGGGTATATATGTAAGATCTTTCCTTTTGAAAAGATATGGGAGGAATGAATGAGATATAAAAGAGAATTGTGGAAGTTGTGAGCTTGTGTCTGCTAGATGTAGAGCAGAGAATAACCTATATACTTCATTGGAACTATTCAAGATAAGATAGTTGCTATCAGACAGTTCAAGGATTGTGTATTTCCTTACATACACTTGTGTTGCGAATCATGAGTTCTGAAGGTGGATATAAACTTCTTTGGGTAGTGAGCCTGGGCAGTGAGCCTACCTCTTTTCTTGACTCCTAATAGGGTCTGTCCTCTAACAAGGACTATGTACTGTAATGTTTTAATCATCTCCTAACATGGCTAGATCTTCTAACAAGGATACTATACTCTCAATACATCATTAGTGGGTGTTAATTCCCACTGGGGTTTTACCTTTAACAAGGTTTCCTCGACAAAAAATATTATGTTATTGTGTTGGCATTCATTGTGTTCATTTGATTTGGTATTGCTTCTATTGAAAGTTTAAAGTTTAATAATCTGTCATACAAATGATTCACCCCCCCTCTCAGTTGTATTGGTGGACTGTTATTCCTAACAATTGGTATCAGAGCTACTGGTCCTTAGAAAGAAATATTAACAACTTGAGGTGATCTTGGAGATGGCTTTCTATAGGAAGGATAGTCTAAAATTGATCCTAAAAACTTTGACAATTGGAAGAACAAGATGATAACTTATTTGCTATATTTGGGCATTGACTACTGGATGATTAAAAAGAATGACAAAACCATGAAGGCTGAGGATAAATTGGATAAAGCTACTAATGAAGAAAAGAAGACATTTTCTTATAACATGGTCACAAGGGAAGCATTGATCAACGCACTTTCTGAAGGAGAATTTACTGAGGTAAAAGATCTAGATTCGACACACAAAATTTGGACAATATTAGAAGCATTGTATGAAGGAGACAAGTTTACTAAGCAAGTGAAGTTACAAAATTGGGAAACAAGGATGGAGAAGCTACAAATGAAAGATGATGAAAACATTAGGGCTTATGTACAAAGAGTTATAGAGGTTGTGATTGGAATCATAAATTTTGGAGGCACTTATGAAGAGGAAGAAGTCATTGTGAAGATCCTTAGATCATTGACACCTGTTTACAAGACCAAGGTTCAAGCTATAGAAGAGATTATACCTTTGAAAATAAACTTTAGCAGAGAGATGTTGATTGCAAAGCTAACTAACTTTGAAGCTACAGAATTGGGAGATTCTCTACCTATAGTTGAAACAACATTCAAGGCATCCACACACAAGAAGATAATATTTGGAATTGCGAGCTCCAACAATGGTACTATAAATGAAGAGCTTGGTAAATATGTTGATGAATGGGAACAAATACAAGAATAAGAAAGAAAGCTAGATGAACTTGTTGCCCTGATCGCTAGAAAAGAAAAGAGAGGTAAGGGTAAATTGGAAGAAAAATTACCTTTGAAATGTTTTTCATGCAATAAGACAGGTCACTTTGCATCTAGATGTCCTACAAGAGTTCGTAAGCACAAACCTAAGTTTTTCAAGCCTAAGTACTCAAAGGATAAGGAATGTTATTATGCTAGTGAAGGTATTTCTGATGATGATGATTTTGATTATGAGGAGGTTGGATTTATTGCTATTAAAGATGAAAAACTAGTACATGAGGAAAAATCTTTAGTATCACATGTTGACAAGAAATCTGAATGGGTTATAGACAGTGTTTTCTCACATCATATGACTGGAGATAAAAACAAGTTTGTTAAACTAATGAAGTATGATGGTGGTGTTGTAAGATTCAGAGACAATGTTCCTAAGCTTATCATAGGAGTAGGATCTATTTCCTTGGATGGAAGGACTAATACTGACAATGTACTGCTTGTTGATGGACTTAAGAATAAATTGTTGAGTTTTGGACAATCGATGGACAAAGGATATCAATTAAAGTTCATTGATGGGAAGTTTTTTATCAGAGGTAAGGTAGGAAACTTGATTGCAATCGATACTAAATCTAGAGGTAATATATTTGAGTTAAATACAGCTGAGGCTTCTTATTTTATTGTGAAGATAGATGACAGTTAGTTGTGGAACAAAAGATTTTTTCATGTCAATTTTGATAATATTGTGAAGGCAAGCTTGACTAATGCAGTAAGAGACCTATCAAAAATTGTAAAACCATATAACACTGTGTGTAGAGAATGTGTTATGGGAAAACAGACTAGAAGCAATTATAAAAGTAAAGCATATACATCAAAAGGAAAGTTGGATCTAGTTCATACAGATCTATGTGGACCTACAATGACAAGATCATACTATGGTGAAAGATACTTTATACTTTTTGTTGATGAATATTCTAGAATGATGTGGATAACTTACTTGAAAGAAAAATCAAAAGCTTTTGACAAATTCAAGATATTCAAAGCAAAAGTAGAAAATGAATTAGGCTTAAAGTTAAAATGTTTAAGATCAGACAAAGGTGGAGAATTTACTTAAAATTTATTCAATTCATATTGCAAAGAGCATGGAATACAAAGGCAAACATCTACTCATAGGACTCTACAACAAAATGGGATAACAGAGTGAAGAAACAAAACAATATTGGATACTGCTAGGACAATGTTGCTTGAAGGAAATGTATCTCATGTGCATTGGAGAAAAGCTATTGGGACAACAGTTTACACATTTAACATAATTCAAATTAGAGAAGGTACAAGTAAGAATCCCTATGAATTATGGTTTGATCATACTCCTAGTGTAAAATACTTCAGAATATTTGGTAGTAAATATTACATCAAAAGAGATGATGAAATGGGGAAGTTTGATGCTAGAAGTGATGAAGGAATCTTTCTTGGTTATTCGACAAAAAACAAGGCTTAAAAATGTTTTAACTTGAGATTAAGGAAGCTGATTGATAGTAACAATGTGAAGATATATGAAAAGTTTCAAATACAAGAGAGAATGTATGACTGTAATCAGAATACATAGATCAAGGAGGTTGCCACTATAGAAGAAGAATAACTTGTTGAAACTGAATGCAAAAATGAGATTTGTGATGATGAAACAAGTGAGGCTACTGAGATTCCTAAGACTCTGAGGTATGTTAAGAAAAATCATCCTAAAAATCAAATTATTGGTAATACAAGTCAAGGAGTAATGACTAGATCAAAGACAAGGGAAGAATTTTTTTTGATTTCTCAAGTTGAACCAAAGACTACTGATGAAGCTTATAGAGATGAATCTTGGATCAAAACTATGCAAGAAGAATTAGATCAGATAAAGAAAAATAACACTTGGGAATTGATTCCTAGACCTAAAGACAAAAATGTAATAGGAACTAAGAGGGTTTTTAGAAACAAAATGAATGAAGAAGGAAGTGTTGTAAGAAAAAAAGAAAGATTGGTATGCAAAGGTTATTCACAACAAGAAGACATAGATTTTGAAGAGACATTTTCTCCTGTTACTCAGATAGAAGCTGTGAGATTATTTTTGGCTTATGTTGTACATAAAGACTTCAAAGTATATCAGATGGATGTAAAATACACATTTTTGAATGGGGATCTTGAAGAGGAAGTATACATAGAACAACTTGATAGATTTCCTCTAACCGAAGATGAAGACATGGTATGCAAGTTAAAGAAGGCACTATATGGACTAAAGCAATCACCAAGGGCTTGGTATGCAAGGTTAGACAAGTACTTACTTCACCTTGGATTCAAAAAAGGTAATGCTCACAGTAAATTGTATTTAAAAATTAGTAAAGATGGAATTTTGATAATAGAAGTATTTGTTGATGATATTATCTTTGGAGGCAATGATGAGATGTGTAAGAAATTTTCTAAAGAGATGGAGAATGAATTTGAGATGTCCATGATAGGTGAAATGAAATTCTTTCTTGGACAACAAATAAATCAGAGAAAGAATGACATTTTTATTTCTCAGACAAAGTATCTTAAAGAAATGTTGAAAAAGTTTGGAATGGAAGACTGTAAACCAGTTGGTACACCCATGGTGACTGGTCATAAGATGACAAATAATGATGAGACAAAGAGTGTTTTTCAGACTAAGTACAGATCAATGGTTGGTAGATTACAATATCTGACTCACACCTGACTAGATATTGCTTATGATGTTGGAATTGTGGCTAGATATCAGGAAGAACCTAAAGAGACACACCTAGTTGTTGTGAAAAGGATATTTAGATATCTGAAAGGAACAATGAAATATGGCTTATGGTTATGATAGAAATAATGACTTTGAATTACATTCTTACACTGATGTTGATTGGGTAGGGAATATTGATGACAAGAAGAGTACTAGTGGAGGTGCATTTTTCCTTGGGAAAAAGTTGTTTCATGGATAAAGTATGAAGCAAGATTGTATAGCTCAATCTACTGTCAAATCTGAATATGTTGTTGCTACTATTAACTGCACTCAAATAGTTTGGATGAAACAAATACTGAAAGATATTGGAATAACTTTTGTTGAACTAGTGGTTATCCATTGTGATAACACCAGTACAGTAAACATGTCAAAGAATTTTGTGATGCACTCTAAAACTAAGCATATATCTATTAAGTATCACTTCTTGAGAGACAAGGTAGTAGAAAAGGAAATAAGGTTGGAAAACATTAGCACAAAAGAATAGATATCAGACATCTTTACAAAGCCATTGCCAAAAGATGCCTTTGAGTATCTCATAGGTATGCTTGGGGTGCAGGCCCCTCCTAGTGAGAATTAAGTGATGCAGGGATGCATCAGTCCAGAGGTTTTTAGAGCCTTATAATGTTCTAGGACTTGATGTATGGATCTACTCCTTAGGGGGAGTGATCGTTGAAGACAGTTGATAACTAATGACACCCTTTTCCATTGTTGTCAAAGGGGGAGAATTACTATGAGAAAATCCCTAAAGGGGAGAGATACTGTATAAGGAAGAATTTACTGAGAGAATACTTCTCGGGTTGATGGATTTTCCCCATATGTTGCCATCAATGCCAAAGGGGGATATTTTTTGATATTGCTAATGCATTGGAGAGATTTTTAATACATTTAATATGTTTAATCACTACATTAAGTGTTGTTGGAATTACTGTTGTTGTCATTCATATTTTGTCACTGATGTCAACATATATTTCTATGAAGAGAACATGCTGGTTATTACAGTGTACAAAGACTATACGAATGATTCAGACCGTGTGAACACATTTGTGTGTACTGGAAGGTGGTGTGATATTATATCTAAGGTCACATGATGTAATATTGCATATTGGTTGAGTTACATAAGATTTAGTAAAGACTGGTTACTGGATTGTGACAGTGGAAATTTACAGAGTAAGTCTCTAATTTTTGAGTATATCTTACATGCGATGAGGATTCAGTGTATGCGAGCTTAAGGGATGAGATATAGTCTACTAAAGAATGTTCGTTGATCTTAGCAAGGTATGGAAAGAAGGATGATGTCATCTATGGTGTGTGTTCTGGAGAAGACCTATTTGGAAGATGACTTCAGAGTTATAGCATGTATCATGAATGGCGAGAATGGATTACAGATGTCGGTCCTTAATTGTTGAATTGTAATTGTTGTATACTTATTTTAGATACTGTGTGTATCTTAGCAAAGAGTTATGTAATTATTTGTGTAATAGGAAAGCCTAATTGGCTGACCTGATCATTTATTTTGTAATAGGGTATATATGTAAGATCTTTTCTTTTGAAAAGATATGGGAGGAATGAATGAGATATAAAAGAGAATTGTGGAAGTTGTGAGCTTGTGTCTACTGGATGTAGAGCAGAGAATAACCTATATACTTCATTGGAATTGATCAAGCAAAGATAGTTTCTATCATACAGTTCAAGGATTGTGTATTTCTTTACATACACTTGTGTTGCGACCAGTGAGTTCTAAAGGTGGATATAACCTTCTTTGGGCAGTGAGCCTACCTCTTTTCTTGACTCCTAATAGGGTCTATCATCTAACAAGGACTATGTACTGTAATGTTTTAATCAGCTCCTAACAGGGCTAGATCTTCTAACCAAGGATACTATACTCTCAGTACATCATTAGTGGGTGTTAATTCCCATCAGGGTTTTACCTTTAACAGGGTTTCCTCAACAAAAAATATTGTGTTATTGTGTGGCATTCATTGTGTTCATTTGATTTGGTATTTCTATTATTCAAAGTTTAAAGTTTAATAATCTGTCATACAAATGATTCACCCCCCTCTCAGTTGTATTGGTGGGACTATTATTCCTAACACTGAGTTCCAAATCAATGTTTCTCAGCTACTAACAAATATTGTTGTACATTTTACTTTGTTGGATTATAGATAGGATCCTCACTAAATCTGGAAGTTATTCATAGTAATATTTGTTAGGAATAGTTCCAAGAGATAATTGAGAGGGGGGGGGGGGGTGAATCAGTTATCTACAAGATTTAGTTCTTTATCCAAATTTGTACAGGAGAACATTAAGCATAAACACAACAGATAACACTTAACACAACACCAAATTTTGGTTATGGGGAAACCCAAAATAGGTAAAAAACCCTAGTGGGAATTAGCACCCACTATAAACTGCACTAGAGTATGATGATCCTTGTTAGAAGATCTTACATTCCTGTTAGGAGTTGATCTTTAAAATACATGAAGTATAGTGACCTAGTCAAAGGTCAAACCTATTAGGAGTCTTTATAAATAACCCTATCAAAGGTGAGGACACACTGTCCTAGAGCACACTACTTAAATGGTGAAGGCTGCAACCTTATGCAAAACAGATACAAACTATATCTAGATCTTGGTGAGCTGTGAATAAGACTTGCTATCTTGATCGGATCCAATGAATAGAATACACTCTCTACTTCTTCATATAGACCTTCAACTGATGATTGATATAGCTTTATTGGGCCCAATACTTTCACACCTTCTTACTCTTCATACATACTTCTTTTTTAGCATTCACAACTGACCGGCTATAAGTAGCCTTCTACAAAAGATGTAATCAAGCCAGTCTATTAGAACCTTCTTGACATCATATTAATGAAATAATAAAACTCTCAACAACATCTCCAATGGCTATACTAAGCACGCAACACAAATAGGACCGCACAACCCAATATGACTAGATGCATCACTTCACACTATCGGCTCCACCAAATTAACTCAAACTTTTATCTCAAGCTGAAATACATTATGCGCTCTTAACCAAACAACCTTATCTCATAACCAAACATGAAACCAAACACGCATACCATAATGATAGGTGCAACTACTGAAATAATATAAACATTGTCGGCTCTGAATAAATTATCTCTAGAAATTGTAACTGGCAAATAGAAACATCACAAATCAACTTCAACTGCACAACTAACTCTGTGTCTATGAACATAGCTTCATAATTATGTCTAAAACACAAAAATAAATGCACAAGGCTCCATCATAACCATACTGAGAATTACATACAAAACTCTTCTTGCAACATTAATTGGGAACACTGCTGTTACAAACAACTGCACAACTATCTGCACTCAGAATCAACTTTACGTCTATGATATCATGTTAATAACATATCCATACAACATATGCTCAAGGCTCTCTACATATAACTTAAACACACACTACTTACCAGATGTTGTCATCAATGACAAACAAACTACAGTCAACACTGGCTTGCTGGAATTTCTCCAACAATATTGAATTTTATTATTTTTTGACATTCTTCACTATTACTTTGAGTAGTCTCCAAAATTGGTGAGCCCTTTTCTTGTGATGTAACATTTACCAATGAGTAAAGTTCCTTTAATATAACCTTTATATCAACATGAAACCTAGTGGAAGATGTTTTTTTTCAAAAAATATTGATGTCATTCAACTTACCTCTTCGTTCATGGTATTCGAACACTTGTATGTCATTGCATTCCAAATGAAGCCCAATATCTTTTAGAAGTTTCACTTACAAAATCTATTAAGACAAACAAATCTTTCAATATATCACAACCTACCTTCAACACAAATTTAAGGTATGTCATTTATTATTTGGTATTCTTTTCTTTTCTACATACTACTATCTTTCTAAAGATAATGCTTATCTTCATCTTCTTAATTCTTCTCTTTACATCCACTATATTTTCAACATATTAAAATCTAATCATCTCATCCTTCTATTGCACTGTTCTTCTTCTTGCTATGTACACTACCTTAATTATAGCAATCCAATACACATCAACATCTCCCACCATGTCCACTACCACTCGTTTCTCTACAGAGAACCTTCTCACAAGTAACCACTTTCACTTTAAACAGTTCCATGCTATAAACTCTTTCCTATCCTCACTTTTTAATATCTCAATTTTTCCTTTGCACATATGTCATACATTCATAACTGGACACACAAATCTCATATAATATAATGCAAGAACTTAACCCAGTTAAAAAAAACCCTCTTTCATTTTCTTATTTTTCTTCAAAATACATAGAACATTCTTAACCCCCGCGTTCACAAATTCCATCTAAAAATAGGAGAAGAGCTTGGCCAATTTTAAAAATCCTCTTTCACTTTGAACCTTTTTTTCCTTGTCAAGATAAAAAATCATCATGTGTAGAGACAAAAAACCCTATTTCGTGCCCTTCACCAACTCGTCGATGTTTTGCAAATCCACAATCCACATGTTGATCATAGATGAATAATGGTACACACACACACATAATGGCTTTGATTTAATTGTTAGCAATGTACAAAGAACAAACTTAAGCACATTCACAAGTTCCATCTAGGAAGAACTTGGTAAATTTTGAATACCCTCTTTCGCTTTTAAATGTTCCTCACAATAAAAACCCAAAACAACAACACAAGAAAATGCCCCCTATTCACAAATTCCATCTAAAAATACAAGAAGAACTTAGCCAATATTAAAAACCATCTTCCCTTTGAACCTTTTTTTCCCTCTCAAGATTAAAAAAAACCATATACACAGAATAAACAACCCTCTTAATTTTTTTTTAACATAAATCCTCTCCCAATTTCAAAAAAATTCTCACATAAAAATCCCAAAACAATAATGCAAGAAACAACAAGATGCAAGAGTCAACAAAAACTCACAAATCCTACAGTTCATGCCCTGCCCATGAACAAGATTCTCTGCAACATGACCAAAATCCTCTCCAACACAAACGATAGTGGAAAATAATAATGGTGCCTAATATACATCTGCCCTCTAACACAACCAAAATTATTGACACCACAAATGATAGAAAAAGAATAGGAAAAAGTGCAAAAATAAATAAATCAACCCCTCATAATTATCGCCATAACTACAAAAAATGAAACAAGTACATTCAATTGCACACACATTAACTCACAATTGCTTCCAAAGCTAGTGTGGCTTCGTATATTAGACACACACTGCACCCTGGATGAATGCATCGATAAACAACTCATCACCCAAAAAAAAGAGAAATGGGGGCCAATGCAGGTCAACATTTTCGGACACACATGGGCGACACATAATCGCATGTGCACATAATGAAGTATTCCTGATACTGAATTATCAACATATCTAAATGCAAGCAACATAGAAAAGAAATTGTCTTCCTCTTTGTCCTATTAGCTTTCTATCTACTACTACCTCATAAAAAAATAAGCTTGCTTCATTAATTTCCCACTATTTGAACAACAAGCTCATTCATTCTGTGTTTGTTTCAGGTTTATAAATGACTCAAATGAACACATGTTTTTTTTTTTTTTTTGATCGGTAAAAGGCCGAAGCCAAAATTTTATTAATATTAATTAATTTTACAAAATAACCCCGCTCAATGCAGGCGCTGGTACGAAAGAGCGGGGTCGAGAAAACCTCCAGCCGTACTCGGGACAAAAGTCCTGTTACTAATACAAAATATATGTGGGCATACCCACGACTCGAGCTCTGTTGAGATTTGTTCACATACATAGATCCGTGGGCATACCCACTACCTTAAATTTTTTTTAAAATTTTTTTTCAAAAAATTTACATGCTCCAATTAAGTTACAACAATTAAGTGTGTATACAACTTTGTTTTAATCCTTTGGAATATCAACCTTTGATCTTAATCCTTCGGAGAGAGATTGAACTTGGCTCGAAATTGGACTTTTCCCCCCTGAAAAGCAAGACAAATTCTACCAAATCTAATGGTTAAAATTAATATATCATTTTTTAAAAATAAAAATAAATCCTACCTCAGGCATTGTTAACCTTACTCCAAATGTACTGCCATTTGGGTGTCTGGGTTAATGTATAAAGGCATAAAT